>CM031616.1:22869682-22881443 GCA_018398815.1 Conus ventricosus | reverse complement strand
CGCTCGGTCACTTAACTAGGAACTCAATTCAAAGCAGAGACTTTACTCTTCTGGCTTTATATTCTTTCAAAACCTGCACAACCATCTACGTTAGGACTGTCGGCGGTGTTGCCCTTCTCATACACAAAACTCTGCTGTATAGTCCTGTCGCTCTGTCTACCTCCCTTCAGGCTGTAGCTGCGAGAGTCACTCTCCACAAGACTGTGACAATCTGTTCACTTTATATCCCACCTTCTGTCCCGGTTTGTCGTCAGGACCTTGTCAGTCTGATAAGAGAACTTCCTCGACCTTTTTTGCTGTTGGGTGACTTTAACGATCACAATCCTCTTTGGGGTAGTGCCGGTACGTCATCCAGAGGTCTGCTGATTGAGGATGTCTTTCGGATTTGGATTTGTGTTGTCTGAACGACGGATCTGCAACTTACCTCCACTCTAACACAGGTTCACTTTCGTGTTTAGATTTGTCGGTTTGTGACCCCTCACTGGTCTGGACTATGAGTGGTCTGTCCATGACGATCTGCACGGAAGTGACCATTTCCCTGTCCTTCTACAACCTGTACTAACTGAACACGTCTCTGTCTCTCAACATCTGAATTATAAGAAAGCAAACTGGATCTATTGCAGCCACTATTTCTAACGAATTCCAGGACACTGATTTTTTTCAGAGTCCGATCCAGCTGAATCACTGACTAACACTATGATCATATGTGCTAAAGCCTGTATTCCAGTGTCTTCCGATAAACTTCAAATGCCAAAAACACCCTGGTTCAATTCAGAATGCCAACAAATTTCCAAAGTTTAGAAAACGGGCTCAGCGTCAGGTATACCAACGACCTTCGGGTCCCAACGCTCGAGCCATCAGAAACTCCGTGCTGAATCAAGACACACTTTTAAAATCAGTAACGTCGGTCCTGGAGAAGCTTCTGCTCCAGACTGACATCAAAAACTTCCAAGAAAAAAGTGTGGAACATCAAGAAAATCAAAGGAAGAACACCTGTCCCACTGTGAACCATCTCAAGTTTTCAGATTCTTTAATAACAGAGAAGAAAGCAGTTGCCAATCTGCTTGCTTCAACTATTGAAAAGAATTCCTCCTCTTCTAATAAATCAGCCACTTTTGTCAAAACAAAGCCCTAAAAGAAAAATCACCTTGCAACTTTTCGTCCGACAACATGGAAGACTACAACCTTCCTTTCACGTTAAACGAGCTGAAATCTGCCTTACTTTCTTGCAGTGATTCCTCTCCAGGTATAGATGAATCCATTATCAACTGTTGAACCATCTTCCGCAAGAAGGTCTGAACATACTGCTACAAGTATATAACCATTGTGTGGACTACAGGTTTTCTTTCCACCATCTTGGCGGAAAGCCCTCATTATTCCAATTCCCAAACCTGGAAAAGATCTTTCTAACCCTTCAAACTACCGTCCCATAGCTTTGACCAGCTGTGTCTGTAAACTGATGGAGAAATGGTCAATGCTAGGCTCATGTGGAAACTTGAAACCGATGGCCTTTTGGCGAAAGAACAGTGGTTTCCGCAAACATCGGACTACCGTAGACCATTTGATTCGTCTGGAATCAACACTTCGGAACGCTTTTTTGAACAGACAGCATACAGTGGCAATTTTCTTTGACTTGGAGAAGGCCTACGATACTACCTGGAAGTCGGGGATACTTCATGATCTCCACGATCTGGGTTTTCGAGGCATCTTCCGTTTTCATTCAAAATTTTTTGCAGAAACGCAGTTTCAGGTCCGGGTTTGGGCCCCACTCTGATGTCCACGAGCAGGAGTTGGGTGTTCCACAGGGGAGCATACTGTCTCCTGCCCTCTTTAGTATTAAAATCAACAACATTGTGAAATCAGTTCAGCAGGGTTCAGACTCCCTCATTTTTTTGTGGACGATTTTGCTGTCTACGCAACTGGAACCCTGTACCCGAGTGCCCCAGCGCAGGCTCCCAGCTTTGCTAGATAAAATCCATCGGTGGGCAGATGAACATGGTTTTTCCTTTTCTCCAACAACGACGCAGTGTATTCACTTCCAAAATTTTCCCGTCAGTTTTTTTCCAGATCCTGAACTTCACGTCGGAAATCTCTCCATTCCAGCTGTTAAAGAGGCCAAATTTCTGGGAGTCATTTTGCCCAAAAACTTAACTTTCTCAGCCACATCAAAAACCTCAAAACTGCATGCCAAAAGCACTGAATATTCTGCGGGTCGTAGCGCACACCGACTGGGGCGCTGATAAGAAACTTTGCTGCACCTCTACAGACCCTTTGGGTCCGTTCCAAACGGACTACGGTTGTGCGCTACGGCCCGCAAGATCGTCTTACCTCAAACTCTTGGACCCTATCCACCATCAAGGGCTTCGTCTCTGTCTTGGAGCGTTTCGCACCACCCCTTGTACAGCTTGTACGCAGAGGCAGGTGAACCTTCATTGTCCAACCGCAGGCTGAAACTGTCTTTAAATTATTACATCCGACTGTTCTCAGAACCACAGAATCCTGCCTATGACTGTGTCTTTGCCCCTTTCCGTTCCAAAGTAAGTTTGAAAACAACCCGAAATGTATTCCGCCTTTTGGGTCTTTGTATGCAGCCCACGTGCGGAATGCGGGTTGTAGACCTAGGATTGTGTCCGTTTTTTCCCAAAGTTTCCGGATCAACCTCCGTGGACCTTTTTCACACCAAGATTCGTTTTGATCTTGCAGCTTTTCGCAAAGAGTCTACCAGCTCTCTGGCGTACAAGGCTTTGTATGCTGAGCTCTGTTCTAAATTTTTCCATCCTATCAAAAAGTTTTCACTGACGGTTCCAAGTCTGAAGATGGAGTGGCCTGTGCAGCCTACTGCCGGGGGCTCCTTCTCAGATACTGTTGGAACATATCCATTCAGTGTTTCTGTCTATTTCTGCTGAACTTACTGCTCTTGTTTTGGCTTTGAAGATTAATTCTCACATTCTTCAAAGAGGGACTTTCTGGTTTTTGTCGGATTCGCTGTCAGCTTTGGGAGGCCATAGCTGGCCGCAACCTTCAGCACCAGAACTTTTAATTTTTTTGGAACTTTTTTGCAAGTTGAAGGCGGACGGTTACAACATTACTCTTGCTTGGGGTTTCCCGGTCATGTTGGCATCGGCAGGAACGAAATGGTTGATCGTTTAGCCAAGAACGCCCCAAGAGAGAAACTGTCCAACACTTATATCCCCTGCTCAGATGTGAAACCCAAAATTAACGATTATGTGAGAGACCTCTGGCAGGAGGATTGGAACACACAGACGAGTAACAAACTCTTTCAGATCTGTCCAAGCCTTAAGGAATTCCTCCCATGCACTCGGGAGGTCGTAAAGAGGAAACGGTTCTGTGCCGGCTGCACACCCGGGCCCTTCGTATTTACCCCATTCTTACCTTTTTAAAAAGTGAAGAAGCTCCGTGGTGATTCCCCTGTCATGCGCCACTCACAGTGAAACATTTCTTTTAGAGTGTTGGGACTTGCACGATGTGCGACACAAACATTTTTACAGCAGAGTCCATGAAGATCCGTTCAGGGATGTCCCGCCTGACGTGATCCTTGAGTTTTTGAGAGAGATTACATCTTCATCTGATTTAAGATTTTAACGGCAGAAAGATTTTAACAAGTTTCTGGGGCGTTTGTTTGACGAGGTCATTTAACGTGATGTGTGAAAGTTTTTTTTTTTTTTTTTTTTTTTTTTTTTTTAAATAGACTGGCGAGTTGATTTTAACGTGGTGACAGCCCTGATATGGCCCTTTGCGGTCGCTGGGCCCATAAGCAACATTATCTTTTTCTTACCATCCCATAGCTTTGACCAGCTGTGTTGTAATTGATGGAAAAAAAAGGTCATGCTAGGCTCATGTGGAAACTCAAACGATGGCCTTTTGGCGAAAGAACAGTGTGGTTTCCGCAAACATCCGGAGTACAGTTGACCATTTGATTCGTCTGGAATCTACCCTTCGGAACTCCTTTTGAACAGACAGCATGCAGTGGCAATTTCTTCGACTTGGGGAAGGCCTACGATACCACCTGGAATCGGGGAACTTCAAGATCTCCACGATCTGGGTTTTCGAGGTCATCTTCCGCTTTTTATTCAAAATTTTTTTTGGCAGAGCGACAGTTTCAGGTCCGTTTTGGGCACCACTCTCTCTGAGTCCATGAGCAGGAGTTGGGTGTTCCACAGGGAGCATACTGTCTCCTGCCCTCTTTAGTATTAAAATCACAACATTGTGAAATCAGTTCAGCAGGGTTCAGACTGCTCATTGTGGATGATTTTGCTGTCTACGCAACTGGAAGCCTGTTACCGAGTGTCCAGCGCAGGCTCCAGCTTTGCGTAGATAAAAACCATCGGGGGCGGATGAAAACGGTTTCACCTTTTCTCCAACAAAGACGCAGTGTATTCACTTCCATAATTTCGTCAGTTTTTTTCCTGATCCTGAAATTCAAGTCGGGAAATTTTTCCCCTTCCAGCTGTTTTAAAAAAAGGGCCCAAAATTTTTGGGGGTTATTTTTGACCAGAAAATTAAATTTTTCAGCCATATTAAAAACCTCAAAACTGCTTGCCAGAAAGCACTGAATATTCTGCGGGTTGTAGCGCACACCGACTGGGGCACTGATAAGAAAACTTTGCTGCACCTCTACAGAGCCTTGGTCTGTTCCAAACTGGACTACGGTTGTGCTGTCTACGGCTCCGCAAGATCGTCTTACCTCAAACTCTTGGACCCTATCCACCATCAAGGGCTTCGTCACTGTCTTGGAGCGTTTCGCACCACCCCTGTGTACAGCTTGTACGCAGAGGCAGGTGAACCTTCATTGTCCAACCGCAGGCTGAAACTGTCTTTAAATTATTACATCCGACTGTTCTCAGAACCACAGAATCCTGCCTATGACTGTGTCTTTGACCCTCCGTTCCAAAGTAAGTTTGAAAGCAACCCGAAATGTA
Source organism: Conus ventricosus (assembly GCA_018398815.1). Taxonomy (NCBI): domain Eukaryota; kingdom Metazoa; phylum Mollusca; class Gastropoda; order Neogastropoda; family Conidae; genus Conus; species Conus ventricosus. The sequence continues at coordinate 22,876,503 of CM031616.1, read as the reverse complement.
TTCTGCCGTTTGGTCTTTTTATGCAGCCTCACGTGCGGAATGCAGGTGTAGACCTAGGAGTTGTGTCCGATTTTCCAAGTTTCCGGATCAACCTCCGTGGACCTTTTCACACCAGAGATTCGTTTTGATCTTGCAGTTTTTTGCAAAGAGTCTACCAGCTCTCTGGCGTACAAGGCTTTGTATGCTGAGCTCTGTTCCAAATTCCCATCCTATCAAAAAGTTTTCACTGACGGTTCCAAGTCTGAAGATGGAAATGGCTTGTGCAGCCTACGCCTGGGGCTCCTTCTCAGATACTGTTGGAACATATACATTCAGATGCTTCTGTCTATTCTGCTGAACTTACTGCTCTTGTTTTGGCTTTGAAGATAATCTCACATTCTTCAAGGGGGACTTTCTGGTTCTGTCGGATTCGCTTCAGTTTTGGGAGGCCATAGCTGGCCGCAACCTTCAGCATCCAGAACTTTTACTTTTTTAAAACTTTTTAGCAAGTTGAAGGCGGACGTTACAACATTACTCTTGTTTGGGTTCCTGGTCATGTTGGCATCGGCAGGAACGAAATGTTTGATCGTTTAGCCAAGAACGCCACAAGAGGGGAAACTGTCCAACACTTATACCCCCTGCTCAGATGTAAAACCCCAAAAAATTAACGATTATGTGAGACCTCTGGCAGGAGGATTGGAACACACAGACGAGTAGCAAATCTTTCAGATCCGTCCAAACCTTAAGGAATTCCCCCCATCCACGTCGGGAGGCCCGAAAAGAGGAAACGGTTCTGTGCCGGCTGCACACCGGCCATTCGTATTTTACCCATGCTTACCTTTTAAAGAGTGAAGAAGCTCCGTGGTGCATTCCATGTCATGCGCCACCACAATGAAACATGTTTTTTTAGAGTGTTGGGACTTGCACGATGTGAGACACAAACATTTACAGCGGAGTCCATGAAGATCCTGTTCAGGGATGTCCCGCCTGATTTTGTCCTGAGTTTTGAGAGAGATTGAAAATTTTCATCTGATTTAAGATTTTATGGAAGAAAGATTTTTAACAAAGTTTCTGGTGCGTTTCTAGACAAATGTCATTTAACGAGATGTATAAAAAGGTGTTTTTTTTTTTTTTTTTTTTTTTTAAATATATGACTGGTGAGTTGATTTAACGTGGTGACAGCCCTGATAAGGCCCTTTGCGGTCGCTGGGCTATAAGCAACATTATCTTATCTTATCCCCCCAACCACAGAATCCTGCCTATGACTGTGTCTTTGACCCCTCCGTTCCAAAGTAAGTTTGAAAACAACCCAAAAATGTTTTCCCGCCTTTTGGGTCTTCATATGCAGCCTCACGTGGGGAATGCAGGTGTAGACCTAGGAGTTGTGTCCGATTTTCCAAGTTTCCGGATCAACCTCTGTGGACCTTTTTCACCCCAAAGATTCGTTTTGATCTTGCAGCTTTTCGCAAAGAGTCTACCAGCTCTCTGGCGTACAAGGCTTTGTATGCTGACTCTGTTCCAAATTCCCATCCTATCAAAAAGTTTTCACTGACGTTCCAAGTCTGAAGATGGGAGTGGCCTGTGCAGCCTACTGCCCTGGGGCTTCCTTCTCAGATACTGTTGGAACATATACATTCAATGCTTCTTCTATTCTGCTGAATTACTGCTCTTGTTTTGGCTTTGAAGATAATCTCACTTTCTAAAAGAGGACTTCCTGGTTTCTGTCGGATTCGCGTCAGCTTTGGAGGCCATAGCTGGCCGCAACCTTCAGCATCCAGAACTTTTACTTTTTTGAACCTTTAGCAAAGTTGAAGGCGGAACGGTTACAAAAAATACTCTTGCTTGGGTTCCTGGTCATGTTTGCAACGGCGGGAAAAACGAAAATGGTTGATCGTTTAGCCAGAACGCACAAGAGAAAACTGTCAACATTTCTATCCCTCTCGGACGTGAAACCCAAAAAAAACGATTATGTGAGAACCTCGGGCAGTAATTGGAACACACAGACAATACAAACTCTTTCAGGTCCGCCCAAACCTAAGGACTTCCTCCCATCTACGTCGGGAGGGTCGTAAAGAGGAAAGGTTCTGTCCCGGCTGCACCCGGCCATTCGTTTTTTACCCATGCTTACCTTTTAAAGAGTGAAGAAGCTCCGTGGTGCTTTCCCCATGCCAGCACCACTCACAATGAAACATGTTCTTTTAGAGTTTTTGGGTTTTTGCACGATGTGAGACACAAACATTTTACAGCGGAGTCCATGAAGATCCTGTTCGGGGATGTCCCGCCTGATTGATCCTTGAGTTTTTGAGAGAGAATTTAAAATTTTCATCTGATTTAAGATTCTACGGAAGAAAGATTTTTAATTGCAATTTCTGGTGCGTTTCTAGACGATTCATTTAATGAGATGTGTGAAAGTTGGTTTTTTTTTTTTTTTTTGGACTGGTGAGTTGATTTTAACGTGGTGACAGCCCTGATGGGGCCCTTTGTGGTCGGCTGGGCTATAAGCAACATTATCTTATCTTGTAAGACCCAACCTGATGAATAGCGGTTCAGCAGCATATTCCTCACCAGATGGGGGGGTCATTTTGCGACCCATTAAAATGTGTAGGCCCGGGGGGAACCGCGACATATTACGCTAATAAATTGATTGTGCCCATACATAAAATTTTTCTGTGACCAACGGCTGTTAAATTGTTGACAAACTCCTAAGATTTCGTGAGCATCGCTCTTTCTGTTCATAAGATACATCTTTTATTGAGTCACTGGGTCAGACAGACCCAGGAAGCACCGTAAAGGTTAAATTACTTAATAATTGCTTGTTGGAAAGCACGAACATTCTGAAGTTGCGGCTGAAACATCTTGAAACTACTCTTAGAATCTCTTCTGAACCCCAAAACCCTGCTTATGACTGAAATTGTTTTACCCAAGTTCCAAAGGAAAATTGACGACTACTCCAATTCCATTCCATCCTTGGGAACTCGTATGCTTTCCCACTTGAATAATGCAGATATTGACTTTGAAGTCGTGTGTGATTATCTCCTGATACCCACCATGGACTTTCTTCACTCCAGGATCCGGTTTGATTTAGCCTTGTACCATAAAGATACAACTAGCTCCGTGACGTACAAGTCCTTTTTTGCCGAACTGTGTTCGAAGTTTCCATCCTTCGGAAGAATTTTTTCACCGACATTTCCAAATCTGAGGAGGGGGTTGCCTCTGCTGTGTATTGTGCAACAGGTCCTCGGAGATTTTCTGAACGCATTCCCCTGACGGCTCCATCTACACTGCGGGAGTTGACAGCCAAGGCCCAAAGCTCTTAAAGTGGTCACTAAGTAAAAACATGGACTTCATTTTTTTGATTCCCTTTCTGCTTTGGAATCCTTTGCCAGCCGAAAACCTCGAGCACCCTCAACTGCTGAATTATTCGAACTGTACACCTCCTGAATTCAGATGGATACAACGAAGTTTTTGCTTGGGTTCCCAGCCAAATGTGGGCATTCGAGGTAACGAGTTAGTTGATTAACTTGCCAAGTGCCACAATGAAAGAGTTGAGCAGATGTCTTTTCCTCATACTGATCTGGAACCTTAGCCCAAACCTCCGGGGGGTTGCGACCTTGTCGGGGTGGGAGGGCTTGCTGGTCCCGTGATCCTTGGGCTTTGCTGGCGGGGGCATCAATACTCGAAGATAGGCTGGTTTTTAAAACTGCTTCTAGGCCTGAGAGGTGCAGATGCTGTTTGGCCTAAGCAAAACTTTGGTAAGGATTTTGATGCCCCTGGTAGGGCTTCCCATGTCAGATAGGCTAAGGGTGAGGATCCTAAAAGTAACCCGCCTTTCTCCTTTTCTGTTTTTTCTGCCTCCCTTATTTGGCCCTTTTCTATCTTCGTCTCCCCTTCATGTCTTCTTTTTCACACTCCTTTTTCTCTCTGTGGTCTCCTTAAGATCCGCCGGTTTGCCGTGCGGTGCGCCCCTGTGTCGGAGGGAATGAGGTCCTGGTGATTGAGAGGGCCAGTGCTTGAGGAGGCCTGTGCTCTCAACACATCACTTGGCTCGGACCTCTCCTAGACAGGGAGTACACTTTGGCCCGGTGTGTACTAATCGGCTCCCCTTCTTGGGGCGGGGTCAAGACAAGCAGTTCCCCTGCTGGCCATGTGAACCCCTGCAGTGCTCAGCTCTCTGTCCCCGGAGTTGAGCATGATCAGGGGGATAGGGTTAGTTGATTCTTTTTGTCGTTTTGTCTCTCCGAAGCCTGGAAGGGGTCAAGACATTGGTTTCTTGGCCCTGGCCCCTTAGTTGGACTCCAAGGTGGGTGGGTAAGGGAGGGATGAACATAATAAAATAAACATGGCTTTAAATCAAAAAAAAACCCCCCCCAAAAGGAAGGGGAAGGGGCATCCCCTATTTCAGGGGAACGTTATTCTGACAGCGATTCTGACACGAGGTACGACAGAGAACAGGTTTCGGGGCTTCCTGGCTCGTGGGGGAAGGGACGGGGGCGGGAAAGACCCCTTTCAGCTCTGAGCCCTTTTGCAAATTTCAAAAGGGCTTTCAAGGCTTAGCAGTAGACCCCCCAGTCCGTAAAAAGGTTGAGGAATGGATCTTTTCTAGTTCAATGTCGATAAAGAAAACAAACTGAACAGCTGTTGAGGGCAACAAAATTAGTGGATAGGGAGATCGGGGTGACTCCCATAAACATTTAAATTCATCCAAAGGTGTGATTCGCTGCAAGATCTAAGGGGTTTGCCCTCGAGGCAGAAATAAAAACGGAACTGGCGTCCAGGGGTGACGGAGGTGCGCGGGGTGACAGTCAAGAAAGGGCAGAGAGAGTGGCCACCAACACCCCTCTTTCTGACCTTCTGCAACCCTGTGTTGCCTCCGGTCATCAAGGTTGGCTACCTAACGTCCCGTTTTCAGCTGTATGTCCCGTCCCCGTTGAGATGCTTCAGGTGCCAGAGTTTGGACATGTCAGAAGACCGCTGTTCTGGGCAGGAGGTGTGCATGTGTGCTGAAAGGGCAACCCATGATGGGCCGTGCAAAGATCCGGCACATTGTGCTAACTGCTTTGGGCGATCATCCCTCCTCTTCACGAAACTGCCCTCTTTGGATACAGGAAACCCCTATCCAACGAATAAAACTGAAAAGATCATCTCCTTTTTTGAAGCCCGCAAGCGGGTTTGTGGGCAGTCAGACGCCCACAGCATCTTCATATGCTTCGCCGTAAAGAGGGACTCCCACTCGGTCAGTCTGCTGTCGGACTGATGAATTTATTTTTCCAAAAACACTGTAAGGACGAACTGTAAAACTCTGGTGGAAGCAGGTCCACCACCTCCCAACCCACAGTGAATGCCCCTGGTGGAGGCAAAAAATCCGCCACCCCTCAGACTGCCCAGCAGTCTACAACATTTTGCTGCTGGGCAGATTAAAAAGCCAGCAGTCCCGCCCGAACTCCTCTGTCCAATGCCCGTGCGGCAAGGGAGTTTCAACCCAGTGTGGAGAGGTGGAGTTGAGGAAAAAACCTCCACCATCTCCCAAATCCAGACCTCCACATCCCCAAAACTCCAGGCCTTTGTCACCTGCGGGCAAGTCTGCCAGCGGGTCCAAAGACCAACACAGTCCCGTGAAACAAAAAAAATAAGTTCACTCCCCATTGGCCGCAATGCTGATGAGGAGATGACCTGATCTCTCCCCTTTTTTCCGCCCTCTGCACCATGGATAGACAATATTCCATTGGAATATCCGTGGACCAAAAATTCCAACTTTGAGGGGGCTGCAGCTTCTGTGTGGGTCTATAAAACCTTCCGTCGTGGCTCTTCAGGAAACCCAAATTCAAAGCCAGAAGACCTTTACTCTTTCTGGCTTTAATATTCTTTCAAACCCTGCACAACCAACCACTTTGGACTGTCGGGCGGTGTTGCCCTTCTCCTGCAAAAAACTTTGTTATATAGCCCTGTCACTTTGTCTACCTCCCTTCAGGCTGTAGCTGCGAGAGTCCTCTCCACAAGACTTTGACAATCTGTTCCCTTTATCTTCCACCTTCTGCCGGTTTGTCGTCAGGACCTTGTCAGTCTGATAAGAGAACTTCCTCGACCTTTTTTGCTTTTGGGGTGACTTTAACGGTCACAATCCTCTTGGGGTAGTGTCAGTTCGTCATCCAGAGGTCTGCTAATTGAGGATGTTTCTTTCGGATTTAGATTTGTGTTGTCTGAACGATGGATCGCAACTTACCTCCACTCTTCCACAGGTTCACTTTCGTGTTTAGATTTGTCGTTTGTGACCCCTCGCTGGTCCTGGACTATGAGTGGTCTGTCCATGCGATCTGCACGGAAGTGAAACCCTTTCCCTGTTCTTTTACAGCCCGTATTAACTGAAACCGCCTCTGTCTCTCAACATCTCAATTATAAGAAAGCAAACTGGATCTATTTGCTGCCACTATTTCTAAGGAATTCCCCGGACACTGATTTTTTTTTAGAGTCCGGACCCAGCTGAATCACTGACTAACACTATGATCAAATGTGCTAAAGCCTGTATTCCAGTGTCTTCCGAAAAACTTCAAATGCCAAAAACACCCTGGTTCGATTCAAATGCCAAACAAATTTCCAAAATTAGAAAACGGGCTCAGCGGCAGGTCCCTCCGGGGGGGTTTCGACCTTGTCGTGGTCGGAGGGTTTTCTTGGTCCAGTGATCCTTTAGGCTATGCTTTACGGGGGCATCAATACTTGGGAGATAGGCTGGTTTTTCACACTGCTTGTAGGCCTGAGAGGTGAAGATGCTGTATGGCCTAAGCGAAACGTGGTAAGAAGTTGATGCCCCTGGTAGGGCTTCCCATGTCAGATAGGCTAAGGGGGAG
>CM031616.1:22828463-22843463 GCA_018398815.1 Conus ventricosus | reverse complement strand
TGTGTGTGTTCTTACACTAACTTGCCAGATCAAGACTTGTCAGGTACAATTGTTTCCTTCGATATTATTGGTTTCTGTGAATTAGTCACGTGTCCTGAATTTTATTGAAAAATGTGTGTTTTTTCTGATTGGCTGGCCGACTTTCATTGTTTGCTTGGCACAACGCACACCTCCACTCCTGTGACGAGTCACTTGACAACTTCATCAGATCGGTCCCAAGCAGCCACCCTCTTGTACAAATTGTACAAAACGGCCCCCACCCCCCCCCCCTTTTCTTTATCACATGTGTCACACACAAATTTCTAATCTATGCCGACCCTTTTTCCTCCTTCCTTCTCTCCCAGATGTAGCGATTCAATACAAACAATTTTACGTCACGTCGCGACTACTCGTCATTCTCTCCCCACCTTCCTTACCCTCTCAACCCCCCCCCCCCCTCCCCCCACTCCCTAATTTGGCGGCATGACACAATGAAAAATTGAAAATGTTCCATTTCTACACCATTTGAGTGTAATGGCCTACACTTATGGGTGACTGATAGTTGCATAGATTCCATGAGAGAGAGAGAGAGAGAGAGAGAGAGAGAAAACGCCAAAGACTGAAGGTACAGTATTTCTACCAAAGGCATCAAACCATTAATTCATGTACATACAGACTTTACATACAGATTATATACAAAAAGGCATTGTAAAATATCAAGGACATGCCATAGATGAGCACATGAATATGTGCACGACATTTCCTTTCCCTATGATGATGATGATCATGAACATTAAATCCCCTTGTCCACTCTCTTACCGAAAGACACCTGGGAATAGGGGGGTGGGGAGTCATCTTAGTCATGATCAGATAACTCCCCCTCTGTTACAAAGTAACTCCCTGGGAGTCAGAAAACACGTGTACACATTAACTCCCAGGGGAGTTATTCTAAACTGTGAAAAACTGACTCCCCTTAGTGGGCAGGGAGTTAAACTTTACACGCCTGGATTAACTCCCGGGAGTTAATCTGTATTAACTCCCAGGGGGTCATTCTGTTACAGGGTGGGAGTTAAGTCTGATATATGTACAAAATGACTCCCCCCTTAATGTTTCAAAAATTTGTGAGACTTGTACAAAAAAGATTTTAGAACATTTTGAAGTTTTACTAAGTGGAGTTATTTTGGCACAGGGTGGGAGTCATTCTAGTTTAACTCCCAGGGAGTTAAAATTTACATATGAACAGTTTAACCCCCCTGGGAGTTAAACCATTCGGGGAGTTAAAACTTTTCGTTACACCGGCACCTCTCTTGCAGCTGGCGAACAGAAAAGATCATGTCGATTGTCCCCCTGTTGCTTCTGAAGCTACACTGGCTCTCGGAGACGACATCGTCCAGCAAGTGGTGTATGATGCGATTCAGGATGACCCGGGCCATAATCTTTCCTGCTATGCTCAATAGTGAGATGCCTCTGTGGTTGTCGCACGATGCTCTGTCACCCTTGTTCTTGTACAGGTGAATGATGTTGGCTCCCTTAAAGTCTTGTGGTACTGCTGTGGATATAAGTGACTGGTTGTTCGTCCTTCATTGTCATTGTCTTGAATGTTGTTTTGTCCCCCCCCCCCCCCCCCCCACCACACACACACACACACACAAAAAAGAAAAAAAGAAAAAAAAAGAACAAAAAGGTCAAAACGTGTAGAGCTCATTGTCTACGTGTTCGTTTGGTGGCTCAGTAATTCTTTTTTTTGTTGTTGTTGTTGTTGTAAATCTTGTAGCTGTTTCCTCCTGCAGTCCCTCCACTGTGAAATCAGTAACCTAGGAGTCAGCCAGTACGCTTTGCCCGTGTAGTTGTTAAAAAAAAATCGAATCGGTATTTTCGACCTATATACGACTCTATCCTCGTGTGTGGAATGTCTGGACAGGTGGACACAAACTGACAGGAGATACCAGCCGCCGTGGCGAAGTGGTTAGTGTCGCGGACTCACGGTTGGGAAGTCGAGGGCTCGATTCCCATCAGAGTCATGTAGGAATTTTTCTGCCCCGACCGGCTCCAACCCAGAACTGAGTTTGTTACGGTACTCAGTTGGGAAGACTGGGACCACACAGTCGAGTTTCATCCACTTGATGGACGCGTCTCTGACAATGTTGCTCAAATTTTCTGACCAACACTGCAGGTGTCTGTGTCTCTCGGGCCTGGTTGACACCGGGATATATTATGAAAGGAAGCGTAGAGTACAGCCCTGTCATGCAGACCGGAATGAAAATCCGTAGCATCATCTTCATCATCCTCATTCTCATCGATCACCATGGAAAAAAAAGAAAAAAAAAACTGACAGGAGATTTCTCAGACTATAAGTTCTGGTCTCTCACAGCATGTCATTTCCGAGATATTAAGATCAGACGGGTTGTTCATTCGAATCGCGCACATGCAAACACTGGTTTGTCATTTTTTTCATTGATTAGTTTTCTGTTACATTTCTTCTGGATGTAAAAGGCTTAGTGTGGAATGTAAGGAAGTACATGGCTCTGTGTATGCGTGTGCGTGTGTGCGTGCGTGCGTGCGTGCGTGCGTGCGTGCGTGCGTGTGTGTGTTGTGTGTGTGTGTGTGTGTGTGTGTGTGTGTGTGTGTGTGTGTGTGCGTGCGTGCGTGCGTGCGTGTGTGCGTGTGTGCGTGTGTATGTGTGTGTGTGTGTGTGTGTGTGTGTGTGTGTGTGTGTGTGTGTGTAAGAATAGAAAAAAGTGAGACCCCAAAGTACTTGACACTTATGCAGTTAATTTCTTAATAGAATGCAGAGACAGACAGACAGACAGACAGACAGAGACAGACAGACAGACAGACAGACAGATGAATGAAACGCGGCTGGGATATACTGTTGGATTTTATACGATAATTGTGTAAGAACCCCCTCCTCCCCCCTCCCCCATCCAACGCTCTCCCTCTCCTCACCCACATCTTCACCTCGCCTCGCTCACTCTGTCCAGACCCCCCCCCCCCCCCCCCCCCCCTCCCCCCATCCTTCTTCCCTCTTCCTGTCCTATCCATCTGCACTGTTTGACTAAAGTACACAAACTGTTACGAAAAATATCAAACACCGGATAAAACCAGATATTGTATACAGCAAAATAACTGAACATTTGCACAGAAGGACTGGTTTCGCCGCATACAAGTACGAACACATCTAAAAATACATGTGAATATGTGACAAGATGCTTGCCATTATTTGTTGATAATGTAAAGCGGTTTGAATTTTTACATTGAAAAAAGAAAAAGCGTTGAAGAAGACCATCTTGATCGTTAGTGTGTTCATGCCACTGATAAAGAAGAAAGAGGAAAAAGAGTAAACATAGCATACAAAAAATATCATCATGGAGATTGTGAGGCGGGAACGAAAAAAAAAATCAAATATCTTCGGCGATGAGTAAAACGAGTTTTAATGATCAATTTAATGAAATTGAACAGTGTGTGTGTGTGTGTGTGTGTGTGTGTGTGTGTGTGTGTGTGTGTGTGTGTGTGTGTGTGTGTGTGTTCTCTGAGACGATAAAAGTGCACGTAAATGTACATACAAAACAACGACGACAACAACAAAACCACACACACACACACACACACACACACACACACACACACACACACACACACACACACACACATCTCCAGTATAACAATATTCACTACTTGAGCGCAGAGGCCGATTGCTAAAACTATACTCTTGTGCACAGTTTAATGCAAATGAATGTTAACAATTACAAAAGAACCTAAATGTTGCCTGTAACATTAACCTAATTACTTATCAAACCCGTGAAACAGTTTCAGTTTCAGTTCCATCAAGGAAGCGTCACCGCGTGCGGACAAGTCCGTATACGCTACACCACATCCGCTAAGTTTTGAGACAACACTGCGCATGATTCAAAAATGATGGATAAATTAATTGATAACTGAGAGAGAATTTAAGAAGAAGGTCTAGTAACTACGACTTAGCAGATGTCTGACCTACGCATTAGCCCAACGCGCTGGTCACAGCTTCAGTACCTACCTAACACTGGTTGAGCCATATTTATCCGTGTGTGCGTGCTTGCGTGCGTGCGTGCGTGTGTGTGTGTGTAGTGAAATAAAGAAAGGAATATCAAAAACGGTAAAAGAAGCAGACTTACTTTTGGGTGCACACAATCAACTACACAAACAGATGATCAAATAAACAAAATGAAAATATAGGTTGAGCTCTTATATAGAAAGAAAAGGGGAAGACGGGTGTGTGTTTGGCGCGTGAGAGCACGCGCGTGCCTGAGTGTGTGTATGTGTGTGTGTGTGTGTGTGTGCGTGCGTGCGTGCGTGCGTGCGTGCGTGCGTGCGTGCGTGCGTGCGTGCGTGCGTGCGTGCGTGCGTGTGTGTGTGTGTGTGTGTGTGCGTGCGTGCGTGCGTGCGTGCGTGCGTGCGTGCGTGCGTGTGTCCGATAAACAGAGACAGTGAGATATCATCTAGTGCAACGATTTAGAGGTCTTGCTTTTCCAAATCATGAAAAAAAAATGAAGTGAAAGGAAAAATGTCTCTGCTTCAAAAAAGTCGTCATATTTGTCTCTAAATATGTGACACAAAACTTTTATGTGAAACTTTACCCACCTGACCTACAAAATAGTTATTCTCGCTGCATCTTCCAAAACAGACAAGCAAAACATGTATCAGTTTAACTTTCATGCAAAAAAATAGAGGAAGAAGAAAGGGACACACATACGTGACGCCAACTTTGACACTTAAAGAGAGAGAGAGAGAGAGAGAGAGAGAGAGAGAGAGAGAGAGAGAGAGAGAGAGAGAGAGAGAGAGGGAAGGAGAGGGAGAGAGATGGAGATGGAGGGAGAGAGAACTGCGTGAAGAAAAGAAAAAGAATAAAATGAATTTTGAAGAAGAAAAAACAGAAGAAGAGAAAAACAGAAGAAGAAAAAAAACAGAAGAAAAGAAAAACAGAAGAAGAGAAAAACAGAAGAAGAGAAAAACAGAAGAAAAGAAAAACAGAAGAAGAGAAAAACAGAAGAAGAAAAAAAACAGAAGAAGAGAAAAACAGAAGAAAAGAAAAACAGAAGAAGAGAAAAACAGAAGAAGAGAAAAACAGAAGAAAAGAAAAACAGAAGAAGAGAAAAACAGAAGAAGAGAAAAACAGAAGAAGAGAAAAACAGAAGAAGAAAAAACAGAAGAAGAGAAAAACAGAAGAAAAGAAAAACAGAAGAAGAGAAAAACAGAAGAGAAAAACAGAAGAAGAGAAAAACAGAAGAAGAAAAGAAAAACAGAAGAAGAGAAAAATCCTGAAAAAAACAACAACTAAAAGAACAAAAGCAAAGAAAGAATTCACACAGAAAGAAAATATGAATATAAAAACGACTACAGACATACATATACATACACACATGCGTAATACATACATACATACATACATACATACATACATACATACATACATACATACATATATGCAGACAGACAGACAGACAGACAGACAGACAGACAGACAGACAGGCAGACAGACAGACATATGTACACACACATACATACATACACTGAAAGACAGAAATGACGAATGGGAAGGAGACTGGTCTCAAAGGGAGGTGACTGCAGGCAGAAATAGAACCAAACTTTAAAGAAGACTGACTGTTCAGCCCAACGAAAAAGACAAATAAATTATAAAATAAAACACGACGCGTTTTCGACCTCTTTGGTCATTTTCGGATAAGACAAACAACATTCAAGACAATGAAAACGAAAAGCGAACAGTCACTTACCTCCTCAAACTGAGCGAAAAATTGAAAAAAAAAAAAAAGAGCTACAGACAGAAGGAATGCATTTAACAAAGAAAAGAGCTACAGAAAGAAAGAAAGAAAGAAAGAAAGAAAGAAAGAAAGAAAGAAATCAAACTTTAGAAAAAAGGCAAGAGTACAGTAAGAAAGAAGAAAGAAAGAAAGAAAGAAAGAAAGAAAGAAAGAAAGAAAGAAAGAAAACAATCTCCATATGAAAAGTGCCACAGGAAGAAATAAGGATAATCAAACTTTGGAGAGAAAATAAAGGTACAGAACAAGAAAAGAAAGATGAAACTTGTACTAAAGAAACAAAATCATGAAAAAGAAAATCCTACAGAAAGAAAAACCTACTGATTGAAAGAAAAAAAGAAAAATGATTCAAGCTTCAAAAAGACAAGAAAAACTAACAGAAATAAACACAGATCCAACCTGAAGAGAGAGAGAGAGAGAGAGAGAGAGAGAGAAGAGAGAGAGAGAGAGAGAGAGAGCTTTAGAAGAAAGAAAAACAAAACTTCAGGCAGAAGAAGTGACAGAAAGAAAGAACTACATAGAAAACTAAAAGAAACCAAAATCAAAAACCAGGCAACAACAAAAAAGTAAGAATGAAAATCAGAAGAAAAAAAATCAAAACCAGGCAGAGAGTAAAAATCAAAATGTAAATTCAGAAAAGACCAAATTCTCGAAATACAAGAAAACTAAAAGACTGGAAGGGTATTACTATTTTGTTGATTAAAGTCTTCGGTTTCCTTTGCATTAACCTTTCATGAGTCGGACTGACACTTCTCGTAGTGCTTCAGACATATAACAGACTATGGAACCGCCTGCAAAACTTCGCTCCTTCGGTAACACAATCTTTACCTCGACAAGTTCACAGAGAGCAATCGCGTTAAAAGAAAATGTCTTTGAAGTCATCACCAAACAGGAATGAGTGGGTGTATGTGACCGAGAGGGGACGGGAGGAGAGGGAGAGGGGGGAGGGGGGGGTGGGGGGGGGGTGGTCCAGGTTAAAAAAAAAGACGATGTGTGTGTGTGTGTGTGTGTGTGTGTGTGTGTGTGTGTGTGTGTAAGAGAGACAGTTTTTGTGAGTGTGCTCGCGCGCGTGCGCGTGCGTGCGTGTGTGTGCATGTGCGCGTTTCTGGTGTCTTCTTTCTTCTTTTTCTCCTCCTTCTTCTTCTTCCTTTTCTTCCATTTGTTTCTATTTCTGCTCCTTTTTTTTTTCTTTCCTCCCCTTTGTCTTCTTCTTCTTTTTCTTCTTCTTATTCTCTCTCTCTCTCTCTCCTCTCTCTCTCATCTCCTCTCCTCTCTCTCCTCTCTCTCTCTCTCTCTCTCTCTCTGTATATACATACACGTTTCAGTTCAGTCTCAGTTTCATCAAGGAAGCGTCACTGCGTGCGGAGTAGTCCATATCCGCTACACCACATCCGCTAAGTTTTGAGACCACACTACGCATGATTTTAAGCTTATGGATAAATGAATTAACAACTAAGATGATGTTCAGATCTGAGAGATGGTCTATGGTATAGTGACTTTGCTTTTGTTTGCTTAAGTGATTCTTCAGATTTCTTAGCACATCAGATCGGCCAAGCTGTAATCCAGTTCTTATCGTTGCCTTGGCAGCTAGTGTGTCTGCTCTCTCGTTTCCTTTAACTCCAGCATGTCCAGGGCAGTACATCCATATGAGTCTCTCCAATGGAAGGCTGCGCATTAGTTCATTCCAAGCAGGGCTTCCCATGCACTTCCCATGCACACACACACACACACACACACACACACACACACACACACACACACACACACACACACACACACACACACACACACACACACACACAACTCTGACCGAACTTATAGAGAAAAAGAAGAAAGTAATATAACATATGATAATCCACCACCAGATAATAGCATTAACATTAATGCTCCTATAACTGTACAAGAAGTAAAAGAAGCCATTAGAGCCATTCCACTAAGGAAATCATCAGTTGGTTTAGATGCAATATCTAATCAGATGCTAAAGAATTTACCTGATAATCTTGTGGTTTTTCTTCATGCTTTGTTAAGTACTTGCTGGAACAGTAGTGACATGCCCAAAATATGGAAACAGACAATTGTTGTCCCAGTTCATAAACAAGGAAAGTCTTCTAGCGATCCTAAAAACTACAGACCTATAGCATTAACATCACATGTCTGTAAACTATCAGAAAGAATTGTTCTGAATAGACTAGCACATTACTGTGGAAAAATGACATCATTCCTATTAATCAAGCTGGCTTTCGTAAAGGGAGATCTACTACAGAAATATTAGTGAAAGTATCAACAAATATAAAGAAACAATTTGCAAGACGTAAATGTGTCCTGGCTACATTTTTTGACATAAACAAGGCTTACGATCAAGTATGGCATTCACAGCTATTAAAACAAACTTAAAAATATTGGACTATCAGGAAATGTATACAATTATGTTAAATGCTTTCTCAAAGATAGAGTAATACAAACAAGAGTAGGAAAAACATATTCCACCAGCAGAACTTTGTCGATGGGAATCCCTCAAGGGTCAGTGTTAGCTCCGCTTCTTTTCTCGTTGCTATTGCATGATTTGCCAAATAAGTTATCTAAAAAGGTAGTCCTCGTTCAATATGCAGACGACATATGCATGTGGATGGAAGTAGCTCTTAAAAAGAAAACTCCACAGCGTGATATAAATTTCATCAAAAAGATCTATCAAGACGAACTAAATAGGATGGCGGAATACATGAAGTTAAATGGATTAAACTTGTCTATTGAAAAAACAAACATCATTCTTTTCAATAGTGGTAATAATCCAGATAAACTGCATGTTTTTACATTGGGCGAAACATCTCTTAAATACGTAACAGAAGTTAAATTCCTAGGAGTCCATTTTACATCTAAACTATCATGGAACACTCATATTGAATACTTATTAACAAAGGCGAGGAAAACATTAAATTTTCTTAAAATTATTTGTAAAGAAAAATGGGGACAGAACTCATCCACATTGATAACTTTATGTAAATCTTTAATGAGGTCGAAAATAACATATGCCCAAGAAGTAATCTTTAGCGCTCCTAAATACCTATTGAAAAAGCTTGAAAGTATTGAATGCAAGGCATTAAAATTAGCACTTGGCCTTCCGGTGCATGCATCATCTTCTCGTACGTATTACGAAGCGCAGATGCTTCCCTTAGATGAATACAGAGAGTTAGCGTGTTGTAAATTTGTTATCAAGAGTACAACTAATAAAACGCACATTAGATCTGAAATAAAAATGAGGTCAGATATTGACTTTCCTAAAAGAGCAAAATCTATAGCTTCTCAAAAAACACTGGCAACTTACACATCAAAATGTATTACCGATTCTGGTGTTTCAATCGATAACAATGCACTATCCATTAGACCGTTATTTTCTCCCATACCACCATGGGAGCTTAATAAGGCATATTTTGATATTGATCATACCAATATTAAAAAAGATGAAAACATAAATTTGTTACCAAGCTATATCAAATGTCATGTTGAAAAGAACTATTCAAATTATCTGAAAATATACACAGACGGTTCGTGCATTGATAAACAAGCAGGTTGTGCATTCTTAATTCCAGACTTAAGAGTAGAGAAATCATTTTATATCGGAATTAACAAATCGATATTTACAGCAGAATTAACAGCGATACTCCTGGCTTTAAATTACCTTTTAAACTTTCCAAGAACAGTATTTCAAATTCTGTTCTGTGTTGATTCTAAATCAGTTCTTCAGGCATTAAAAGTTTTTCAATTGCACACAAGACCTGAAATGATCATAGAGATAAGTTGCATGATACACATGCTAATTGCAAGAGGAACCCATGTAGCTTTTTGTTGGATTCCTTCACATTGTTCTTTTCATTACAATGAAAAAGTAGACAGGGCAGCTAAACGTGGAGCCAAAAATAGTTTTGATTCAGAATTGTTTGATTTTCCCTTATCAGTACATGAACAGTGTAACTTAGTTAAGTCGCATATCTGGAAAGCTTTCGAATATAGTATGGTAGATCACATCAATAAAGATCAGTTTGATATTAAAAGAATCAAAGAGAATTTTAACTTTAATAGAAAATTACTCTCATTAATGTCCAGGTGGAAACTTAATGCATTTAAAACAAAATATGTAAAAAGCGTAGTTTGCGTATGTGGAAACAAAATTACTCCAGTTCATATTGTTTCATGCAGTGATATGAAAAAAAACCATTCCAGTATTGAAGCAAAATACTGTGCAGGCTATTTTTGAGTCACCAGCTTTAACGTATGAATTCTTTGTACACTTAGAACGCACCCCTATTGGAAGATACTTATAACATTTTTATTAACTTTATTTGCGGGGAGGAGAAAAGGGGGAGGGTTGGAGTGGATAATATATGGTGGGGATGGGGGGGGGGGAGGTGGGGGGAAGTAAAGTTGTTTTTTTAAACTACTTTCATGCGTTTTGACTTTAATTGATTAGTTAGTTGTTGGTTTTAAGTATTTTGTTTTATGTTAATCTTCACTTATGACTCATGTAAAGATATTCGCACACTTACACATCCACAACTATCTCACTCACACACACAGGCACAACACACACACACACACACACACACACACACACACAACACACACACACACACACACACACACACACCACACGCGCGCGCGCGCACGCACGCACGCACGCACGCACGCACACTTACACACTCACTCACCACACACACACACACACACACACACACACACACACACACACACACACACACACACACACACACACACACACACACATTCGCGTGCACGTGCACCCATACATATACACATGCATACATTATGTGCACGCTTGCAGTTACTTCCGTACACATTCACCTTTTTTTTTTCTTTTTTTTTTCTTGTGTTTTTTTTTTTGGTCTAATATCACGAATAGTGGATAGACGTTAAATGAAAGACACACACACACACACACACACAACACACACACACACACACACACACACACACACTCACACACACACACACACACACACACACACACACACACACACACACACACACACACACACACGACAGGTGGTGATGGAGCACTGCCAGCAGCGGACGGTGAAGGTTGGAATATGTGTCCAACCTGCAGGTCTTGAAGTAGTGTGGCTTACCCAGCATTGAGTGTACGGTCATCAAAAGCCAGCTCCGATGGACATGACACGTTGTCCGTATGGTGGACAGCAGAATTCCAAAGATGCTGCTCTATGGACAACTGAAGGAAGGACTTCGTGACCAAGGAAGGCCTCTCAAGAGATACAAAGACACCTTGAAGGTCAGCCTCAGAAGCTGCAACATCGACACTGCTTCCTGGGAAGATGTCGCCCTTGACAGAACACAGTGGAAGTAACGGTGTGCCCAGGGCACAAAGACATTTGAACACAACAAAGCAATCATCATCCAGGAAAAGAGGAATCGGAGAAGACGGGGCCCATCCTTGCAGGACTCCATTCCACGCAGCGTCTGTGAAAGACTTTATGCCTCAAGAATTGGTCTTCATTCCGACACGAGGACCCACATCAGCAGATGACCTGCCTGCCTACTCATCCGTCGGACACGACGGGAGAATCCATCATATAGCTTCCCGAGGCATCAACGTTTTGTACCAGTTTCGATTTTTCTGTGATTTCCCACTCAAATTGGCCAAATAGAAACGATTCATGGGGGAGGGGGGGGGGGGGAGGGGAGGGGGGATTTAAAAGAATTTTGTGGTAGAAATTAAAAGGCGCATCCCTTTAAGGTGGGCACGGAACGAGTGGCAGCGGTGACTTGTTTGTGAAGTGCACCCTCTGGTGAGAGAGACCATTTGCTTTCACACACATATCAAGAAGTGCACCCTCTGGTGAGAGAGACCATTTGCTTTCACACACATATCAAGAAGTGCACCCTCTGGTGAGAGAGACCATTTGCTTTCACACACATATCAAGAAGTGCACCCTCTGGTGAGAGAGACCATTTGCTTTCACACACATATCAAGAAGTGCACCCTCTGGTGAGAGAGACCATTTGCTTTCACACACATATCAAGAAGTGCACCCTCTGGTGAGAGAGACCATTTGCTTTCACACACATATCAAGAAGTGCACCCTCTGGTGAGAGAGACCATTTGCTTTCACACACATATCAAGCAAAACTCATCTTCTCTTTCCATTTTTTTGTCATCAGATGAAATAGGACAGGAACTGGTGGGGCAGGGACAGGTGGGACAGGAACTGGTGATGCAGGAACAGGTGGGACAGGAACTGGTGGGGCAGGAACAGGTGGGGCAGGAACAGGTGGGGCAGGGACAGGTAGGGCAGAAACAGGTGGGGCAGGGACAGGTGGGACAGGAACTGGTGGGGCAGGGACAAGTGGGGCAGGAACAGGTGGGGCAGGGACAGGTGGGACAGGAACTGGTGGGGCAGGGACAAGTGGGGCAGGAACAGGTGGGGCAGGGACAAGTGGGACAGGAACAGGTGGGGCAGGGACAGGTGGGACATGAACAGGTGGGCAGGAACAGGTGGGACATGAACAGATGGGGCAGGAACTGGTGGGGCAGGAACAGGTGGGCAGGAACTGGTGGGGCAGGAACAGGTGGGGCAGGAACAGGTGGGGCAGGAACAGGTGGGGCAGGAACAGGTGGGGCAAGTATGGCAGGGACAGGTGGGGCAGGAACAGGTGGGACAGGGACAGGTGGGACAGGAACAGGTGGGGCAGGGACAAGTGGGGCAGGGACAAGTGGGGCAGGGACAAGTGGGGCAGGGACAGGTGGGGCAGGGACAGGTGGGGCAGGAACAGGTGGGGCAGGGACAAGTGGGGCAGGAACAGGTGGGGCAGGGACAAGTGGGGCAGGGACAGGTGGGGCAGGGACAGGTGGGGCAGGAACAGGTGGGGCAGGGACAGGTGGGACAGGAACAGGTGGGGCAGGAACTGGTGGGGCAGGAACAGGTGGGGCAGGAACAGGTGGGGCAGGGACAGGTGGGGCAGGAACAGGTGGGGCAGGAACTGGTGGGGCAGGAACAGGTGGGGCAGGAACAGGTGGGGCAGGGACAGGTGGGGCAGGAACAGGTGGGCAGGAACTGGTGGGGCAGGAACAGGTGGGGCAGGAACAGGTGAGGCAGGGACAGGTGGGGCAGGAACAGGTGGGGCAAGTATGGCAGGGACAGGTGGGGCAGGGACAGGTGGGGCAGGAACAGGTGGGGCAGGAACAGGTGGGGCAAGTATGGCAGGGACAGGTGGGGCAGGAACAGGTGGGGCAGGAACAGGTGGGACAGGAACAGGTGGGGCAGGAACAGGTGGTGCAGGAACAGGTGTGTGTGTGTGTGTGTGTGTGTGTGTGTGTGTGTGGTGTGTGTGTGTGTGTGTGTGTGTGTGTGTGTGTGTGTGTGTGTGTGTTGTGTGTGTGTGTGTGTGTGTGTGTGAGAGAGAGGAGAGAGAGAGAGAGAGAGAGAGAGAGAGAGAGAGAGAGAGAGAGAGAGAGAGGTGTAAGTGTTGTGTATACCAAGTGACAGACAGACAGACACGTAGAGCTTTACTTAACTCTGTGGTGAGTCACTGGAACTCCACACTGAAGAAAAAAAAACACTCCAGTTCTGCTGACTGTGTTCCAAGGTGAGGGTTTCAGCCAATGTTCTCCCCGTGCATTTTGCCACTCTATCGGTTTTCTGTTCTGTCTTCTGTACTTTCCTTCAACATGTCCCTTGGAGGACTGTTTTAAATTCTTCACTGTGACCCACAGTGCCTCCTTCAGACACTGTGGAAGGACTGTTTCAGCAGTGCCTTCGTCGTTGTTGTTGTTTTCGTTGTTGTCGTTGTTGTTGTTGTTATCAAGAAAAGCGTGAGACAGAAAAGGCAGCCTTGACAAACTCCAATTGTTGGTGTTGATTACCTTTCTGTGGAAGGCTGCCTTGAAGTCTATGAATGTATCTTAGAACTTCCTCTTGTGTCGGAGATGCTTTTCGCAAAGTGTGCTCAAGTTAAAGATGCGCTCGATTATACTTTCGGTATGCAGAACCCAACCTGTCCAGCATGGATAGTACCAGCTTGCAGATGTAATCTATTCAGAACGATTTTCACCATTACCTTCCTGATATGGATGGTCAAGCCGATAGTGCTGTAGTTTTGGCAACGTTGGAGATTTGCTGACTTGCGAAGGGAGATGATTAGTGATTGAGTCCATAGACTTGGGAAAGGAGACAATTAATGATTGAGTCCATGACATTACTTTCTGATATGGATGGTTAAACTGATAGTGCTGCAGTTTTGGCAACGTTGGAAATTTTCTGACTTCCGAAGGGAGATAATGAATTATTGAGTCCATAGACTTTGGAAGGGAGATAATTAATGCTTGAGTTCATGACATGGGCCACTCCCCGGTGGGCCAGACTTGGTCGCAGATAGCAGTTATGATATGATTTTTTTTTTTTTTTTTTTGGGGGGGGGGGGGTCCTTCTTTATTTGCAAATGAAAGGTATTAAAACCTGAAAAAAAAGGCTGAGATCTCAAGAAATCGACATCTGTGTTACGTTCGACTTGTGTTATGTCACACTTCACGTTTGAAAAGTCTTCGCCTTCATCCAGATGACTAACGCCCCCCCCCCCCCCCCCCCCCCCCGCGCCGCCCCCCTCCCCCTTCCATAATGACTTTCATTGGATGTCGTGTTTCTCTGACAACCTCTAAATCAGACAGACATCAGAAACATGATGGTTAGCTTAACTATCAAAAAAGAGAGACCACGCCCCAAGTTTCACAAATCCACGATAGGCCATCAGACTGAAAATAACTTTCAGTCTGCAAGACTCAAAATCGGTGAGTGCCAGAAAGAGGAATGTATATCTCTCCTACTCTGAGATCCTGTGTCCAGTGTTATTGATTCTCCCGGCGGAAAAAAGGAAGTCGAAACTAGTTTCTTAGTCTTGAGGCCATGCACTGTTTGCATTTATGCCTTATATTTTCAACAGGGTAATATTTGGTAAGATATATAAAGATGATTTATAAATACAGTTAATTGTCCAAATGGTTTGTAGTAAGTGACCCTAATTAACATGTGTGCCTGAACTAAATGAGTTCCAGCGCCCAATTACATCACCTGAGATCTGATGACTTTGAAGAATTATTTCCCTTGAATTGTTTAGCCGTTTCTTGCTATCTCACACCTCTGGTTAAAATGCACTCAGAGCCTAAATGAAGAAACCCAGCCGG
>CM031616.1:22803463-22805963 GCA_018398815.1 Conus ventricosus | reverse complement strand
GTCTGGATTGTATTGTAGTTTGTAGTTGTACCCACTTTTTTGCAGTGGTTCTTGATATTCTACTGCTGCATTGTTGAATACTCTTTCATTGCATGACAGGTTTGATAGTCTCTGATTTATGCCATTGGGAATGGCTTTTAATACAGATGGTGGGTGGTTGCTTTTGATGTTTACATAGATAGGTGTGTCATTGGGCTTCTTGTATGGTTTATATATGTAGTTGATGAGATCAAGTGTTATGTCTAGGTAGTTTACTACCTTTTTGTTTGCTTCAATGGTGATTTTTAAGTTGTGGTTTTGGAAGATTTTACATAATTCTTTTTTCTTATTTTCAATATATATATATATATATATAATATATATATATATATATACGAGCGCGCTCGTCCATTTTCTCAAGGGTTAATTCATAAGTATATGCTAAAAGATATATACACAGAGAGAGAGAGAGAGAGAGAGAGAAAGAGAAAGGATTTATATACCTGTCTTTCTATCTTTCTGTCTATTTATCTATCTGTCTGTCAGTCTGTCTTTGTATTCATTCCATGACTGCATTTTTAACATTTCTCAACCAAACACAGCGGTGTTACCAGAAAAAGGTGACTCTGTGTTGGCTCAGGCCAGAGAAAGCATAAATGGCGAGCATGTTTTCCTGCACATCAAACTGAAAGGAATATGGCAGTATTAAGTGACAAATCTATAACCGGTCAGTTTGATAAATGTGTTCATTTATCTTATTATGTGTCTTATCTTTTACTTCATTCCAGCCTGTTCATTGATGTTTTTTTTATTACTTCTTTACGAAGGGTATATAATATGAAAGATTACACTTAAACTACAAAATCTATTTTAACGACATTTAATATAAAGATTAAGTGCAATCAAGGGCGAGAGTTATCAGCTCTTCTTGCGGATTTGCGGTGCAGATCAAGGTAAAAAAAAAGGGGGGGATTCAGAATTAGCAAGATAATTACAAATAATCCGCTAAAAAATGGTCAATGTGCAGTTACTTCACACATCAATAATCATTCATTTAGTAATACATTCACATTGATTATTAAAGCTTTCTGTTGATATGAACGCTGTCACTTTGTAAATTCCATATTTTTCTTTTTAATCTGCATGGGGAGTAACTTTTCATCAGTCCGTGGCCACTCTTACTTCCCCTGGTGGAAAGAATTTTGTGTGGTGAAGGTCTGTGCTTTACCCAGTGCCTATCTCGCTTACATTTTCATCTGTTTAATTACATTACTTATAAAGGACAGTATATAAATAAACTGCATTCATACTTCCTTACTACGATCCCACTAACACTTCCCTTCTTGCTTATTCAGCTTCCTTCTTATTCACTTACATCTTCACCTACTATGTTGTTTGGTTTTGTTGTTGTTGTTTTCACTACTAGCTTATTCTTACCTAGCTACTTACATGCATACACACTTATTTACTTATCCACACACGCACACAGGTATTTATTATTACTTATCGAAGCATATGCGGGAGTGACATTCTCGTGGATTTGTGTTGTCATGCAAACCATCACAAGCTAAACGATGGTGAGGTTATAATCAAAATAATGATCGAGCATTATTATAATTATTATTGTTGTTGCTGTTGCTGTCGTCGTCGTTTTGTTGTTGTTGTCGTCGTTGTCGTCGTTACTATGTTCAATATGTTACCATGGTTCTTGGTTTTGATTATGATGATGATGATGATAATGATGATGATGATGATGATGATGATGATGCAGTGACGACAACGATAATAGTGGCGTTGTTATCGTTAAATGGAAAAGAGAATCATTCTTACCATTCCACAGAACAATATGCGATAAGAAGGCCAGACCCACCTGAATCTTCTGTGAAGTAAGGGAAAGAATCCTCTTGGTAGATGACGTATTGCATCGTGCTCTGTGGTATAACCATGACGACTATTGACGTCATCAGGACGGACTTCCAGCTCGTGAGGTTCATCGTGGAAATGGTGCTGGAGAAGAACGCCAGGTCAGAGGAAATCAATGCTTGGTTAATTTACCCCATGAATTAAGTTCTGCACTTTTTGAAGCTTTCTTTTTAATTCAGATTCCTGAAACTGCAAGTGAAAAAGGTAAATAAACGAACAAAAAAAAAGATGAATAAATTGAATATTGACTGAAAATTCTTACTGCATATAATTCTTTCAAACCTTCAAAGGTGACTGTTACCAGTCTTAAAAGGGTTGGTTCGTTTCTGGACAACAGAAGATTTAATCGAAAGTCTGCAAGGACTGTTACAGTATTTAGGTTTGATGATTTTCTTTGTAAGATATATGAAGGGGACAACAAAATAAGAAATGAATTCGTTATCCTTAGTTCTACTGCACAATTGACAAACAGCTCTGGATCACATTTCATTCTGTATCTAAAACGATGATAAGCAATATCAGATATACTGAATCAAAGATTAATCATTCTACATTTCACATACCGTAGTCAGTGCATTTTTTACATACCTGTTCATAT
>CM031616.1:22743463-22798463 GCA_018398815.1 Conus ventricosus | reverse complement strand
AGTTTTCATCCATTTCGTGACACTTGGTTATCTCTCTCTCTCTCTCTCTCTCTCTCTCTCTCTCTCTCTCTCTCTCTCTCTCTCTCTCTCTCTCTCCTTTAATTTATTTATGAAATTGTTTGATTCTCAGATACAGCCAGTTGTGCTGTATGGCTCTGAATTATGGGACCTAGACAATGCTGTTGTCCATTGTGAATCAGTCCATTTATTTGCTTTGAAGAAATTTTTTGGAGTAGACAGGCGAACACCCAATGACCTTGTTCATAGTGAAACAAATCGCTATCCAATATGTATAAATTCTGCTGTTAAGTGTATTCGCTTCTGACTTAAGCTGATACAAATGGAGAATCACAGGATTCCACGCAAAGCTTATGATATGTTATTTGACTTTGATGCGAAAGGTAAGAAAATTTAGGTAACAAATGTTTGCTTATATTTGTTTAAATGTGGATTTGGTTTTGTTTGGGCAAGTCAAGGCGTTGGAAATGTTCATGACTTCATACGTTGTTTCAAGCAAAGGCGTATTGACTGCAGGTGGCAAACTTGATCCGATCATATCCAAACAAGTGATAGATTCAGCTTGTATAGAGCTTTTTGCAGTGACCACAGTTTAAAACCTTATTTACATTTAGATATTAACAGGCATCTAAAATATATTACGACTACATTTAGGCTCGGGATTTCTGAGCTGGCATTGCATCGCTACCGATACAAAACGTTTATGTTCAACGATTTAATTTGTCCCTTATGCACTGACAGCGAAGATTGTGAGGTGCATTTTGTTTTCTATTACCCAGCTCTTAAACGTATACGCGAAACGTTAATTAACCCTAAATATCATAGACATTCTTCACTGTTTAAACTGAGTTTGTTATTGTCATGGACCAAACCTGAAGACATGCATAATCTTTCTTTTTTTTTTTTTTTTGTATAAAGGATTTAAAATGAGAGGTGTTGTGACTTCTTGAAAGGTACATGAATACATTCATTTCATCGTTAGCGTGTATTTTGAATCTGTTATATATCTTCACCCAGTTGTATGGTCACATTCCTCTTCTTATGATAGGCTGAGGCCTGATATGAATAAAATAGCTTGAGCCTTGAGTCTTCTCTCTCTCTCTCTCTCTCTCTCTCTCTCTCTCTCTCTCTCTCTCTCTCTCTTCCAGTTATTTCTTTCTCTTCATTTTGGATCTTGAAGCACTAGGCTCACAGTCTCCCTCCTTCTTGAGGTTTCTTCATCTGTGTGTGTATGGTTTACTTAGTAATACACTTCACCGTCTGTTTTCAGCACCCACTTTCTCTGGCATGTTGGTGAATCCCCAAGATTACGATTTGTACCATGGCGAAGGATATACCGCTAAATATGTCATTGAGTTGTGCATCTATCGTTGTGTTGAACACCTTGAGTGGATGATCGATCTCTATTCATCTCAGGGGCGAATGATGAAACTCTCCAGAGAGCCGACACTGGAGTAAAGGCAGAGGTACAAGAGGGTTCCCGATGCTAGAAAGGAGGGGGGTTGTCGGCGTTCTCCATCTTACTCTGAAGATGCTGGACACCGAAAGCAGGTCTCGGACGGAGAGTCCAAAGGCTCTAGAATGAACGGTTCAGACGGATTCTCCGTGTTTTCCCAGATAAGGAATATAAGACAATCACTGTCAGGTGGAGAGTCCTGGAGTTCTAGAATAAACTCTTCAGAGGGATTCCCCGTATCTCAGATAAGGAATATATGACACATGATTATCGGGTAGAAAGTCTAAGTGATTCTAGAATAGATCTTTCAGAGTGATTCTCCGTATCTCAAGTCAAAAATATAAAACAAAGGACTATCAGGCGGAACGCCTTGGCGTTCTAGAATGAATTCGTCACGTCTCTCTTTATCGTTTATTGTCTAAGGCTGTTGTTTAGGGGGTATTTTTGAATTTGATCGTTTTAAGTGAAGTGTGTTGGTCATAAACATCAAGAAAATCATTATTGCTGATGTTGTTTTGCTGTTGTTGTTGTTGTTTATCACGTTGTTGTTGTCACGGTTTATCAGGATAGACACACTCAGAACTGAGAGAGAGAAACACACACAGACACACACACAGACACACAGACACACTCCCCGTCTAATATCACGTTTAGTGGAAAGACGTTAAATGAATGACACACACACAGACACACACACACACACACACCACACACACACACACACCACACACACACACACACACACACAGATAATGTCTTGAAGCGGAAACAATCGGAAATAACCCGGAAGGCGGACGGCGGGTGGGGTGGGCAGCGGGAGTGGGAGGGGGGGGGGGGGGGGGGGGGGGAGGCGGGTAGGTGGATGTAATCCTAGGAAAGCACAAAACGACAAACGATTCTCTTTTCAAACATCGTTTAAACTCGGTACAATGGAATGCAGCAAGTACTTATCAGTGTTGCCCGTTTCAATGTCGAGAAGACAATTTAAAATTTAAAAAAAAACCCTTCTCAGGTCTCGCTCAGCTCACGCTGTTTCCCCAGCTCACAAAGTGAAATCCAGCAGCCAGCTAATGACACCGGCGATCCCCACCCAGCGCAGGGAAGGGCAGACAACATGTCGCAAGGGTGCTGTGGCTCCTGTGACCTATCCCTGTCACTTGATAGTGCCAGGCGGGTTTGAATAATACTGGTTCCAGGGAGGCCGGGCTTCTGGGTGTACATTGCTATGTGCGCATGCGTGCTTCATATCAGCAGTGTCTCTTAAATGACCAGTATTCCGTCTCTTGTTGTGAGTCCCAAAGAGGCGTTTGGTGGGGGGGGGGGGGGGGGGGGGGGGCCGTTTTCGTTCTCCTGTGGATGAGAGCCCCGCCTTGCTTCTTTGGTGACTATCGCTGCGCATCTCATAGGGCCTACACATGATTATGCATGTTTTCCGCTACCCCCACCCCACCACACCCTCCTTCTCTTCCTTCGGATGGATACGTGAGACAAAACAGAAAAGCCAGTACCAAGCCATAAACCTGTTGTCTTATTTGGCCGCGCTTCTTTCAATAATTTGACAGTCTATGATTTTATGGTTTGGGGTATCTTACCACAGGAGCGATGGGTTTTGTCAATTTTTTTTAATTATCATTATGAATAATAACCACAACAATATATTACAACGGGAAGGGTTTGGACAGGAGTGAACCAAACTGACGAGAACATTTTTCATGCGTGTTGGTGTATTGGATGAAGCGATGTGAAAATTATGTACATCGAAACACAACGAAGTAGTAGAGCGCTTGGGGGAGTCAGGCTTCCGCCAAGAACAAACAAATGCTGGATCGGCCTTTTGATTTGGATCTGCGACATGAATTCGCACTAGAAGTAAATGAGTTCATCCACGGCCTACATTCCATCTTTCCACTACGTTTGGTTGAAATAGGTATGGTAGTTTTTGTATAATCGTGCTGAATGGAGTTGAATCTACTTTTCTATCTGGACCACACACACACACACACACACACACACACACACACACACACACACACACACACACACACACACACACACTAACTGTTTCATCTCTGGACCATCACACATTTCTTCGCCAAGTTTCGTTAAGATTTGGTCAGAAGATTTCGTGTGACTTAGCTTACAGACAATTCGTTTTGTTTGTAGCCCAGCCGATCGCAAGATGAGCTGAGAGACTGACGGTCAAACCCACAAACTGCCAAACAGAACTGTTGAAAACGTAATCTACTCAGCAGAGGTAAGAACAGAACCTAAAGCAGACTGCCACTGAGAAGCATGGATATACTCAGGGACTGTTTTTCCTCGAAGATCACATGGCTGGCCACAGCGAGGAAGGATGAGGATCGTCTTCTGCGTATGTCGTCTGTAGATTCTAGAGGCCTGTTATCTTCGGCCAGTGCCCAGTGACCACGTCCCAGAGACTTCATCTCCGTTTTTTTGTTTTGTTTTGTTTTTCGTTATTCCCTGTGGCAGAAAGTATCTTCATTACACGTATGTCCTAGACTTCCTGTTCTATTACGACTGTCGCGTTTGTCTCCCTTGTCTTCCGATACCATGAGATGTATTCATCTCTATGGACTTACATGCTGAACGCTAAACTTGCATCTTGAGCGTTGTACAGAACTGCAGTTTTCCTGCTTTACCTCTTGAAGTTTTCAGAGTGCTTGCATATTTATGAATACTTGCTTGCTCACTAATGCTTGAATTTGAGTGAGATTACGGTTGTTGTCGTGTCAGCTACAAGGTAACATTGGCTCACATCCATCAAGAATGTTCTGAAATTTTATTTTCCCGCATATTTGTTTTGTCAGTGATGCGACTGGTAGACATTCTGTCATCTTTTACAATGGCCTGGGACTCCTGATTCAAACTGTCTTTCACAAATGGTCAGGAATTGGTGGGGTTTGGTGTTTGCAAGTTAGAGGCCATCAAAATTGTTAGTTAGCTTGATTCGTCATTGTTTACTATGATCTGATCCAGTTGGAGAAAACACGTTTTTCCTTAACTCCCCTTTTGTCGAAGCTGAAATATAGGTCTACCACTGACTGTGAATTGTTCTTTTCTGAATAAAGCTGAACTTTAAAGCATCTATTAAGACATTCCAGGAAGAGGAACGAAAGGAATATGATCATGACGTAAACGAGAGTTCTTGGCTATAGAAGACATCCAGTTCGTCAAAATATCCTCAAAAAATCAGTGGACGAATGTGAATACAGATCAATGGTGGAGATATACTGACTGACTGAAACCATTTATTGTCAGATTAACATAGTGTTGTACTGACATTTTAAAAAGAAAAACCTTTATAAATTAATGAGATAACGAAAATAATACAAAATAACATCTGAAAGACATAAAAATCATAAAGGAAAATTATACACACATCTTGTCTACAGAGCGGGAAGGCCTTCCTGGCTGTAGAGAACAAATCCTCCGATTGCCAGGCATTTGAATTGATGCAGGAAGTGCTGACAGTGGATTGCAACGCCAGTTGAAATACCTGACCTGGGTCGAGGTTTACGCTGAACTGAGAGCGAACACTGACATTTCATATGGCGCAACAATCAGAGGCTCAGTTTGTAGAGTGCCGGTGTCGCGTGAAATCTGGGAACGTGATATCTGGGAAGGCTTCCCAGATATCACAGATTTTTTGGGAACGCGCTCCCAAAATGTACTGTGATATCTGGGAAGGCCCGTGATGTCTGGGAACGTGGTCTTTCAGAGCTCAGAAGGGCAGAAAGAAGACGAAAAAAGAATGGATTTTCGAGATAAGGTACGAAACAATTTATTTAGGTGCAATTGAGATCTTTGGCCTTCTTGTCACTTTTTTTCCAATAATTTCTTGGCATAATTTTCACAAAGTTCCCAGATTTCACGATTGGAAGTTCAGGAAATCTGGGAACGCGTTCCCAGATATCACAGTCAATCTGGGAACGCATTCCCAGATATCACGGTAGATCTGGGAACGCGTTCCCAGATATCACGGTTCCCAGATATTATACGACACCGGTCTCGTGGTCCTTTTGATGCTTGAGTCGCCAGTTCGTATCTTCGCTAGGGCGTTTCCGTACAAGTGAATTTTCCCCTGGAGGCAAGACTGGCTCTGGTTCTGTTTCCTAAAAAGTGCTTCGAATAAGACTTTAAAGTGAGGTTCTGCATGTGAAAGCACCTATAACGTCTTCTGCACATGTAAAAACCCATCACCAACTTTCGCGAAAGAGAAGGCCAGTTTGGCCGTTGGTATGAATGACACGTTTACACACAGCATTTAATCTCCATGAAAAATCAAAGGAATGAGTTCGGAAGTGAGTGGTTGATACTCCACTAAATGAATGACACGGGAACGAATGATTAGTGCGACCAGGCAAGCTCCTCAGTTCGCTCTGCCCAGGTAGGCAGCCCGTTGGAAGAGCGAGAGTATGGATCGTAAAGCGCCTAGAGCTTGGTCTCTTAAGTGAGAATAGGCGCTAGTAAGTACTCTTTAAAAATGCTAGTAGTAACGTGTAGATAGGGAATATGCCCATTGTGTCGCCATCTGCTCGTGCGACTTTGTCAGGCTCTCAGTCCACTATCAACATAGCATGAACTCCAGCTGTAATATAATAGCTGGACAATGTAGTTTCAACACCTACACTACGAAGAGAGATTTTACAAATACAGATGGGAACCAACCACAGGGCCTCTTTGTCCACTCTGGTAGCCAGTCTGTATGCCTACGTGGAACACCTGGGGGAAAAAAACTCTTGAGTCTTCCATATATTCACCTACCGAGTACATGGCCAACAGATTGACAGCTATACAGTGATTGATACTTTCACATGCCGTCAAAATGCTTAAGATTCCTACACCTTTATCAATTTCCAAATAAATCTGTATACAATTTGCAGGTTGTTTTTGTTTTTTTTACTTAGACATCCGTCGGACTTCAGATTACCATCTTTACACCACAAGTCGCCACAATCTACCCGTACTGACCAATATGTATAAACTTTCAGTTTACCCCCAGCAGGGCCCACCTGTCTCAACATAACATCCTGTTACTCAGATTCTTCTCCATACCATGTAAGGTCTCTGCCCTTCTCCACAGGATGCGGAAAAAAGGAAAAGAGAACGTCAAGTCTGTCTAGACCTATACCCCCCCCCCCTTCCCTCCCCACCTCCTTCTTCCTCCACATCCTCCTTCCCTCCTCATTTCGTTTTTCCACCCCATTGTGTAGAATGTCGTCAGCTCCCAAAACTAACACTCCCAGACCTTCAACGTGTCTTGCGCCCCTTGTAACAAAGCATCATCTGAAAGCCTAAGCCGAGCTTTCCACCTTCATGGCATCAGGCTGTTCTTCTAGCCCGTCTACCTCCCTTTTTTATGATTGATTAAAGCTTCCCACCAACATGGCACCCTTTAACCCGCTACCTGCCTTCGTTTCACACAAACCAAAGTCAAAGACGCCGCAAAACTGGAGAGAAATGTTTGATCAAATTGTGTAGAGAATTGCGAGGAAGAAACAAACCGGTTCCATATCGCGAGGCGGAACCATTTTAAATCCACCCCCATAGAGTCTATCTATCTATGTGTGTGTGTGTGTGTGTGTGTGTGTGTGTGTGTGTGTGTGTGTGTGTGTGTGTGTGTGTGTGTGTTTGTGTAAATAATCCGCTCTGAACACACACACACACACACACACACACACACACACACACACACACGCACCACGTCATTTGAAATAACACTTAGAAGACCGAGTCTAAAATCAGTTTGCAACCAACCATTGAACGGTTATCTCTCTAGCATGCCTGCTTCAAGCACCCAGTCTCTCAACAGCTAAAGAAGGACCAGAAGCCCAACCGAAAATAGTCAAAACACTTGCAAGTTTCTTAGACTCCCAGTCAAAACACTAAACCAGATTCCACAGCAGCCGTCTGCATTAGGGCACTCGACTGGTACCGTAGATAAGGGGTGAAGGACCGTGGGACGACCTGGACAGGCTTGGCGAAGGTGCACGGAGTCTGGGGTGAGAACCGCCTGAACGACATGGGCCCAGCTGAAGAGGTCAGCCCAGACCCGAGTCCGCCGAAGGAGTGTTGTCGCAGCTCTATGTTCCTCAAGGAAATTACACACGTGAGTCAAGCAAGTCAGTGTTTTCGAGGGCACAGCTTTCCGCCATGACATTTGAAGCGTGTTTCTCCGTTGGCGTTCCAGCTGCAGCTTTTTTTGTTTGTCAATGTGCATTTCCAACTGAACAAACAAACACGAGAATCGGTCCGATATCACAGCATTCTAGGAGTAACTAGCCAGCGCTCATCCAGCAGCTGCCAATGAGTGGCACAATATCACCACTGTCAAGTTGAATCCTCTCAAGCTTTTGAGAAGAAAAACTACAATTTTTTTCTAGATTCTTTCTTTGGGTGGAATGGGGATGGAGGATAGGGCGCTTGTTTATTGTTGGAAAAATGTCTTTTGATATTCACTAGCATTTCAAACCAGCTTCGCCAGGTCCGTAACTCCCCCTCCCCCCGCTCCCTTATCTCTTTACCGTCATTGCATCTACTCATCCCCCTTCTGTTTCTTTCCATCTCTCCGTGCACAATACTGCAGCACCTCCAGCAGCAACATACCTTTACAGACTGTTCTCAAGCATCCAGCCATTGAAAAAACTGACCACTGGAGACCGTGAACAGGACACTGGGAAAGGTCGAGGAAGTGGGGAGAAACAGGTGTGGGCGAGTAGTGGCAGGCCGATACGTCTTATCAAAGTCGGGTTTGTACGTACACTACAATTCGTCATCTCATTAATTTTATATGCCGGCGGGGGTAATGAGGTGAGATGGGGAGTTAACAGTACTGAAAGAGCTCCCAGCATCCGCAAAGGGACTTAACTGCGTTTAAAACCACTTCACCGTAGTTGCAAACAAGACATGTGTTGTAATTAAGGGTCTCAGAGTAGAAATAAACTTAATTATGCTACACACACACACACACACACACATATATTATATATATATATATATATATATATATATATATTATATATATATGACCGCACGCATGTACGCTGCATGTACGCTCACTCTCACTCTCTTCACTATCTGAGCAAACCTTTTCGAAAGGGCCAATGACCGGAGCACGTTCTGTTGTTTGCAGTTATGTTCGTTTTCGGCGACCGTTACGAATTTCATCATGAACTCGACTGCTGCCCCTAGCCCTTCCTATACTTTGTTTCCGCGGAAACGACTTCAAATTGGGTGAGAAGGCATGAACGAGAAGGAAAGGAAGAAGGGAGAGGAGAGATGTTGGGGGATGGGGGGAGGAAGGGAACCAAAGACTGCAAAAAAGAAAGAAACAAAGAAGGAAGGAAAGAAATTACTAGCACGGGGATAGAAGATGGGGGAAATGGATAAATCCTGCTCTTCCTGAAGAGCAGAACAGCTATTCCAGCTTGACCCTGTCATGAAGACAGCGACTTGTCACAAGACCGGTTCCAGAAAATGCCATGGGATAACAGAGATTTTGAATATGTATGTAGAAGTTCGATTGTTGCGACTTCGATCTTGGCTTGGTCGAGAAAAAGCTTTTAAAAATATGCATTCTTTTTCGACTTCAGAAAACCTGACACTAAGACGCACAGCTGGCAAACGCTCTTTGGATGAAGAAAAAAAGGAAAAAAAGAAAATTAACGATTTCTCAGCTGGTCTTGACTCAATGTGAAGGTATGCAGGTTACTTTCAGTTTAAGCGATTCATTGTGCACTTTTGGATACAGATTATAGCTGGATTTGCTTGTCTGCAATTTGTCACACACACTGTGTATGAGAGAGAATGAGACACAAACTATTTTTGTTTCTTCTGTTAAATCAGTGAACAGTTTGATATGTGATTGTGTGTGTGTGTGGTGTGTGTGTGCGTGTGTGTGTGTGTGTGTGAGAGAGAGAGAGAGAGAGAGAGAGAGAGAGATGGTTTATTGTTCTGACGTTGTGTCCATACAATCGAGTGAGTTATTATGAATATCGTTGTGGAGTTTTTCTGTTACGTCGTTACACACATAATACTTTAGAGAGAGAGAGAGAGAGGAGAGAGAGAGAGAGAGAGAGAGACTGAGTCAAAGAGACAAACGGTTTTTGTTTCATGATTTTGCTCTGTGAAATCAGTTAAAAGTTTTATGAGAGAGAGAGGGTGGGGGGGAGAAAGAGAGATTTTTGTTTCATGACTGGTCGTCTCTTCCACTTCGCCTTTGTCACCCTCCCTCCCGTGATCAAAAAAAAAAAAAAAAAAGGCATTACCACCATATATTTTGAAGCATTATAATGAGTAAACCTTTCTCAGCTCGGAATCCATTTTCTTCTTTAAGTTAAGTGCTTGCGCTGTGTGTGCTCGAGTGTGCGAAAAGAGGAATGTGGTTGCCTAACCATGGACAGTTGGCGACAACAGGATTTGTTGTTAACAAGACGGAACATACGGCGTGAAATGCGTCTTTGTAATAGTAGATCCAGAGCCTTTTCCTTTCTTTGCCTCTGCGGTCAACAAACACGCACTGCATACTGACATAACTAGCAAGTGTTGGCACCCTTTATTTGTTGTTAGTAAGACGGAACATACGGCGTGAAATGCGTCTTTGCAATAGTAGATCCAGGGCCTTTTCCTTTCTTTCACTTTGCCTCTGCGGTCAACTAACATGCATTGCATACTGACATAACTAGCAAGTGTTGGCACCCTTTCCTATGTGACACAAACAGTTGATTGTTGTCACTGCTGGGAGAAGAAAAATGGTCAATCAAGCGTACGTATCATTCATGTCCCGAGGTTTCTCTTTTTTTTTCTTTTTCTTTTTTTTTTCTCCATCTATTTTTCTCCCTTGGCGGAAGGAGATGAGGAGGGGTACGAGGGAAGACAAGAGTGAGGGGCAGGAGGTGGGGGTGGAGGGAAGAGAGGCTGGCCTCAGCAAATCACGTCAGAGCGTTATCAATGGAGATGGTTTAAATGTCACTCCACAGGCTATAATATTTAGCGATGGTCCCATATCTGTCAAGAGCCAATCCATTAAAATAATGCTGGCACTTGGATGTGTGCACTTCCTTCTTTCAAATTAACACAATTTAGACCTCGGCCGCGCTCATGTAAAGGAGGGGAGACAGGGAAAGGGATTGTCGAGAGAGAGAGAGAGAGGAGAGAGAGAGAGAGAGAGACTGCTTTCAATCGGTGCAATACACAAACAAAAAAAGGCATGGCGTGTTACTAACACTTTTGACAGGTCCCCTCAGTGTGTCGTTCCAAACTTAAAATGACTGGCTCTGTCAAAACATCGTCATCAGTTGTGTTAAGACGAAGTGCCTTTCTTTCTTCGTCAACATGAAACACTAATTCAAACCGCTTCTACTTTGTCTACCGTCTTAGAATATCCCTGATGCGTGACATGAGATTTAATGTCATGGCCTAAGTAAATATTTATCAATTAAACCGAGTAATGTTGAGAAGATTTGAATAAATAGGAACAAAAAAAATGACATCAGATTGTAAACAACGTGAAATCATATCTTATCTTTCACTTCATCAATCATCGTTGAAGGTCAAGAAGACCGAAAATTTAGCAGGAAAACATCCGCGTGTTTCTCGTGTTTAAGCATCATTTTTATATCTTGTATAAAAATCATTTTAACCTCTCTCTCTCCTCTTTTTTTTTAATGGTTTGAGCATAACACACACACACACACACACACACACACACACACACACACACACACACTCAGCACAAGGACATTCCTTTACCAAGTTGCAAAGGACTAGTAACGACAATCGCATAAAATGTATCATGCACAATCATAACATCTGTAAACCGTTTTTAATCAACAAATACACAATCTCCTCATGTACGCATAATATACAAAAGTATATACAAGCAAATGTATAAAAAACTGGTTTTAGGTAATGTCACACACCCAAGTCCTTCAAACAAGTCTGTCAACACATAAGAATTAGCAAGGGAAAATTGTCATTATGATGACACTCCTCGAGTACCACTATGTGACCCCATGCAACCCACTCATCCACCAAACGCCATCTTCGGATTCTCGCTCTTTCATGGATGGAATCTACACTCTAAATTAAATACAGCCGTTCCAAAAGGCAGGAACTTAAACTATACATGTGAAATACAAATTAATAAAAGATAAAGCAGATATTAAACAGTTCAAGTATTCACATGCACGCACACACATGTGCAAATCTCGCCCCAGCCATACCAAGGAAGACTCTTCAGGTGGAACAACAACTATCCCAAACACAGAACTATATCCAGGCAAGAGTCTACAACTAACATCAGATGGTTGCCAGCTTTTTCCTTCCACCTCACTTCACCGAAGTCTTGTCGGAAGTTGTCCTAAAAAAAAAAGACCCTGGCACGTGTTTCTCGTGACCAGTAAAGCTAGCAGCTATGTAGCAAAGTTAGCAATGCGTTTGATAGAAAGCCACTGATTAGCAGCAAAGCTAACCGCCAACTGGTGGTACTATTTCGGCTAGCCAAAATGCTGTTAATTCTTTGCATGAGGGTTGTTTTCTGTTCGGTGTTCGAAAATTCTTCAATTGCCATGTTGGGAGAAGGATCAGTGACAGGACAATTAATGGCATCTAATTACTGTCACAGCATAAAACATCTCTTGTTCAACAAGTCTTACTCTGGATTCAGTAATCGCTGTATGGAATCTCGGGCAAAAGGAATACCAAGAGTGAACAAAGAGCAGCTTGCATCTTTTGTGTAATAACCCTCAGGTGTTTGCTTGCAGTTGCCTGGGCTAAAAACAACATGAAAAGATCTTGCATATGAATGTTGTCAAGCTGCATTAGTTTTCTAACTGTTCACCCACAGTAAAGTGTGAACAGTTATGACTATGCATGCAATAGCCTGAATGGAGTAGGGGTTGGGGGGTTGACCAGTGATGTGCAACTGCAATCACCTCTTTTGACTCTTCAAATAATTACAAGATTTATCACTCAAAAACAACTGAGCTGTTTTGCTCCTCCAAACTGCTCGTCATACAACAAATGAAAAACAAGCACCTTTTTGATTGCACTTACTTAATGCCATTTTGAAATTGCTTTCTTTGCTACCATCGTTTCATACAGTCATAGTGCTCTACTTTTGCTAACTTCACTCTGCTAGGTTTACTCACTTTGCTTGCTGGTTGGAGATTCACACCTGGTTTCTATTCAGACACTCGTCACAACGAACCTTCAGTTGTCATGATTGTATAACTGCGTTAGATAGTGCCAACTATTATAATCTCAATCAAAAATATTCAAAAAATTTCATAAAAGTTTAATTATGTAGCATTAAGTGCAAATACAGGTCGAGTCGAGCATATACGTACAAGCATTTTTCCACTATCACTCTCGTTATAACTGAAACTAGTACTGATACAGTGATAGATAGTATAAACACTGTTGTTGATCAGTGTCTGAGGATAATGGGCCAGTACTAGTTTCAAAGGCATTTATAGCCCATACTGTCAACCACATTTTAGATGTGCAAGTTCTGCATTTAACTGGCCTTTCCCAATGTAATGGTCACTCTGTTACCCATTTTCCTCATGGCTTCATTTTCAGGATACACACACAGGCTAGATTACCGGTAATTATATGGTGTAGTGATACACCCAGACTGGATGGCATGAATCCGAGGTCTTTGGTTTGACCATGATCGACCTCTTCCATTCTCCATAGCAGTGGCAAAAAATGCAGAAAATAGCCTTTTCAATAATTCAATGAGAAGAAAATACCTATCATTCCCGATCATCTAAGGAGTAAAATCTTTGTCTAAACAAAGGCCTTGCTTACTGATGTGCGATTTTGTCTGAAGTAAAACGCGGAACAGGGTGGAAGTAAGTGGTCAAATAGGAAGGGCACAAGGGTAGAGAAGGCGAATGGGAAGGGGGGGGGGGGGGGGGGGGGATAAATAAAGTGGTGGAAAGTTCCTTGTTAAATTCTTTGGGAGGGAAAAGTTTACATGTATGCAATAAATATAATCTTACACACAGATACTAACCTCCTCTCCAGACCATAACCAAATAAATCGCAGCTTATCATTCAGCATTTCACACACACACACACACACACACACACACACACACACACAGTGAACACTTGCATGTTTGCCTCACACTGACAAGCAAGCAGACAACACACACTTCCATTAATCACATACTCGTAATAATTGTACAGTTAAAAAAAGAAAAAAAGTAGTACTTGTAAAACCACACCACCTCCACTTGAGAAGTCAGTGCTATCATCTGCAGGTGGTTTGGGTTTTCAAAGAACAAGACAGCCTTACTACTGGGCACAATTTGTAACCCAACCTGGTGCACAGGTACTTTCTTTAGTATACAGCTGAGAATCCTCACTGAAGTAGTTTCTTCACATGCAGATCCAGATTCTGTGTCTAGCTGCTGTATAAACAGAAAAAAGTGAAGGGGGAGGGCTGGGGGGTATGGGCTGGGAGCGGATGTCAAAAAGCAGAGGGAAAATTTCTTACAATCCTGCTTGTTACTAACAACAGAGACCTCCGTCTCTCCCCCAACATCCAGCCCCCACCTCCACCCCAATCTCACTTCAATGCACAAATCAGGTGCTGCAGATCAGTTCAAGTCCTTTTTTTTTTCTTGTAAAACACAACACAGGGCAGCCACGTCTTCCTCCAGTATTTACTTTTCTGATGGCGGTCTGTCCTGTAAACTGATGCAACCAAGACACTTCCTAATTACTTTGGATCATTGCAAACTTGCTCAACAACGTCGTCTTTTGCCGAGGGCCAGTTCAAACCACTTGTGACATCCATTTTCTTTGACGCCTGAACATGCATCAAAATACTGAAACCAGCAAAAACTGTGGGAAGATTTTTTGTGTACTGAATGTAATGAAAAGGTCCCCCCTCAGTTTAAAAAAAAAAAAAGAAAAGAAAAAAAAAAAAAAGAAAAATCAGTCAAACAATCTCCCTTGACAGGGGAATAGAGTCAACAGAAGCATGGACAACAGTGGCGTTGTCTAAGCAATCATCACAGTATTTCACTGGAAATGGGGAATGCTCTTGTTTTCGCTTTCCATAACCCATCCAATAGCACTATGGTTCCTTCAGGACCTTTAAAAGTATCATCTGACAAGCATGCATTTACAAATGACAGAAGATTCAGCCACTGGTATACCTGCACATACTGACCGTGGCGATCAGGCAGAAAATCCTGCCCCACATTTCACTTACCCGGGGATCAAATCAGCCGCCATAGATCGACTTGAAAAGCAAGTGTTCTAACCACTTGACTATCGGACCCATCTTTTACCACTAATTTACCGTTTACAATAATACAAATGTAAAATGCAGATGACGATGGTGATACAAGATGACCGTTTTACAGTGATGGTACCAGTTCCAAAAGTCTCCATGCAATAAATCAAAATACAAAACAGCGCATGTTCCATTGTGAAAGCTGCCTGCATTGGCCTAGCCACTTACAAATGCTGGCACACGGCATGTCATGATGCCTGCTCAAACCCGCTGAGAGTGCTCTAAAGGAGACCAAATGTATACCAATACTGAACCAAAATGGTAGCTTAAGCTAGTATCGTTGGGTTTTCGGTCTGTGATGCTTCATTCTTCTGTAACGAGGTAATGTTATCAAGACTCCAAATAAATAGTTGTATGTGTGCAGGAATGCTCTTCTGATTTCAAGCTCATATTTAGTTTGCAAGTGACTTTATTTATGCACAGAGAGAAAGAGACACACAGAGAGAGCGACTGACTGACTGAGAGAGAGAGAGAGAGAGAGAGAGAGAGAGAGAGAGAGAGAGAGAGAGAGAAGCGAGCAAGAGAGAGACAGACACACACAACAGAGAGAGAGAGAGAGAGAGAGAGAGAGAGAGAGAGAGAGAGAGAGATTCAAGGGAAGTAATATGCTGTCTCTTCATACGATCAAGTCCCTTGGACTACATGCTTGAAAACAAGCTTTACTTTTGTCTTAGATCATTTACTTTGTTGCAATGATAAAAGTGCAGCATATTCTGTTGCTGAAATGTCGGTCTTCATCATATCAAATATTTCAATTTCAACACCATCATTGTCAAAAATGATCTGCAACAAGATTGTACAAGTCATCATAGTGTTTCGCTGTCAAAGTAAGTTTCTGCAGCTGATAAAACGTGTTCTGAGACTTCGTTACAAGCAGCTTTCACTAAGGAACTGTGGCTAAACTTACAAACCAAGCCAAAAAATAATCCATCAATAGGAAGAAAAAAAAGCTTAACGATTTTTGCTGACCAAATGAAACAGTTTCAAACTGTCAAGTGTTGACTGTTAAATGTTCTGCTCTTTAAGTACACAACTTACGACATCTATGTTCTTCTTTCACACATACTCCCATACACAAATGCTACATCAATGTTGTTCATGGCATCTCTGCTCTTTTCATTCTTTCCCAACAACTGCAGTCACAGAAGAATAAATCTGCAAATCCACATTGTTAACATTTACCGATGAACAGACAACGTACAAGCAAGCTTCAGATGGGGGCAGGGTGGAGGTAGAGGGGAGGGGGGGAGAGCAGGAAATATTCTATACTGCTGCGAAACCCTCAAAACTGAACAGTGACCGTGTTTTCATCAACTTTCACCCTCGTCTCCTAATCACACACACATGCAATTGCCATATTTACATGTCCATGCATTTCCGACACGGTTTGACTGCAAAGATCAAAAAGGAAGCAAGCCTGACAGCCCATCTCACCACTGTTTTCTGCATATCATTTTCCAAAACCCGAGCACCTTGTGCTGATGAAAAATTAAATCAAAGCTGAAAAAAATAAAACAAACAAAACAAAAATCGTAATTTAAGATAGACAGGACAGGTAACATGCTATCCCTATCTGTCCCTTGCCCGATTTTTTGGTTTGTTTTGTTTTGAGTCTAACCATCATTATTTAACCCTCTTATACTTGCAACGGGAGAATCCGGGAGTTAACTTCAGGCGCCTGTTCTTCCCGTACCGGGAGCTACCGGGATCTGTCCGTAGGAATTTTCCATCACGCAGTTATCACGTGTGTAAACACGCTGAGTCGCAGACACTAACTAGGAAGACTCAGGCATGGTCCAATCATGTGTTGGCACTATTTTGGGGTGATGGAAAAGGGGCAAACACAGCGAGTAAGTTTGTGAATGAAACCAGGGACCGTACACCGACCGACTTTCACAATGGCTGCTTTGGCGTCTGCTACTAACGACGAAGAGATGATCGACTACTCGCAAGAGGAGTTGGATCAAATTATTGGAGAAGTAGAGAAATTTGAAAGAGAGATGGAGAATGAAATTGATATTGAAGTAGGTAGTGGTATTGAAGAAGATGGTGATGTAGAAAGCGACCCGGAGTACGATGTTCCGCTCGCTGCGCTTCAAACAACGTGGCGACCAGCGACACGTGGCGTGGCAGAAGTGCGTCAGTTTCAGGAACCCACCGGGCCCGCTCACTCGTTACCCAACACTGCTACACCACTTGATTTTTTCTTTTTGTTTGTACCTCTTTGTTTTTTAAAGACTGTAATCAGCTGTAGTTTGTAGAACTGCAAAGGCTGACGGAAACACCACAACGTATAGAGTGTTGGGAAGTGACCGAGTTCAGTATTGTGTGTGACAAGTGACAAGTTTTGTATGACATTGGTGGGACAACCAGTGGGACCTGTACTGCCAGGCAGCGGATGGATCACGTCAGGTAGGCCTCCGGTTTCATCTTACACTAACAGCCTGCATCAGCATGGTGATTGCGCATGCTTGCATGCTGTAAACTTGATTGTCATCATAAAATGTCACGTGTCTGGTGACAATTTGGTGACAGTGACACGACCCATATCTCTAAGACAAAATAGAGTTCAAAGTGAAGTGCATGCTCTTATGAAACTGTCTGCCAATTTTCTTTCTCCTAGAGATTCACATACATTCCCCATAAGCTAATAATCACACATACCCATTTTTAGGCTGAAACATGTAGAAGAATCCGAAATCTAGGGGAAGTTTGCCGTCAGAGAAACTGAGTACAAGAGGGTTAAAACAAAACTGAACACACACTGAAAAATTCTCCCACACTTTATGAAAAGGAATTCAAAAAAAAAAAAAAAGGTAGAAAAAAAAACAAAAACAAAACAGTATTATATTCAAAGTAGTGGAAGGAACAACAGCAAATCTTAAGGCTGTAAATGAAATAATTCAATCAAGTAGAAGAACTAGGGGAGAAGACCTGAAGTGGGTTCTCATTTAACTGGAAAAGAGAAAGAAAAAAAAAAAGAAAGAAGTTCTCGAAAATAAAACAAAACAAGGTTGCTACTTTAATGATCTGATCAAACGTAATGATGCATCTTTAACATGTAATACAGCAAATCAATGTTGAACTGCTTTTGGGAGTACACTACTAAGCCCCTTCTGCACAGCCACTTTTCTCCTCCTGTTCTCTGTGGAGAATACACACATTACGTATGGACTGTTAAAAACAGAACAATTCACAAATCTGACACCTATACTGGGTTTTAAAAAGACATGGATGTAAAAACACATAAAACTCAAAAGGTTCTACCATCAACAATCTAGATGACTTTTTCGATTGCAATCCCAACTAAACAGCAAACTTAACGCTCTCAAAATTACCAGCACTTGGTCTGTTCTGTTGGGAGAAAAAAAAAACAACAGGCACAATCACACACCATTAAAGCAACCAAAAAAAGCCCACCCAAAACCAAGAACGACGCTGAACTTCAAAAACATAATCCAAGCTGAAACAAAACATGGCGAAACTGCAGCCATAGGCAAACGTGTACTAAAGCTGCCAGAAATATGACAAACCGAAGGGGGCAGAGCTCAACGTTCTTCACCACTGACACTGGTGCATGTGGGGTCCAGAATCCCTACCTGAAGATTTGTTTTAACAGAATTACGCTAAACAGACAGATCACTCTTACGCACCAGCGAACATACATACATTAAGAACACCGAAGTGTGTGGTCTTACACACACACGTATGCAGACATACGCACGCTGCACTAACATTCATCGTGGATAGCACAAACACCACAGTACTCAAAAAGCATCAAGTTATTAGTCCTACTGAACAGATCTTTGCAACCACAAACAAACTTGAAACATGCATCAGAACAATAA
Organism: Conus ventricosus; assembly: GCA_018398815.1. Taxonomy (NCBI): domain Eukaryota; kingdom Metazoa; phylum Mollusca; class Gastropoda; order Neogastropoda; family Conidae; genus Conus; species Conus ventricosus. The sequence goes on along the minus strand of CM031616.1, from coordinate 22,779,805 downwards.
ACAAGCCACTGTATGCATTTAAACATAAATACATCTCCATCTTCACCTCACGTTTAAATTTCCCCCACTTGAAATAGCGATACTGCTTTTACAAGCATTATATTAATTAACCTACAACTTATTTAACTATGCCTATAGTCCAGTAAGTCTCAGATTTTTATGGTTTACACATGACAAGCAGAAAACTTTGTAGCTCTTTCAGAAAATCTTACTTTATCTCTCCCACAGCCATTACATTAGCACTTTCTTTCTTTTCCCTTTACTTAAACTCTGGTAGTGTTTTATCCACTTTTCTAGCCTGAGGGCAATTCCATGCTTGATTTTATCTTTATTTAGTTTCTGAAAGGTAAACAAAACAGTGCCAAAATACTTGTTTGCATGGAGTTTGTAAGGTAGATAACTGGAAGGTTTTGAACCTTCTATTGCAATCATGGTCTTAGTCGAAGCATCAGCTGAGCTTCAAAATTGTCAGACTCCTTTGTGTTGATGGTGTGATGGCCGTTCTTGTAAAACTTCTGTTACCATGAAAAAGAAAAATCCTCCAGACACACTTTCTTCTGGCAGACATATACCAAAACTGTAATTCGTGATTCTGACATTCCCACACACACCAATGCAGTGATGGTCAATTAAAATGTGAATACTCAATGTTCAAAGTCAACCATTTTACAACATTCATAAACTCTTTTTTTCATCATATCAATGCGATCCAATTTGGACATTGCCTTCCCAGCCAAAGTAAAAAAATAAAATAAAAAAAACAACCAAGCTGTTCCAGTCCCTGCACACCTTACACAATGGATAGTCAATCAGATTGTAAATGGATAACTTGACCTCACTTTGTTTTTCGGAAACAATTGTTTTTGTCACGACAATGCTACTGCATTGCAGACTCGTACCAAGCTTTGACTCAAACATCCACATTGGTAACTGAATTATCTGATCAATTAAAATTCACATTACCCCTTCAATCTGTCCATTTCTTGCAAAAAGAAAAATGTGGTGCGTTTTCCACATCTTTTAGGATATATTCAGTTGTCCCTGCCATGGACATATGATCACTGATCCTGAACCCGTCAGGGCCTTGGCACACTGACACGACAAACATCACAGTCATGCGTCACTGAAAAGCATGATTCACCAAGGGACTTAACAGGAAACTGGCTTGAAAAGCAGTGCGAGGACACCGAGAAAAATCAAGACGACGACAACACAAAGAAAACGCTCAAAATTGTAAGACTTGACCACAGAAAAGTAAAAGTCAGCACCATTCAGGACAAAGACGGTAACTGTCTCACACAAGGAAAAGACATCATAAAGTGATGGACTGAATACTGCTCTGAAGTTTACAACAACCAGAGCAAAGGAGATCCATGTATGCCGACAGTATAACAGAATTTATCAAATTAGGACAACTTTCCAATACTCTATGAAGAAATGATAGCTGCTGTGACACTGCTGAAATGCGGAAGGGCTGCAGGCATCAACAGCACCCGTGCAGAACTCTTGAAACATGGCAGAGAAGGAGCCACTGATATCTCAACTCCCATCTGCAACAAAATCTGGCACACTGGGGAGTAGCCCACGTATCGCACCCAATCACTAATCCATACTGGGGAGTAGCCCACGTACCGCACCCAATCACTAATCCATACTCGTCATCCTTGCCAGGAGAGGAAATCTAAACACAGCCAGAACTACCACACTATCAGCATGATCAACCATGCCAGCAACAAAGTACTGCTCAAATCCTAGACGACAGCCACAAGCAAATGCCATTACTGCTGAAGAACAGGCCGATTCCACTGAGGCAGTACAATTGAACAGATCTTTAACCTGCGCACCCTGTGTGAAAAATATCTCCAATGCCAGATGCTCTACCTCACTTCTACCTCATCTTTATCGACTCAACACAGGCATTTGACACAGTCTGGCAGGAGGTGCTGTGTGCCACGAAAGCTTATCAGCATCATCCAGCAACTGCACTCCAAAGCGACTAGTGCTACACTCATGCCCGGTGGTACTGGTCAGTGGTTTCCATGTGTTAGCTGTAAGTTCACCAGGACTGTACTCTACATCGCACTTTTTAACATATTCCTGGGAGCTGCATACATCATGGCTGATGCACTTGAAGATCAGGTCAGCCCAGTCAACACTGGAGGAAGAACCGTCACAAACCTTCAGTCTGCAAGTGATACTGCAAGTGCCTGGCAGGCAGAGGGAAAGAATTCACCAAATTTGTTGAAAGACTGGATGAAACATCAACAAGACATGACATGGAAATCAGCGTGGAGTAGACCCAACCACAAAACCACCATCCTCGTTGATATAACTGTCAACAGACAGAAAGCACCTTGTTGTCTGCGATTAGCAATGACAGGTGTAACCCAGAAATCCTTCAAAGGGCAGCAAACCAGCCACAAAACCACCATCATTAGTGATGTCAATAGACAGAACGCATTTCAGTTATCTGCGATCAGCAATGACAGATGTACACCAGAAATTCTTTAGAGGTCAGCAAAGACAACATAAGCACTATGCAGACTAAATCCTGCTTGGGAAGACAGCATCATCTCCATGAACCACAAGATCAGGCTTCTGCGTGCATTGGTCTATGCCATCTTCCCGTCCCGTACTCATGCAAGACATGGACCCTAACAACAGACCTCCAAAGAAAGATCCAAGCCACGGAAATGAGGAGTTATTGCAAGATACTAAACATCACATATACTGATCATATCACCAAAAACAAGTGCCTCAAACCATCAAGCAACCATAAGATTTACTGACATCAATTACGAAAAACAAAACAAAACCCAAAAAATGTTGGTATGGCCATGTGACTAGATCAAATGGCCTTGCTAAAAACAATCCTCCAGGGAGCTGCTGAGGTAGGGGACAGAGGCGACGACAGAAAAACAATGGACCGTCAGTATTGCAGAGATCCTGGCCCTGGCATACAACTGACAGAACTGGAGGAACCTGGTGAAATGTCCTTCAGTGTGGTGCCCGAATGTATCACCATGGAGTTAAGGCGGAAGAAGAAATCAGTGCAGTCTTTTGCTCTGGAAAAAATTTCAAACGTGAACAACATTTTTTTCAATAACGTCAACCTCTCGACAAACTTCTGCTGTTTAGGCAGCTGGTAAAGGAATTCAGCATAAAGGACAGTAGCACAAGTCTGGTACTGGTCCTGAATCAGTGTCACTGCGCCGTCTGTTCCTTTACCTGCGGACAAAGTTGCACTCCAAGCACCTTGTGAAAATAACAAGCAAAAAAAAAAAAAAATAAATAAATAAATAAAAGTAAATCAATGGATGTCTCTCTGCCACCTAACCACACAATCTCTTCCCATCATTTTCCCTGTTACTGTGAGCCCTAGTAACTGTACTACATTGAAAAATTAATTACGATTCAGTCTGATGGCCGAGCTGTCGGTCACTGTGTGTCAGACTTCCTTCGAGCAGGAAATGGACTCCAGACTCCCACAAACACCCATTTCAGTCTGCTGGCCTTTACAGTGTTACGATATCATCTAGCCATGGCATTCTTTTTGCCGTATATAGAGCATTTTTATTTGTGTTTCCATAAAAATCCTACACACCAATGAAGCAATTGAGAGTAAAGCTCTGGCAGGTCTGCACATATGCTGATCAAGAAAACCGAATACAGAGAATCTCCCACTTCAACACACTGTCATGCTGGGCCTCAAACCACAGATCTCACACTGTCAGATTGCCTGGGTTTCTCTATCATGTCCAACAGATAAAAATTCTGGGATTAAAATGCCCACTGAAGGATGGCGATTTGTACCCAATCTCAAAGGTCAACACAATCATTCAGACCTACTGCCGCGTTGAACCCTCATGTGTACATGTACCCACAGATGAACTGGGTTGTGCATTACCATATTGGCATTTTGAAAACATGAACCCACTATCTATCCACTGCCACAGATCACGGAAAACTGCCACTTGCACAGTGTGGAAAAGCATTCATGTTGGTAACTGTAATCATCCTACCTCAGAAACAATCACACACGTGGACAGAGCAAGAGTTATCCCTGAATGCAAAAGAAAAGCCATGAGCAAAGAAGAAACAAACTTGAGAGCTTAAAACAAGTGCTGTGATTTTCTTCTTTGTACTGGCAATCAAGGCATTTTTTAAAAAAATATTTAACACTTATTGCATGTCTGAAAGATTTAATTTAACACTACAGACTTGGAAGATACTAAGCACAACAGTTATGTGCACATTCTTTCAATGCAGTTCAGGTCTGGACACACAGGACCAGTCAATCAAATCTCGAAAAGCGAATCTATACCCAGCAATGCCATTAAAATTTCACAGACACCAACAAAAAGGCAACACTCATTTACGCTGTTTACAAATGTGAAAAAGAACATAATATTCTGAGGGTAAAATTGGACATAATAATTCATTTCTTTATAATCAAGTCCTTGGTAATCTAAAAGGTTAAAAAAAAAAAAAGGTCGCAAGGTTGGTTTAGATTAATGCCAGGACTCCTACGAAAGAAATCAGAGTTAATGTCAACAGGAAAATGTGAGCATTTTCATCACTCTCGCATTAATTGTAGAACAGCAACATGTAGGAAAGGAACAGCAGGGGAGAAGAATCTGAGGTTCGTCCTATTGTGTGGCAGAAATAACTGAATGCCCCTGTTTTACAGTTGTAGATCAATCAGAAAGAAAGCTTTAGCCCAAGACACTGATTGAACATGGGGAGTTTGTATTATACTCCCTGTTTGGCTAGTATACTTACCATCTCACACTGACTGAACTGTACTGTTTTGATGTCTAAAACATGATGCTTACAAAACAAAGAATAAGTATCAAATTCACAAACAATAACAATTCTATCATCAACTTATATATTTACTGAACTGGTATTTCTAAGCCAGTAATTGTATTTTACTCAAAATATCTTTTGGGTTGATTGGGCGTTTTTTTTAAAGAATGTAACTATGAGACACATTAAAATCACTAAAACAAATAAAGCAAACAAAAGATTAAAATCAAAAACACTTTCCAACACTGATGATGCGTACCAAGCAAACTGCATGACACCGTTACCACCAAAACTGCCTACGGACATTGACAATACCAAAGTGAAAGGTTTTTTGTTTGTTTTTCATCATCCATTTGTATTCTGACAGCCTCTGAATACTACATCAACCTCCTTCAGCTGTATGCTACTAAATCACTGACAGAAGACAAAATCAAAATCTTCAGTAATTTCACATGAAGTTCTCTAGTCTGGAAATCACGTTTTCTAACTTTCTAGTCTGTGAAAGCACACAGGGAAATGCAACATTTTCAGATGCTGGTCCCTGTCCACTTACTTGATTCCATCATGCTCAAAGACAGAAGAGAAAAACGAAAAGACTGACTGACACACCAACAAGTATCTCACCACGGACAGCAAGAAGTTTTAAATTAAACCCGATATGCTTACACTACTACAGCTACTTAAACTTTTATTATACAAGCATGTGTCACCATCTTTTTTTCCTGTCTTGGCTTGTATATTCCCACCTTGATCTGTCATAAAGTGCTACATATGCCAGTACAGCACATAACGATTTAACCAAACCTATGACATCAAACCTCCACTGTAGGACCCCTGACTTTTGCAACGAAGCTGTTCAAACTTAAAGAGCAGATGAACCCATACATTGCTCAAGTCCATAATAAAAAAAAAAAAATAAAAAAAAAAAAAAAAAAACGATCATAATCACACTGTAACATACACCAATCAAATCCTGTACTTTAACACAAAAACCAAACCGAGTCGCTGGCAAATAAAAGGTGGTGGCAACAAGTGAAAATGAAAACACATACACTGTACTTTCACCTCTTTGCCTTGTGTATGGTTTGTTTCCAGAGCACGCTTTTCAGATCAGATCCAGTACAGCACAATTATGGTTTCAATGCCCAACCCTTTAATGCCTTTAGGGCCACGGCAGGAAGTTGGGGAAACAAGAGTGGAGAAAGTCAACAGAAGACAGCACGAATCGGCCAATCACAGTCCCTCACAGCAAAGCACATCATGAGAGTCAGCAGCAGCCATTGTATTTGCCTCCCCCCCTTCAAGGAGCTTGAATCCCTGCACGACTTAAAAAAAAAAAAAAAGGAAATGGTTCTTGCACTGAATTTCCATTGTAACCCCAAACCTGCTCTCAGTAGGATTTCCCCACACACGATCCACGCCAAAGGGGAGGGGAAAAAAAAAAGTCTCTCAATCAGGCACACATACTCGTGCACAGCAGACAGACGTCATCACATCAGTCGTGGTCACACAAAGCGCAGGGACGAGGAAAATAATCATTAAGGTCCTGCAGTAAGAAAACTAAAAGTGAGATGCAGTAGTGTGCCACAAACTACAGAAATGCCAGCAGAGCTAGGAACGCTCCCTAACACCTGGAGGTCACAGTAGGTCAAGAGTTTTCTTCTTTTTTTGTTTGTTTTGTTTTTATAAAAAGGTCCCCGTGGATTAAGGCCGACCCCTGACTCTCAAGACTTGTGATTGGAATTAAGCCATGTTAGTCCCTCATGAAGTCCGTCCCCTGTAGTGGCACATGATGGCTGAACATACCAGTTCCGATCTCGTATTCTGGTCAGCCCCAGCTTCTCTTGTATCTCATGAGGCTTCATGGCTGCAGACAACATACACACAAGTACATCAGCTTTGCAGCATGACGCTCAGGCCTCCAAATGAAACATTTCTGCTAGCTAACTAGACTAGTGAACATTAAGAACTCTTTGGACGTAGAAACTTTCATTACTTAAAAAACAAAGCAAAAACAAAAACAAACCCTATATAGTATATCTAGACCCCAAAACAAATTTCTTCAACATAGACTAGCTGGATGAACAATTTTTGAAAATGGCATTGCAACATATTTGGAATTAGGTTCCCTTTCTTTGTAAGCCTCCCCAATAATGCAACTAGCACGTCATGCAATTAGCCTCAATCCTAGAATCTAAATACCAGTAAAACAGCAAATTGGTATGAAAAGCACAGGGTACAACTAGCAACTTTCACATTCTTAAAATAAAGACAGCTTTTCCAGTCACTTCTCTTTTAAATGCACATTTCATTTGTTTTCAAACAGCTTTGGGCAGAGAATGCATGGATTTGGATTCTGGTTTGGTGATTTCCTTTTCTGACATCTGCATCACAATATGTGACAGCACATAATTTTGCACTGGAAATACATCATTCAGCTCCTTAGTCAGTGATTCATTTTTAACCAGCATGCTTCATTAATAATATTACCATATGGTAAACAAGTTCACCCAGCATCCTGCATTTCAAATCCAAAGTATCCAATTTTCCACCAACAAACGTGAATAATCGGACAGCCATCCTCCACTTAAAAACCAGTTGTCTGTCAAATTTCTATTCTTCAATCCATACATCCACATGCACACATTATTCTGTGGTTTTCAATGAATAACAGATAGTAATAATGCTAACATTACTACTTCACTATGCAAAAGAATGTCAACTTCACTTCAGAAGAAATAAAATCATTCACCAATAAAGAAATTTCATTAATGCAAAGTTTACAATTTTCACTCAGCTGTGATAAAGTATTGCTAAACTACTAATTCAAATAATAAGCACCACTAAACTGCAATCAGAAACTTAAGTATCAAACCCCTGCATATCTTTTTTAAGCATTCTGTGAATAGTGTCAGGCCATATTCACCTAATATTTTCACACCATATCAGCATGTTCTGTGGTGCAGATTAAGAAATTACTGCTGCCGATTTTCTTTCGAGTACCATCCAAGGTTTACTCCTTGTCCTGTACACAGTCCGTCCTTTCTACAATATGTTAGTATGTACACCAAAGCTGCACAACTTTGTTTGCTCATTTGAAGAGAGAACAGCTGATCTACTGACAGCTTCAACAGAGCTGCCAATGCCTCAAAAGCACAAAATGCAGCTTTTTGGTACTTTAAGTGTAATATCCCAAATGCAAGAGTAGCACTCATACAAAATGCGACACAAGTCAAGACTCGACAACTTTCAGCTGCACTTCGCTTTTGTACACAGCATGATGGTGGACTATTTATCGTATGGTTTTGACTTGACCTTAAACAAAAAATCAAAATGAATGACAGCGAAACCAGTCAATAAGGATGCATAATCACGACTGTCTCTGAACGATATGTCTTCTGCTTTTTTCTGCTTCTCCCAACTTAATTTGGCTATTTTTGATGAAACACACCTACAGTCTAAAGACCTACTCTGACTCGGCTTCGTATTACCTGCTGCCAAATCCATGAAGCTCTTCTTTTTTTTTTCTTTTCCCCCCCTTTTTTTTTGCGACATATTTCGTCACAAAGTATAGCAGCATTGCATTTTCAATGAGATTGTGGCATGCTTCAATAAACAGTGGCACTTGGCAGCTCTGGTTCATGAATGAAATCAAGGCTGCTTGGGTAAAATGTGTAAAAAGCAAATGGCTTGCAAGAACAAAATGGAGACCACCATATGTCTAGTTGTACAAAAAGGTCTTGGAGACAAAGATGCTGACTTGTGTCCCTGAAAATGATGTAAATTGTTCCACTGGAGATACCACCAGTCGAGTGTCAACAGAGAACTGCTTCCTTCAGCTCCTATCGACATTGTGAAGCATCCAACTTAAGAACTGCTTGCTGATTATTAAAGAGATGCAACCTTTATTTTGATAGACAAGGAAACCATCTAACCACTGAAAAATGAAATATCACCCTAAGTGAATGAATATAAGCACTGCACAAAAGTTAACCTACCATAAAGAAGAAACTTTAAAGTGGGGACAAATTTTCCTCGGTTCAAAATCGTAAGTCAGAAATTTCTGTGCCACGACACTATAATCATCACATCGCATGGTAAAACCCACGCACAAACGTGCTGTGAGGGGGGAACCATCTTACAAAAATCATACTCACCATCTGGAAGATCTTGTTTATTGGCAAAAACGAGAATGATGGCATCTCGCATTTCACGATCATTGATGATGCGATGGAGCTCCTGCCTGGCCTCATCAATGCGGTCACGATCGGCGCAATCCACCACAAAGATGAGACCCTGAGTGCCAGTGTAGTAATGCCTCCACAATGGTCGTATCTTGTCTTGACCCCCCACATCCTAAACAGGGAAAGGCAAGATCATGTAGTTTACAAAAAGGTTTGTCACACATACTGACATTACTGTTGTCCACTTCTCTATATACACAAGAAAAAACTGCCAACTTTCACAACCTCTGACAAATGTAAACATGCTTCTCACTTATATCATCAAGTGCTATGTGAATGTACACATTGCTGTCCATCCTCTTCATCAAGTGCTACGTGAATGTACATATTGCTGTCCATCTCTCTACTAACTTTAGACAAACTCTTACTTTCACACTCGTAGCTAAACATAATACTACTGCTTGTCACTTATGTCATCCATTGCAATGTGAATGCAACAAAACTACTCAAAGAATAATCTCTAAATGACTATGGTCATCGAACTCACAGTCTAGACAAACCATCCCCCACCACTCTTTAGCCACATACTACCTATTTTTATCATTAATATATCTCTTCCAGGCCACTCTAAACTGAATTTGTAGATCTAGATCACTTAGTTACTTGATCTCCACCAACAAAGCAGCAACTTTTTCCATGGCCAGGGACAAGTAGCAGACACACCCAGTCAACAGAAAGCTCTCATGGAACAACTACATCAGCATGACAAGAAGGAAAGCAGACATGCTGTAGCCTTCTTTAGGCACATTAGTTCCTGTCCATGTGACGTAAAGCATCAATGTTACACAAATATGGGATCCTCCCTCCTGGACCGTAGCACGGTGGTAAGGGACCCTTAACTAATTTTCACACTAGAAAGTAAGGATTCTGTGCAGAGACAATCTGCCCAGTCCATTCTACATTTAACTGAGTCGACAACAATTACATAGATGAATTTACCTACTTTGGAAAAATGCATTTCTGGCCAAATTCTCCACTCTGCAGACTTAACTAATATTCTCACAGTCCAACTTGTGTTAACTTAAGCTGTCAACCTGAGGATAGCATTATATGAAGTTCCAGATATCTTCCAGCTGCCTGATTGTACGAGCACATTCACATCACACACAGAGGGTAAATCACATGTGCTGAATTTATTTTCAAGATGAAACAAAATTAAGCAAATCAACCCTTACTTCTTTTTAAAAAGGAATGACTATCAGGTTGTGAATATACAAGACGATACAGTGCAAAAACCAACTTAAACACAATTTAAACCAATAACACATGCTGTGCTAAGTGCGATTATACTCTTTTGGAGTATTTCCTTCTATCAGACAATGAAGACAAGTTAATAATTTTACTTACCTTACACTGAATTTTACATTCTTACAGCTAACGTTTTCTAAACATAGTGGACGAGAATAACTAACAACAAATACTTACCCAAACATTGAATTTTACATTCTTGAAGCCAACAGTTTCTACATTGAACCCGACCGTTGGAATTGTTGTCACTGACTGTCCTAGTTTCATTTTGTATAGTAAAGCTACAGCAAGTTAAGGTAAACAAAATAAAATGAACCACTGCATGCCAGCTCCACATTACAAAATGTCTCACCAAACATACATAACACCGATGATCATTTGTAACAGTAACGAAAGAAACAGACTCTGGGAAATACAAAATTCATTTGGTAGAATCCATGTTTAATCAAAATGAAGGTAGGTATCCACGTGAACGGTGCATAAATATCCCCCACCAGATTTACTCATCTCAAATGCAGTCAGTCACAAACTCCCCTCCACCAGACTTCGGAACAAAACGACCCTCCCCCTCCCCTTTCTAGCCTCATTTCAACAAAATGCACAAGATCTGTTCCAACTGCTGATGCTATCAATTTAAGAAATTGATATTTAAGTACAAAAAGAGCAACAAAGAGTATTGTTCTTATCAATGTATATTTTGTGGCACACCATTGTTAAACATGAACAAAACTCATGGGAATAAACTTTTTTCGTTTTGTTGTTATTGGCCATACAATATTTATTATAACAATAATACTAAACAGCTTCCCCTTCCTGACCCCATGTCTACCTCTACTTCCCTCCCTCAACCCCCCCCCCCCCCCCCCCTCTCCCCAAAACAACAGAGCAGGAATATGACTGGAAATGCATATTGTGGACAAAATGCTATGAGATAAGTCCCCCTTCTCAGACTACTCCTTTCTCTCCCCTTTTCCCACACACCCATCTGACAGGTAGACCGTACCAAAACATGACAGCAATGACCTGTTTGGATTAAATCAATTTTTCCACAAATGCTGAATTCAACACAAACTGTCCTAATTTACCGTATTGGATGATATTTCAAAATAAAGTTTATCTGCCTAACTTCACCATTTGGTTGCTAATTAAAGCTACTTTCTGTGTGCTGAAGAATTTAACAAAACGAAACAAAAAAAGCAAAAAACAATTACTATCACACCTACGTTATTTCTTTTCTTTTCTTTTGACACTCATTGCTCATGAAGACAGGCTAATACAAGTACATACTGGTAAAAAGAAAAACTTTTAATTCTCACACACACACACCCTCTCTCTCTCACTAAATAATGTACAGATTACAGTATTCTGAAGTCTTATTCATCATCTAAGTGAAAGCCGAATGCATCTAAAAGTAAAACAAAAACTTCCCTGCATGCCCAAACATGCATGCACACACACATATATATGAAGGCCCTCTAACAGGAACCTCCGTCAAACAGAGTGGTTGCTGTTTGACACACATCACAAGGAAGAAAGAAACAGAAAAGAAAACACTGCAACAAAGACTAAAACTATAGGAGAGAGAGAGAGAGAGAGAGAGAGAGAGGAGAGAGAGAGAGAGAGAGAGAGAGAGACAGAGAGAGACAGAGAGAGAGAGAGAGAGAGAGAGAGAGAGAGAGAGAGATCTAAGTACAGGAACAATGAGAGGGTTCTGTATGTGCGAGTGGAAACAAACAACTCTAGTCTTAGTCCAATTCAAAGTCACTGGCATATGAATCAAAGGCCTGATCAATAAGACCGTCTGCTTCAACTTCCATGAAGTCACTGTCACAAGAATCAAAATCATCTTCCATTTCTTGATCCAACCACATTTGTTTCTGGCAAGTGTCAGAACATGTCTGCAGTAACCATGCTTCGCCATTTTCGCGCAAATGTCCCAGGCTTTTTATGCACTTGCCAATATCCAGCAACTGTCATCAGCAAATTTTGAGGTCAATTTGATTCATGGTGCCAGGACAAAACCTATGCTCTCCTACGAGGTCTGTCTCTGTGCAATGCTGAGTTAAAAGTCAAACAGCATATTTGGGGAGATCATTGGTACAAAATACATCCACACAATAATAATAATAATAATGTATAGCATTTATATAGCGCAATTCTTGGGATCAACTCATTGCGCTCAACACACACTCAAACACTCGCACTAACATGTGTTCACACACACACACACACTCGTTTACACAACGGGCTGCCTACCTGGGTAGTGCCGACTGAAGAGCTGCCAGCTGGCGCTTCATTCAGTCGTTTCCCGTGTCATCCAGTCAGTATCATTCAATATCGATCACTCATTTTCCTCACTTCCTTCATTTTTTCATTTCTCACGCAGGGTGCATGCTATGTGTAACGTGTCATCCATACCAACGGCCAAACTGGCCTTCTCTTCCGAAAGTTGGTGATGGGATTTTACGTGTGTGCAAGATGTTATGCGTGCGTTCACACACGGAACCTCGGTTTATAGTCTCATTCGAAGGACTGTATGGGAAATGGAGTCAGAACCAATGTTATCTCCGAGGAAAAATCCCCCTGTACCGAAACGCCCGGGCGGAGGTTCGAACCCGCAACCCCAGGATCACCAAGATTACGAGTCAGGCGCTCTACCACTGAGCTATACCGGCTCCCACCAGGTACTGCTACAGAAACCAAAGAAGGGGTTTTAATGAGACTGAGCTGTCTCATGTAGCATTTCAACAACAAAAATCTGTGTTTGCTCAAGATAACGAAGTTCAATGTGATTCGAACATGAGAATAATACAACTCAGTTCGGCGCAATAAATTACACTCAAGTATGATGACTGACAGTTCCATCTGCTTAAAACTTACTAAACATTTGAACCGTCTTAAAAGTACACAGTGGTATTTTCAGAAATAAAATGTCACCTCCACCTCTAAGAATGGATTCAAAGGTCTTGTCAATAATGATCCAATTCTGGTGCTCCCGATACATTATACAGTTCCCAAGAAAATGCCAGTCATGCTCGTCTGCAGTTAGTTCCGAGCTGGAGCTGACCCAGTTGAAGTGAGTTCTTGAACCAACAGTAACCTAGTAACAGCATGCACATCGCACAGACATGCACACCAATGACAGCCGACTCTCCGTTCCCCCTTTCTAGACATTAACTCTCAGCAAGTCATGACCCCGGTCTTATTTGAGACCTAGTAGGTTTTGTGGTATAGCCAAGAATGACCGAGATCTTACACACACACACACTCACCCCCCCCCCCCCCCCCCCCCCCCCCCCCCACACACACACACACACACATACACCACTCCCCTCCCCCCCACACACACACACACACTACACACATGCACACTTTGTCACTACAATGTTGAACAATCGCACAGATACACACTGCCACATCATCACTACTAAGTGGAACAATCACATGTATACACATAAACTGTCACTGTGAAGTGAACCGATCACATGAATACATATACTCACAAAGAAGTGAAACAAGTGTCACTAAAAGGTGAAAATCACATGGACACAACACTGTCACAATGACGTGGAACAATCACATGGACACACACTGTCACAATGACGTGGAACAATCACATGGAGACACACTGTCAGTGGAATGGAACAATTAAATGGACACATATTCTCACAATGAAGTGAAACAATCACAATGGACACACATTCTCACAATGAAGTGAGACAATCATATGGACACACTGTCAGAATGGCGTGGGACAATCACATGGACACACACTGCCACTATAAAGGGAAACAATCACATGGACACGCACTGTCACTGTGGTGTGGAACAGTCACATGGACACATTCTCACAATGAAGCGAAACAATCACATGGACACACACTGTCACTGTGGTGTGGAACAGTCACATGGACACATATTCTCACAATGAAGCGAAACAAATCACATGGACACACACTGTCACAATGACGTGGAACAATCACGTGGACACACACTGTCACTACAAAGTGAAACAATCATTTCCTCCACAATCAAAGATGAACGCCACACAAAGGATACTGGTCTTTCCAGCAGCATCCAGCCCCAGCATGAGAATCCTCATCTCCTTGTTGCCAAAGATCTTGGACAACAGCTTACCCATTGTGGCAAGTGTCCTTCCACTCACCCTCTCTCTGCACACACACACACATAAAAATTTACAACTATGCTTTCATTTCATCCCACTTGGAGTTTCTTTTTATCCCTTTTCCTTTTTAAGAATATTCTGGAGTACATTTAAGCAATGCAGGAAAAAGAAACATCAGAGCAAATGTGATGTAAATTCTGTCAAAACAGGGCCTCATATTTGAACTCAGAATGCGCATAAAAACAAGCAAACAATCACACACAAAAATTACCTAACTGAAACTGACAGGTGTTTATTTCTTTTTCATTTTTGAACAACTAACATTGCACACATTGCAATGATATTGTGAATACTGTCAACAAGTTGTGAGGAGGAGATGAAAAAATGTTAATGGGGTGCTACACAGTACAACTGAATTCAAAGTAAGTTTGCCCTTTTACTTTGTAGGCCAGCCTCACCTTTCCACTTTTTTTTTCCACATAGTCTTTACATGTTTACACAGTCAGTGAACACTGAATATTGTACTTGAAAGAATGAGTCCACTTACATCAGCCTAAGATAAAGTCCAAGGAAAATATTGATTTCATTACCTGAATGATAAATAAAAAAGAGAAGGGGGAAAAGCATTTAAAAAAACAACAACTTCAAAAGCCTACTCATACTTTAACTGCTGTTTGAAGTACATCTGTCATTATTTAATTTTCTCACAATGTTGGCTTTAAATTCTCCTCTATGTGTGTGTGTGTGTGTGTGTGTGTGTGTGTGTGTGTGTGTGTGTGTGTGTGTGTGTGTGTGTGTGTGTGTGTTAGTTTTGTATGAGCGAGCGAGTAAGCATTATAAATGCCCCTTATACAAGCTTTAAAAAAAAGAGCTTAGCTAGTTGTCTGTAAAAGTGAGAGAGAGAGAGAAAGAGAGAGAGTGTGTATGTGTATGCAAGTGTGTGCATATGTGTGTGTGTGTGTGTGTGTGTGTGTGTGTGTGTGTGTGTTTGTGTGTGTGTGTGTGTGTTGTGTGTGTGTGTGTGTGTGTGTGTGTGTTTTGTGTGTGTGTGTGTGTGGCCTTGTTTCAACCACTACCTTCTGTCTCTTACACAATACAATGCACTCCCCAACTCAAAAAATTCATGTAACAAAACGAAGAGCTGACAATCACTCTCAGTTTCACTACGAACTTTTCAAGCCATACAGATTATTACTTCATCTGCATTTTAGCTGCTATAATGACTTGTCTACAAATCAGGTTATCCCTTGTAAAGTTGAACAAATACACTGAAACGGCATCTATAAGTATAATAAGTATGAATGTTTTACAACTTTTCATTAGTTTTACTTCATTTTTTTTCATATTGCAAGTTAGAATTTACAGTCATGAAAACATCACACATGCACTAAGGTTCACACAAAAAGACAACAATGTCAACTATGCAGTATCGAGTATGCATGGGCTTGATCACAAGACCCAATGGACAAGTTTACAACTCAGTCTCATTACTGTTCATTGTGCTAATAATTCAAGTGCTGGTGGAGCTGTCGTGCAAGGAAGTGACAGCCCATCAAAATGAATCATCATCTGACCGACCATTGACAGAATTCCTATAGTTTTACTAAGAGGAAAACTCACGCAAAGAGGAAGTGGGACGCTATGAATAAAAACTTAAATCAAAACAGGCTGATAACCATATGATGAGCACTGGGTCAAGATGTGACTGGAAAAAATATATAATTAACACATTGCCAGTTTTCATAGAATTCTCATTTTGTCGGTTTCCGATGACAGTCATAATCTAATCACTGAATCGAGTACATTTCAAACTTATCTTCTCTGCCTGATTGAAAAAAAAAGTCTCAGACTTTAGAGCAGACAATGAATCCCAAACATGAATTTATAGCCAAACATCAAGTATGTGAATCCCTTATGAAAATAATCTAACATCGAAAGATGAATCAGAATGTGCAAGGTATACACATGTATGTATTGTATGTCTGCATAAAAGAAAAGCTGTCAAAAAACGTGAATCCAAAACATGCAAACTGTAGTCATTTCAGTCACAAGTTCTCAGTTCAGGAGATACATGCAAGTGAAGAGAAATGGAGATCCAGAGGATGCACATGAAATTTACCTATGAATATGATCACTTTGTTTATGAGGAGATGGAGTCAGGAAAAAAAAAGTTTAAATCGTCATATTTTCTAAATTAGTTTGAATAATGCTTTAATATTTGATCACCGTATTTCAAAAACATTAAAAGTTTGAAGCTACTCTAGGCTGTTCAAATTAACATCAAAACAAAATAAATTAAATAAAAAAAAGGTAAAATAAATAATCTTTCGAAGACAAAAACTGTTGCCTTAAAATCATAATACACCACTTTTTACAGATACAAGACATTTTTCTTTTTGTCTCATCAAAAAACAAATACTAATATAAGTAGCATCAGAAACGGACAGAAACAAAAATCAAATAAATGGTGCAAAGAATATCTCAAAAGGACACCTGAAAAGAATGGTAAGATTTTCAAGGCTGTTAAATTTTACCCTTACAAAGTTACATACAAGTTGAAATGTGTTGAAACTGAAACTACTGAAAGGCATGTGATTACAAAACAAAGCCATGTATCCACCAAGATCGAGGTCACAGGTGGTGACAAGAGGGCTTATCACAAGGAATTCTACTTACCCACCACCTCTTGGTTCTGAAGGCTACAGATACAATTAAATTAAAGTGCGACTGAATGAGATGAATAGCATAAAACTTTGCAGACACTAACAAAAGTGCTAAATCTATGACTTGCTGCATACAAAAAAAAATCTATACAAGCACAGTCTGGATACATAAGGGTGTTGAGATGAATGCACTCTTGGGAACTAAAAATATTCTGGCAGACCTGCACAAAATTAATACCTGTCTGTCCGCATGCAGGAACACCGCTAACTGCCCTATATGGTTTGGAATTATGAGTAATTCATGAGGAAAGATTTTCAAACACTTCCTATGGCGAGCAGCAACAAAGACTGTGCAGTGTGCCGTGCAAAGAAGGGATAATAACAGTAAGATGGTCGCATACCTACTTTTCAGGCACTTTATTACTCTAAATGTCTAAATGTATTTGGAGGCGGACACACACATTTTGGAGTTTAACTCACATAATTTCATACAGAGGGCCCCACGGACGCGCTTCTTTTTTCATTCCCTAGAAATAATGACCCTTTTTTTCTGCAACTCTGAAGTCAAAAGTAAGGAACCCTCAAAAGATGCAGTAAAGTAGACAGCTGAATGAAACTATCCCAGAGTTGCAACTCCTAACTTTTTCCACTTCAGATCCAAATCTCCATATCACTTGCTTGTCAAAGCATTAGGCGCTTTGCTTCAGTCACTGCTGTCGTTGATTCGTCCACAAAAACTTTCTCGACAACCGTGTCAAGATCTTATTTCGTTGTACAGATGAACAAAAAACAGTTGCACAGCACCTACTACTAAAGAGTGTGTTGGCTTAACTGACACCGGTGACAGTGAACCTTCAATAGTTAGAAAGCAGCGATTTCAAGTCAATTAAGACTGGACATTGCTTGCGTCGAAAGGTCCAGAATGACAGAAAAAATATTTACAGACCTCATGTGCCCAGCCCACTTCAATAAATGTATGGTTGCTAAACTAACATCCTTTAACTTAGGATGGACAAGACATCATGTTCAGAGGGCTACCTTCCACTTATTCGCATCAACTGACTCAATTTCTTGGTCCCCGATTCATTTTCTTAAATGAACAAATAAATAAATAAAAATATGAATTCCTGAACAATATTACACTAAACAATAGATATTATTAAATAAAAAACAATTTTTTAAAAATGCCGTATGAGTAGCCAGTTAGCTACTCTCCACTCTGGACAATGTGTACAAATTTCCATTACTAAGTCCCCTGACATGAAACAGAGGCAGGCATTTCATAAATAATGACCAGAAAAGAAAAAAAAAAGATAACAGGGAGTCCAGAACAAAGACAGGATACAGTCCATAAAGGCAGAGAAACAGTAGAAAACAAGACAGACATCTTTAAAAGATAGGTGAAGTGAGTAACACTCTAGAGAAATTTCCCCACGACTATGGACCATTTGTGTCACCCTGGCATCCCTATACAGTGACAACAAAAACAAATGGAATGAGTGCAGGTTATTGAAATTTGTATGGTACCGACCTTCAGTTTTTACAAAGAACCCTCAGATTTTATACAAGAGGGTCTCAAGGACCGTAAGTTTTTAAACTGGCAAAAAGGAAACCGAGTCCAAAACAGGGTTCAAACTGATATTCTCGCGAGCTGTGCAAATGTTATGGCTGCAATATAGAGAGCAAAGGCACCTTTAATATTATGATCCAGTATGAACCCAGGTTTTGGAGATGGACAAAAAGACATGCCATATATGTCTTTCATTAAAAATCTTATCAGAGCATTCATGATACTGACCTTTTAATAAAAATCTTCCATTTTTTATTTGAGATGAGAAATGTTTTTCCTTTCAACATTTGCTTCAAGCATATGTGTGGAATTTTTTTTTACTCAAAACAAGATTATAATGAAGCACAAATAGTGTCCACATTTACTTTTTGACTGGAATTGAAAACACGCAATGCATTTGAAGAGCTAAAATTCAACCAAAATATGTGATACATGTCTTTCTTACATATGTTACTTAAAGCACACAAAAAATTGTAAAAGTATGATATATCTGAAGCCTGAATACTGTGAAGCCTGCTTACATTTATTTTAACTGTGAATACTGATAATCCACTGAAGGGATTCTGTTCAGGGAGTTGTACATCTACATGACACCGATACATGATATGACAAGTAACAAGGTGTGATCTGATGTATCAATGTCACTCGCAAACTCCTTGAACAGAAACGTTGCAACAGATTTTCGGTGAGTAGAAATACACAGGTTTACTCAGTATTCATTTCAAGCTTCAACAGAAATATAAATTCATACCCCTAACCTTTTAACATACCCCTAACCTTTTAACCTTCCTTTTACACACACAAATATGTTGAATCCTAAATCCTGCCTTCAGAAACCTGGCTTTATGACTCAATCATTTACAAATTCATGTCTAGATGATGAATGGTAATACTGCTACGATAGATGCTTTCAGTTTCAGTCTCATCATTCAAGTGTCACTATCTGTGCACCAGTCAAGCACCTCATGGATTCCTAATTGCCTACTTCATGGCCATAATGTGCACCATTGCATGTCACATCACACACTCATCTTTGCGTGAGGGCTGAATGACACTGGGTAATTACCTGACCGAGCTGGTGAGTTCGACACATTGACGAAACAAAAAGTCACATCAACAGGAAGAAAAACTGACACCCTTAACAAAAAAATCAAGATGTCCTGTTCCTATATAAATTAAGCAACAACGAATAATGTTAACCCCATGAAAATACTGACTATCTATCTGAAGATAGAGTATGCCTTCTTCCTGTTCAGCAAGATAACACCAATGATGACCTTGTTCACTGAATCAGTGAATGTTATAACTTATATCAAGGTGATGTTTTAAGTGTGTGTTCACAGAAAAGTGTGTGTGTGTGTGTGTGTGTGTGTGTGTGTGTGTGTGTGTGTGTGTGTGTGTGTGCGCGTGCGCATGCGCCATTGTGATTGTGTGCACAGCTGTGTTCATATTTTATTCATATTTATATGCATTCTTACCTTCTTCAACTAACGCTCATTCAAGCAACAGTGACTTTTAGATGAAATGCAGAATGGTGTGTGTGTGTGTGTGTGTGTGTGTGTGTGTGTGTGTGGTGTGTGTGTGTGTGTGTGTGTGTGTGCATGCATGTGTGCATGTGTCCCTGCATTATGTGTCTGTGTGTCCAAGTACATATTATACACATGTGCCCATCATGTGTGAATCCCATTTTTTGACAGTCTGCTGGCATGCGTGTGCGTGTTCATATGTGTGTTAACAGTAGAAGTGGTGGCAATGACGCATGTGTGACAGGACAGGATGGAAAGGGGTACTGATAGTGGTGGTTTGGTTTGGTAAGAGCGCTGTGTTGAAGAACCTGAAAACAATGCAGACTCGAGTTTTACTTAGATTACTTTCACACTTTCACAGATTTGTAGGTCAGCTGTACATTATAAACCAAACTAAAAAGAACATGAAATATTTGGGCAGATGTAGACCGACTTCTGGTCTTAAAAGAGCCACCTAAATGACTGTAAAATGGGGTGTGGCTTGAGGACTTTCTCTCCCCGTTTTCTTCGGAAAGTGGCAGCTCTACACCGAATTTTTTCATGATCAAAATAAGCATACTTATACTTTGCATATAAAATAGTTTGCAAAAATATCTGCACATACCTCTTTCACAATTCTCATGATATGTAGACCATTATGATTCAGTAGCCATAAAATATGTGGAACACTGTATTTTAGAAGATGATGTCAGTCTGGCCCACTTCAAATTTAAGATTTGCGTGGTCAGTCATGTAAGCAAGGGTCCAACCAATCTATTCAGCTGCAACATATGCCACAGTAGGCTGGTACCACTTCTCAGTTGAGCAGCAGTCACCATAATCAATTTCTTCATAGTTAATATGTTGACAACTCAGACAAGTACCCCACACGATGGATCACACTGACACCCACTGTGAGGGTAGCAGGAGGGGAGGTGTAAGTGTGGAGGAAATACACAGAGAGAGAGATAAGATAAGATAATGTTGCTTATAGCCCAGCCGACCGCAAAGGGCCACATCAGGGCTGTCACCACGTTAAAATCAACTCACCAGTCATCACAAGAGAGAGAGGAGAGAGAGAGAGAGAGAGAGAGAGAGAGAGAGAGAGAGAGAAACACTTACACATATACATACACACACAATATTTTTTTTTAAATATCCATAAAACTAAAGAAAAAAAAATACACCCAAAGGTGTGGGTGGGACCCAGAGAAATACTGTCCTCAAGTGCCAAACAAACCAGCCGGGAGCAATCCTGCACCACCCTTAGATCTGTGCTGCGTTTACATAGGGTTCAGATACATGCAGGGTATTCGACATCAAGGGACACAATTGCTCCATGACAGAGGGTGGGGTTGTTAAAACTTTCTACCCAAATGGATTCTGGTCAAAAACAAAAAGGCCAAACCAAAACGAAGCAAAAATTGTCACAGACATTGCACGATATTCTTACTAAACTTAGATACCTATAGAGAAAATAAAACATGATGATGATCTAACATCTGTGCAGTGAAGGAAAGTACTTAAGAACACTGCTCCAGAAAAATGTCTGCAATGTTAACATCATTACCAAAAACATTTGTCTGCATGACCTTTTTTTTAACCTCTATTAGTAAACAAGTTCGCATTTTCTACAGGTCATCACATTCACAACTGTTGATTTTCCTCTTGAATAAGTCAATAAGTAACACATGATTAGCAAAAACTGGAGAACATCTTTCCTGGTCTGCTATAAAAGCATAAAAGCAGACAAGCAGAGTATGTGTGGGCATCCACTGAAAGAGATTAGAGAGATTTTTCAAGTAAGAGAGACAAAGAAACAGAGATACAGACAGACTGAGACAGACAAGACAGACAGACAGACAGAGAGAGATAGATAGAGAGGGAGAGAGAGAGAGAGAGAGAGAGAGAGAGAAACTGGACATAGCTTGTAGGAAAATATTACTGTCATTGTGTCAAGAGTTTAAGTGGAACCACGTGGTGGAACTTTCACTGGTATCACTCAAGACCTGTACACTGTGGAAATGGTATCCTGTCTTGAGCTGGCTAGGGTGTTGTCTTATTGTTCAATCACAGTGTAATCTGACCAAAGGCCAGTAGAATCCATCCTCCAAAGATCTACAACCATTCCAAATGCACCGTTAGTGTTACATCCCCCTTATATGCACATCTCAAACCTTATTTCACACCCACACACACAAACTATTCACACAAACACACACATACACTCACACACACCAATCACACGCACTCTCTCCCCTCTTCTAATCAAGAGACAGTGGGGGTGGTAGTGGGAAACGGGGGAGACGAGTTTCTGCAGAAATTGTTCAAATGGTAGTGGCATTTTGGTGACCATTCTCTGGTGCCCAGCCTCTCTAACATAAAGAGATCTATCCCTTTCCCCAAAAACAATTCACATGGAGTGTCCAGAAATAGGCTCAGAGTATGCAGTGAATAGGCTCTGAGTATGCAGTGATGATCTGTCAGTGAAGCAAGAAAAGGTGATGCTAGATGGACAGCTGACCACTAGGTTATGATTTTAACCAGAATATTTTCGGCAACATATATGTGGGCTTTTAAATTGTTGAAACAAGTCTGATCATGCTAATATTTAAAGTTTCATGCCAAGGTTTTGCTTTCACATTATACTTGATCTGAAGAAAACATTAGTGTCAAGAGGCAACAGTACATCAAGGTATAAAGCAAAATAACTTTAAAGTTATGTCAAGGTATAAAACAAAACAGGTTAACAGAAAGAATGTTTTTGAAACAATTATGATGTTTTAACTATATCAAAATTTAAAACTAATTATAACAGAAAAAAATGACTGAAAAGACAAAAGATTTTTTCAGGATATTCAGAGGTAACTGCCTGGTTTTGGATCATCCTAAAAATGGTAGGAAAACATCACTTGTACTGATGCAACAAAATCAAGGTTTTGCCTTCAAATCAAATGCAGAAAATTTTTCAAGTTACACTTGATCTGAAGAAAAGATCAGTCAAGAGGTAAAGGTATATAAAGGTATCAAACAAAGTAAGTTAACACGAATGAAGCGTTTGAAATAATTACAATGCTCAACTGCATCAAGATAAAAAACAAAATTAACTTTTCT
The DNA here is from genome assembly GCA_018398815.1 of Conus ventricosus. NCBI lineage: Eukaryota > Metazoa > Mollusca > Gastropoda > Neogastropoda > Conidae > Conus > Conus ventricosus. The sequence goes on along the minus strand of CM031616.1, from coordinate 22,756,526 downwards.
TAACAAAATGTTTCAAACAATCAAAATGCAAGTGGTTATTTTATTAGAATTGATGATCTACTGATTTTCTGAAGGCAACTGAGCCAACGAGTCTCAAGCTGACTAATGTGATTAGAAGTCTTCTGTAGTAAATTTTCTCTGTAATTTTTTTATGAAAAAATGTTCACCCTCTCCGAGTCAGTCTCTGTATTGTGCCGGTAAAACCCTTTAATACCAGGCAATGAACACTCAAGGACTGGAACAATTCTTTGTCGAAATAATTCTAAAAGTGATAGAATGATGCCTTCTGCCTAGTATCATGATTATGCCTTCAGTGAGCATACAAGCTGATGACATCAGATGGGAAACCTGTAATATGCTACACCACATCTGCCGAGCTGCGAGGCAACCAATGCCCTGGGTGTTTTGATCAACAGTTTGAAAATTATACACCAGCAGACCTAGTAGATCTGTGAAACAATATTTTTGTGTTAGCAGTAAAGAAATCAAAATAATTTTGCCTCTGATTAGCTGTGGTGATTCAACCAGAAACTTTACTTCCCTCCTACCAAAGTACCATAAATATATCAGTTCAAGTAAGATCTTATCATGCAACTTCTATTCTTTTCAAGTCGTCTTCAACATCTTTCATTGCCAACTGATGAGAATGGCCCTGACAACTTGGTCTACAGATTCTTTTTACATAAAAAAAAAAAAAAAAGTATGACCGACACGACCTAAAGGAAGCCAGGAGGGCACAGATATGGGCAGCAAAAAAAAGCCCATTTCATTTTCAACTCAAAATAAAGCCATCTTTATCAACAATTCCTGTTGAAAGTCAACCAAAAAATGACAACAATTTTATCACTTTAAACTACTTTCTAGCTTGAGCAAGTACTTTCACATTCTTGACACCTACAGAAATACCTAAATCAAGTGTAAAGCGTTGAAAAAAAAAGATAAAAGATCTTTTCAGGATATTCAGAGGTAACTGCCTGGTTCTGGACAGAAAATATTACTTGTACTGGTGAAGCAAAATCAATTATGCAAAATATGCTAGTTTTTTCCCCTGCTGCTGAGGTTTTCTTTCATCCTCACCCCCACTCCCCTGAAACCCAAAGCACAGTGGACTTTAAAACAAAGGGTTTAAAACTCCTTATGCTCAATATTCAGCAAAACGGAAAAAAAAAATGTGGCATAGGCTAACTGTTGAACTTAACCTTCAAAGTCCCTTTTCCTAACTGCCAATTGGAATTGACAAGTACACAGCAACTGCATGCAATATGTTTGCATTCTACTATTTGTGTATTTCTCCCATATTCTGGCGATATCAGAGTGCCGTGTATCCAAGTGACATGATCACCACAAGTTAGTGCACAAGCACAGTGTTGTTAGCAGATGGAATTCTCTTCCGACCAACATTAAACTCACTGACACACTTAACTTTAAAAGCCTCCTTGATGCAGATGTAATTTTTCGAGACAGAATTTGATTTTGATAACTGAGACTTTTCTCACACATTTTATGTAGGGCCTAACCGTAACACGCTGTGATTTACACCCCTTGTGCAATTAGGCCTACTGACACAATAAATTGACGGAGCACATGAAAGCCGCCAGACAAGCTCCTACCTACCTACCTAGACTAAATCCCCCCTCCCCCTTTTCTGTGTAAAGCTTAATCTGGAAAAAAAAATTGTGAATATGCCACATCCATTCTCATTCCCTCCTTCACACCTACCCCCTCTCTTTCGCTTACACCAACAGTACAGTCCCCATTCCCTTTACCCTTCCTCTCCTCCCAACTCACACCCAGCCCCTCGCCTCAAAATGGTCTATCAACAGACTGGCAGGAAAGGCAAACCGACTGAAATAAGTGCGTGCAAAGTGAACTTAAAGAAGCACACGTCTCTGGCTCTATGACTGGGCGTGTGTTGGTCAGTTTGAGTGACTGCAAATGCGAATGCAAGCAGTCAGAAGATCACAGCAACAATGATAGAATGACTGCAACAAATATGAGCATCGCTGCTCTGTTAATAGTAAAATCTTTCACAAGAATCCTATTGCCACGGGATGTCAATGTCTTCATTCAACATCTCATAACCACTGTCGACACCGAAGTTTCATCTATGCGGCCAGGTTACAAAAAAAAAAAGGGAGGAAAAAAAAAAAAAAAAAAAAAGCCGGACGCCCCACCTACCTGTTCGAACTGGCGGTCTTTCTATGACAATTGTTCCAACAGTATCTTGGATTTTCTTGTTCCAGTCAACAAATCATGTATGTAACCGAAGGAATAACAGCAGCGTCTGTGCCAAAATGCGGTGCATCAGTTATAGCCTAAACGTCGTATTTACTAGCCAATTGTACATCGAAAACGCCATCCTGGAAATGCCGAATGGCGGTTGTGACCTCACACTTCCGCCTGAACGAAAAAATAGTTCTCAAGCAGTTTATTCATTGTGCGATTCCAGTTTTTTGTTTTAGTTACTCTCGAATTGGATTTATGCCTTCACTTTTTTTGCGTACACTCTTATTTGTTAAAAAACAGCCCCCCCAAAAAAATGTGATCCACAAAGCGGAAGGATCCCCTATTTCGGGACAGTGCCCCCTCTCGGTTAGTCAAACGACAGATAACTTGTTACTACAAGTGATAGTCCTTGCCACGAGTAATAGTCCGCTTTCGTACATTTATTTTTAGTACGCTTATTATTTTTATCGTCAGAGTTACAGAAAGACGCTGACAAAATGTTAACCGCCCATTCTCGTCATAGTGTAACGTATGTTCGAACTATGCTTTAAGCAACATTGACAGCGCGATGGAAACAAGGATGTGGGCATCAATGTGAATTGAACAAGAAATATATGTTACCCGCCCATTCTCGTCATTGTGTAACGTATGTTCGAACTATGCTTTAAGCAACATTGATAGCGCGATGGAAACAAGGATGTGGGGATCAATGTGAATTGAACAAGAAATATTACACAAGGAAACTGCCCATATTCCATTCATGGAAAAGAATGGTCCCCGTATGTGTGTGTGTGAATTTATTATGCAAGAGAAGTCAAACGGGATTGTAATACTTCAGTAATATGCAAAAAAAACATAACATAGATAAGTTTCTCCATGCAGTATTGTAGATGCACGTCATTACCCGTATGTGCCATTAAGGGTGGTGGAAGTGTACAGGGCGGACGACGGGGAAAGGGTCCGGGATTCTGGATCCCACCTGATCAGAAAAAGAGGGAGGGAAGGGGGGGGGGGGATATTATCCATGTAGCCTACTCCTCTGGTACAGAACCGCCAGACTTCGAACCCCCACCCACTTCTCTAACAACTAAAGGATGGGGGTGGAGGTGAGATCTATTAAAGGGTGGCAGGGTTAGAGCAAGACATGTATGACTGACCAGAGTTCGTTCATTCTCTTTCTATCACACCTTCCCTATTCCCACCCCCGACAACACGACTTGCCCAGCCGTCTGTTCCACCGCCTCTTAGAAAGTGCTCTCAAAGTTTGGGCTTCGAGACATGAAGTATGCAGTTACGCAGAAGATAAGATCATGTTGCTTATAGCCCAGCCGACCGCAAAGGGCCATATCAGGGCTGTCACCACGTTAAAATCAACTCACAAGTCTCATTCACACAATTCTTTAAAATATATATTCTAAAAACCCATCCGAAAGTGTCTTTTAAAAAAAAACAAAAAACTTTCCACTGTAAAACCTCAGATCCGATGAAAAATGTTAATCTCTTTCAAGAACTCAGAGATCGCGTCAGGCGGAACGTCACTGAACAAGGTTTTCATGGAATCTGCTGTAAAATGTTTGTGTCTCACATCATGCAAGTCCCAACACTCTAAAAGAACCTGTTTCATTGTGAGTGACACATGACATGGAATGCACCATGGAGCTTCTTCACTCTTTAAAAGGTATGAATGGGTAAAATACGAATGGCCGGTGTGCAGCCGGCATAGAACTGTTTCTTCTTTACGACCACCAGACGTGGATGAGAGGAACTCCTTTAGGTTTGGACGGATCTGAAAGAGTTTGTTATCCGTCTGTGTATTCCAATCCTCCTGCCAGAGGTCTCTGACATAATCATTAATTTTTGGTTTCAGATCTGAGCAGGGGATAGATATGTTTGACAGTTTCTCTGTTGTGGCATTCTTGGCCAAACGATTTACCATTTCATTCCCTCCGATGCCAACATGACTAGGAACCCATGCCAGAATAATGTTGTAACCATCCGCTTTCAACTTGGTAAACAGTTCCAAAAAGTGTAAAAGTTCGGGATGCTGAAGGTTGCGACCAGCCATGGCCTCCAAAGCTGACAGCAAATCTTACAAAACCAGAAAGTCCTTCTTTGCTGATTGAGAGCTTATCTTCAATGCCAGAACCAGAGCTGTAAGTTCAGCAGAATAAACAGAAGCATCTGAAGGAATATGTTCCAACAATATTTGAGAAGGAGCACCAGGGCAATAGACTGCACAGGCCACTCCATCTTCAGACTTGGAACTGTCAGTGAAAATTTTCTGATATGATGGGAATTTTGAACAGAGGTCAGCATACAATGCCTTTTATGCCAAAGAGCTGGTAGATTCTTTGCGAAAAGCTGCAAGATCAAAACGAATCTCTGGTGTGAAAAAAGGTCCACGGAGGCTTTTCTGGAAACTTGGAAAAATCGGACACAACTCCTAGGTCTAGACCTGCATTCTGCGTGTGAGGCTGCATACGAAGACCAAACGGCGGAATACAGTTAGGGTTGGTTTCGAATTTGCTTTGAAACTGAGGGTCAAAGACACAGTCATAGGCAGGGTTCTCCGGTTCAGAGAACAGTCTGATATAGTAATTCAAGGATAGTTTCAGCCTGCGGTTGGACAGTGAGGGTTCACCTGCTTCTGCGTACAGGCTGTACACAGGGGTGGTGCGGGATGCTCCAGGACAGAGACAAAGCCCTTGATGGTGGATAGGGTCCAAGAGTTTTAGGTAAGACGGTCTTGCAGAGCCGTACACAGCACAACCATAGTCCAGTTTGGAACGGACCAAGGGTCTGTAGAGGTGCAGCAAAGTTTTCTTATCAGCGCCCCAGTCAGTGTGTGCTACGACCTGCAGAATATTAAGAGCTTTCTGGCGAGAAGTTTTGAGGTTTTTAATGTGGCTGAGAAAGTTGAGTTTTTGGTCAAAAATAACTCCTAGGAATTTGGCCTCTTTGACAGCTGGAATGGGAGATTTCCCTATTTGAATTTCAGGGTCTGCAAAAAAAATGACAAAAATTATGGAAGTGAATGCACTGTGTCTTCGTAGGAGAAGATAACGGCATTATCGTTCCAGAACAGCATGGCTTTCGGCGAGGGAAGCGTGAAACCCAGCTGTTCCGCAAGGTCGAAGAGCTAACCAGTGATCAGCAAGCAGGGTGGTATATTGACCTAGTAGCGATGAACTTTCAGAAGGCTTTTGATAAGCTAACAACAGCAGCCTTCTTACATACCAGCTGTTATACTGTGGAATCAGGGGTAGAGCCAATGCCTGGATCAGGAGCTTCCTCCATAAAGACCAACAACTAGCCAAAATCAACGATGTAGCAATCTTTACCTCTATCCCGCCAGTGGAGTCAAGAGTTCCTCAAGGCTCCGTACTTGATCCAGCTTTGTTCCTCCTCTTTCTGTGACACCATTTGCCAATGCCCTGTCTCATATTACACATCTAACAGACTAAAATAAACAAACGTGCATGTTTCTCGTGTGTGTGTGTGTGTGTGTGTGTGTGAAGAAAACCACTTTTATAACAAAATTAATGCGCGCAGCAAAGCAGCCTTCACTTCTATTTCATGCTTGCCAAACGCTAAGCGCTGGCTTGCCCAGACACTGGGTTCGGGGAACGATCCGTGGCCACGAACGATCCCCTAAGATAACTGCCTGGTTTTATCCAAGCAGCTCTGGTTATACGCTGGTGACAGATGGACTATAACATCACGGTAGCTGAGAGGCATTAAAGAATTATAACAGAAACTGGATGTGTTTGGGATTCACGGTTTGATTATTTTATCTTCTTTGTGTAAGAATGTGAAAAGTATCTGATGAATTCATTCATCCAAAGTTGGCAATAGTCTCCTGAAAGAAGTTAAAAATGCCATATTCACATACAAATTCATATATAAATATAAATTCATATATAAATGCCATATTCACATACAAATTCATATATAAATATAAATTCATATATAAATGCCATATTCACATACAAATTCATATATAAATATAAATTCATATATAAATGCCATATTCACATACAAATTCATATATAAATATAAATTCATATATAAATGCCATATTCACATACAAATTCATATATAAATATAAATTCATATATAAATGCCATATTCACATACAAATTCATATATAAATATAAATTCATATATAAATGCCATATTCACATACAAATTCATATATAAATATAAATTCATATATAAATGCCATATTCACATACAAATTCATATATAAATATAAATTCATATATAAATGCCATATTCACAAAAATTTGAAATATGATTTTTGCAGGCATGGGGCAGCACAGACGACCTTCCTCACATCAGCAATGATGACAGAAGTGGCCTGTGTCACGGGGGGGGGGGGGGGGGGGGGGGGGGGGGGGACAGCTTTTTCTTCTTCTTTTCTTAAACATCCACCATCATCATTTTGATGGTTCTGATGTGTATAAAACTGGCTCTCGAGGAGCTGCCATTCTGCAACTTCACCGTTGCCTGCATGACTCGCAGGACCCTCCCTTTGGGTAAGAGGAGAAAGGGAACGTGCCACAGGGACACAGAGTGGACATCGATCTACATGCGGTGGCTTGGCAACTTTTGTCCTGTACGCTTCCCGAGTTGGCCTCACGCGGCACAGGAGCATTGCTACTCAGCACGAAGTGGCTGCCCCATAACCCTGACGACGGCATTGGAGGGAGGGCCACACGGAAGACATCATCATCACAGCTGACCACGAAAGATGAAAAACATCTATTACCTACGAATGAACAACTTGACCCAGGCTTTTGCCTGAGGGAACCGACCACTCTGGATACCTCCATCCCAACGCAGATACAGTCTCCAGCCAAGTCCGCCAGACAACTTACTCTACGTGCTGTTAGAACGTCAAACTCAACAATCAACCCAAAATGTTGCGTGTTCCTGGGGATTCGGAAACGAAATCAAAGGGAAGAAACTCCACTTCGTTCCCTCCGTGTTTTTCTTGACTGGCTGTGGTCCCTTCCTGTCCGTTGCCCCCGGGGGCCACGACCTGTCTCTCTTCGCCTGGACTCTCTACCACTCCACACCATCACAAACTGATTGGTCACAGAGCGACCAGGAACATGATGACGAGTGAGCGCCCCCATGCAGAAACTGTTATTCAATTAGTTTCCAAAGAAGTGCCGCGGCGTGCGGACTTGTCCACATTGGCTGCAGTACATCTACAAAGCTACGAGACTGCAGAGCGCAGGATTTACAGCTGGATGTGTGTGCGCGTGCGCGCGCGCGCGCGCGCGTGTGTGTGTGTGTGTGTGTGTGTGGTCATTTTGGGGCCAGAATGGGAGTTCAGAAGATGACATTGTCACTCATCATCAATATTTATAACGATAATAGTATTGAAAATCATTATTATAGTAATGAAAGTAATGCTAACATGTATGAACATTTGATGGCGATTATGATAATGGTGTTGATAATGATAGTAATAGCAATCATGATTATAGTGGGATAAGGCAAAAAAAAAAAAAAAAAAAAAAAAGGTCATCACTATTGAATTATCCTTCGTTAGACAGCCAGCTACTGGCGGCAGATGGTGTGTACATCCCCAAGGAGCAAAACTCAAGTGACATCAACCAGTTCAGGCCAATATCACTACTGAACGTCGAAGGGAAAATCTTCTTCTCTGTCATGGCAGCAAGGCTGACCAAGTATCTGATGGAAAACAAGTACTTGGATGTGTCAGTCCAGAAAGGTGGCATCCCAGGCGTGGCTGGCTGTGTAGAACACGCCACAATGATCTGGAACGCAATCCAAAAAGCAAAAACAGAAAAGAGAGACCTGGACGTAGTGTGGCTTGATCTGGCAAACGCATATGGATCTGTGCCCCATGAGATGATACAGTTGGCTCTTGAGATGTACCATGTGCCAAAGAACATCCGCGACATGCTCAAGAAGTACTTCAATGGCTTCTCAATGCGGATCTCTACCAAGGAGTACACAACAGACTGGATCAACTTGGAAGTGGGCATTGCAATGGGCTGTGCAATTTCCCCAATACTGTTCGTGCTGGCAATGGAACTCATCTTGAAAGCAGCAACAAACAACGCGAGACAAACAGACCTTGGCGATGGATACAAGATGCCTCCTCTCAAGGCCTTCATGGATGACACTACAGTGATTTCATCCAGAGAAGACGAGACACGTCATGTGCTGGAGAGGCTGGACGACATAGCTGCCTCATCCAGAATGAAGTTCAAGCCAAAAAAATCACGGAGTCTCTCACTGAGGAAAGGAAAAGTGGCCGAATCTGTGGTCTTCAGTGTTGCCAACCAGGCCATTCCAACAGTCACAGAAGAACCAGTCAAGAGCCTTGGAAGATGGTATGATGATACGCTGAAAGACACACAAAGAGCAAAAGAAACCAAGCAGATGGCGGAAGAAGGCTTGGAGACCATTGACCAGTGTGGGCTCCTGGCAAATAAAAGGTCTGGTGTCTGCAGTTCATGCTGATACCAAAGCTCCTGTGGCCTCTGATGATATACGACATCTGCACCAGTGGAGGCAATGGAAGCCAAAATCAACAAGTTCACAAGGAAATGGCTTGGTGTCCCACCCTATCTGACTGACATCGCGCTGTACTGTCGCCAAGCAAAGCTGAAACTACCACTGAAATCCATCCTGGAGGAATACAAAGCAGGGAAGATCAGACTTCAAAGCATGCTGGAGGACTCAGGAGACAAGGTGGTAGAAGCAATCAAGCCCCAGCTGAAGACAGGCAGAAAATGGAAAGTTCAAGAGGCGATGGATTCTGCAAAAGAAAGTCTCAAGATCAGAGAAATAACAGGACACACACAGACCAACAGACAAGGACTGGGGGTGACCAAAACTGAATGGTGGTCAAAGGCCAAAGGAAAAGCCAAAAGAGACATGATGATTCAGGAGATGAGAAAAGAGAAGACCAAAAAGACTCCAAAAAGCAGTCCAGCAGAGACAGCAAGGGCAATGGACAACGTGGGAGAATGCACTCCAAAGAAGTCTCACTTGGAATGACATTTGGCACATGGCCCCTCTCAGGATCAGCTTCATTCTCAGATCTGCATATGACCTTCTGCCCTCAAATTCAAACCTGGTGAAGTGGGGGAAAACAGACGATCCTGCATGTCCCCTCTGCCATGAAAAACAAACAGTGGAGCATGTCCTAAGCTCATGTAAAGTAGCCCTGGCTCAAGGAAGGTACACATGGAGGCACAACCAAGTGCTCAAAGAGATTGTACAAGCAGTCTGGGCTAGTACCAACACCACAAAGGGGAAAATCAGGACTCCAAAAGCACCCGCAACATTCTTCACGGCAGGAGGCAGCAAATCATGGCCAAGAACAACAGTGCCACTCGAAACATGCAGGCAGAGTCTGCTGGACGGGGCAGATGACTGGGAGTGCACTGCAGACCTCCCAGAATGGAAGAGTCACCCAGAGATCATCAGCAAGAGTGGAATGAGACCAGACATAGTAGTCCACTCTAAGTCAACCAAGCAGCTGATCATGATCGAGCTCACGGTGCCATATGAAAACAGAATGGAAGCAGCTCAAATCTACAAGACTGAAAAGTATGCTGATCTGGCAAACAGCCTGAGGAGAGAAGGCTATCAGGTCAAAGTCCTCACTGCAGAAATTGGAGCTAGGGGATTTGTAGGAACGTCTGCATACAGCCTCATGAAACAGCTCTCAGTTGCAGGGAAGGAAAAAACCAGAGCCCTGAAAGCAATGGCAGAAGCGGCAGAGAGGTGTTCAAGCTGGATCTGGTCAAGGAGGAACAAAAGTGAACTTCATAAGGCTTAATTTCCCTACAAATATCAGGTGTCCCTGTGGCTCAGTGGTTAAAGCGCGAGTCATTAAGTGGAAAATTAGCATGTCCAGAGGGTCATGGGTTCGAATCCCAGCCATGGCTCGTCCCAAGATGGGAAAAAAAAAGGGGCAGCAGAGGGACATCGGAGTCATGAACCGGGTGTGGCCCAACCCCCCTAGAGTGTCAGGAGATAAGGGCCGAAACACTTGCTTGAAGGGGGCTTCTCTTCTGAGGACTCTCTGCTGCCACGCTCTCCACGAGTTTCTTTCTACTGTCAGGCTCACCGTTCGGGCATTTGCACCGGAAGTACCGTCTATGTGCAGGAAAGATGCCACAAACTATTTTCAAAGTTTCAGTTAAACCACATCTCTCTCTCTCTCTCTCTCTCTCTCTCTCTCTCTCTCTCTCTCTCTTTATTTTGGAAGTTATTTTATACACAAATAGAACCTATGTTAACAAATGCAGCAGAAATGTGGGAGTTTGAAGGAAATCTACAGATGGAAAAAGTCCACACTTTTGCTATTAAACGATTCGTAAACATTCCATTGCATTCATCAAATACAATGGCATATTGTGGTACTGGAAGATATCCTCTGTACATTCGACCTTTCGGAAAATGCGTTAAATATTGGCTAAAACTTACCCAGCTACCTACGAGCAGGTTATGTAAACAAGCATATGATATGTTATTGCATGAATTTGAGTTAGGAAAGCACAACTGGGTTGCTACTGTAAAGCGGGTCTTGACAGTAAACGGATTTGGTGTAGTATGGCTCAGTCAGGGTGTTGGCGATAAAAGAACATTCATGTTAGAATTTAAAGACCGTCTCATCTCATGTTATAAACAAACTGAAATTCCAAAATGGAAGACAATATGAGATATTCCTGGTTCGATTCTTTTAAAAGTATCTTACACCCAGAAAAATTTCTGATTGTAGCTACTAATAGATGGCATAGGGATATGCTCGCCAGATTCAGAAGTAAGACACTTGGACTGAATGCAAACAAAGATGGTTTAATCCTGAAGGCACTGTAGATTACTTATGTGTAATATGTACAGATGGTGTGAGAGAAAATGAAGATCACTTCATTCTCCATTGTAAGCTTATAATGATATCAGAGAAAAATCTCAACTTTTCAACATAATTGCTACAAAAAATCATAATCTTTATAGTTTGCTATCCTCTGACGATAATATAATAATAACATCTCCTTTGACTAAGTGTGTTGCAGAGGCATCTAATTTCAGAAGAAAGAAATGTTCGGTAACAGCTACTAATGTTTGAGTTTGAGTTTTGCTGTTGTTTGTTTGTTTTTTCCAGTACCTTACGCAGCTTGATGACCTTATTCAAAAACGTTTTCGTTCTCTTCACTACTATGAATAATAGTGAGATGGACGTTCATGCTCCAAGTGGTCGAACGGAAATGATTTACAACGGTGAATGCCTGTGTGCGGCACCTGTGTGAAGGGTTATGTTGTTAAACATTGCATAGTCATTTTGAATGATGAAAAGTACGCAATTTTCTTTTTCTTCTGCATAGTTTCGAGTCCTAGCATTAATATTTACGTACTTAGTGACAATTTTTTGTTTCTTTGCACTATATTTTTTCGGCACTGCAAATATTGATGTAAACCCTATTGACATAAAAGCTATATGTAAGCCAATGTCAATAAAATCGTATCTGAAGCGTCTCTCTCTCTCTCTCTCTCTCTCTCTCTCTCTCTCTCTCTCTCTTCTCTCTCTCTCTCTCTCTCTCTCTCTCTCGTAGTTACAAAAAAAATGAAAGTTATACTTATCTACAAAGCAGATGACAACTCAGATCGTGCAAACTACGGACCAGTCTCAATCATTTCCACTCTTTCCAAACCTATGCAAAATCACATTAACAAACACACATTACACCACCTTATTACGTTTCAGTTGTTTCATCCTGGACAATACGGGTTCCGACAAGACCATTCATGTCACACGGCCCTAATCAACCTGGTTTATGACTAGCTAAATAGCATTAACTACGACAGATATTGTGGTGTCCTGCTTATTGATTTAAATACAAGCATTTGATGTGATTCACCATAACCTTAGCGAATTGAAATTGTATGGCTTAAGTATTCTTCGATTTTTTGTCCTCTCATATCTAACGAATAGGCAACAGTATGTAACAATGAATACAGCTGTCTCTTTATTTAAAACACTTTTGCTATGGCGCCCCAAAGCTCTATCCTGGGTCCCTTACTGTTCACAATTTACATCAAAGATCTACCTCTCCATATCAATTCTACATGTGAACTCTTTGTGGATGATACAACAATACACACAAAACTTAACAAGCACACACTTTACCAGAAAGCGCCAATGATCTCGTAAAATGGACTGAACTCAATCAAATGTCGCTTCACCCTAAAAAAAAAAAAAAAAAAAAAATCCATGCTCATCAAAACCAGGCAAAAAAGACAAAATACCGCAATGAAATTCCCTCCACTACATCTTAAAGATGAGCCCTTTGAACTGGTTGTTGTTGTTCTTCTTCAATTTAACGTCTTTTCACTAAATGTGATATTAGACAAGGTGTATGTGTGTGTGTGTGTGTGTGTGTGTGTGTGTGTGTGTGTGTGTGTGTGTGTGTGTGTGTGTGTGTGTGTGTGTGTTTGAGTGTGTGCGTTTTGCGTGCGTGCGTGAGTGCGCGCCCGCGTGCGTGCGTATGCATGTGCGTGCGCGCGCGCGCGGTGTGTGTGTGTGTGTGTGTGTGATGAGGAGAAACTCTAAGTAAGAATTAAACTGTTGAAAAAAAAAGAAAAGAAAAGAAAAAAACATCAAAAGTAAAAACAAACGACTGTACAAAATAAGATCATGAAACAGCAATTACAGGATTGAGCCAACTGGGCTTAACATAAGAATTCGTACAAAATTTAAGAGAGACATGGTATCCTGGAAAATGCACTTTGAAGCATCATTTCTAAATTCTGACAAATCGGAATCAAAGTAGGGGCAAAAGTA
>CM031616.1:22733463-22738463 GCA_018398815.1 Conus ventricosus | reverse complement strand
ACAATGCAGATGTTGTCTCTGCTGTCCATGAGAGAATTTTTGGTTTGGATCTCTGACTTCTAATAGATCTCAGGTAAGTGATTTATTGAAATGTTCCTAGATTTGTTCATGGACATTATACTAGTGTTGATAGTGGTGTTGTCGCTGGTCATTGAGTCTTCTTGCCACTGATTTCCATGCCACATTGTATTGATGTTTTATCTAGTTTGTAAGAAGCTTGGTGAGTTCTTGTTTACTGCCTGCTGCTAGTACCAGCCATTAATTCCATATACAAAGCAAGGTTTATAATGGTTCTTCATCACATACTACCTGTACTGACATCATGTTCAAGTGCATGAGTCATGATGCATCCCAGTCCATTTTGAAGAGTGTAAGAGATGGATGGTAGCCCTGATGAACTCCAACTGAAGTATGGAGAACCGCTTGCCAAAAGCACCCTGCATGAGCGCCGCACTGGTTGCTTTGGAATAGAGTTGCTAGGCGGTGTTGATTAGCTACAGACCTGTCTGTCTCACGAGCATCCCATTGAAGGTTCTTCAATACATCCTTGTGGGTACTATCATGCGCCGCCTTGAGGCACAATGTATCTTGTCCAGTCAGCAACACGGCTTCCATAAACTCTGTTTCTTTCTGCCAGAATCTGTCGTACACTATCTTGAAGCCAGACAACTTGGTAAAATTCCTTCTGGTCTTGGAGATACTTTTTGCTTTACAGTGCGCAGATTAAAGAAGTGTTCAATGGTGTTTCTGCCTTTGCGAAATCCAGCCTGTTCTTCAACGTTAGTGGTTTCTACTTGTGGATGTAATCTATTCAGAATGATTTAAGTACTACTTTGCTGTCTGACGTGATCTCACTGTGTACAAGCATTTTTTTTTTCTTTTTCTTTGTTTTAATTGCATTCATTCATTATTTTCAATGTAAGAACAGCAATACAGAAAACAGTAAGATTTCACGCAGTAAATTAGTGCCTATGCTGTGAGGATGATTTAAAGAGTTTAGAATTATATATGTATGTGACAAAGGCAGTGACAGGAGGCTATTTATAGGTAAAACTCCAAGTACAGTATGCATTTATTCATGGTCAGCATTATGTTTTATTTAGTGTAGTAAATCGTTATGTCTGTGAGTGTTTGTAGGGAAGGGTTGGGTGGAAGGGAGATACAGGGGATTTGCCAGGTGGGGGCTCAGAGAGATGTGTGTGTGTGTGTGTGTGTGTGTGTGTGTATGTGTGTATGTGTGTGTGTGTGTGTGTGTGTGTGGTCAGTTTGCTATAGCCGTTCACAATGTGTACACACATGAGAGCTAACTGCAGGGATGGGTTTTGTGTGCACTTGTTGAATGTGGAGGACACTATGATATTCTCAGTATAATAATTGTATTTCTCAATTAACTATGACTATTTACTGTTCCTTGGTGCAGAGAAGATGGGTGAAGTGTGGCTGATCTCGGCTCCTGGAGAAAACACTCCTCAGAAGACCTGGGATGCGCTGAATCGAGCCACCTCAGCGGAGAACCTTTCCACCAACTATAAATTTAACATTCCGGAGCTGAGGGTAAATTTTAGGGGGTTGGTTGGATGATAACAAAAGTTTATGTGCTTTTTTTTTCCGCACATCTCTGAACTCTTGACCATACAAGATAAAAAAAACAAGCAAAAAACCAGTAGTTTGTTTGACATTGATGACTTTTGAACTGAGCTTAATCAGCTGATTTATCTTAATCCACACTGCACGCATGAATACAGCAGCTATCAGAGATGTACACTGTTGCCTTGCTGGAACTTTCTTTTCTATTTAACTTAAAGAGAGAGAGAGAGAGAGAGTGAGTGAGTGAGTGTGTGTGTGTGTGTGTGTGTGTGTGTGTGTGTGTGTGTGTGTGTACGCAACTGGAAGCCTGTACCCGAGAGTCCAGCGCAGGCTCCAGCTTTGCGTAGATAAAATCCATCGATGGGCGGATGAAAACGGTTTCACCTTTTCTCCAACAAAGACGCAGTGTATTCACTTCCATAATTTCCGTCAGTTTTTCCCAGATCCTGAACTTCAAGTAGGGAAATCTTCCATTCCAGCTGTTAAAGAGGCCAAATTTCTGGGGGTCATTTTTGACCAGAAACTGAACTTTCTCAGCCACATCAAAAACCTCAAAACTTCTTGCCAGAAAGCTCTGAATATTCTGCGGGTCGTAGCGCACACTGACTGGGGCGCTGATAAGAAAACTTTGCTGCACCTCTACAGAGCCTTGGTCCGTTCCAAACTGGACTACGGTTGTGCTGTCTACGGCTCCGCAAGACCCTCTTACCTCAAACTCTTGGACCCTATCCACCATCAAGGGCTTCGTCTCTGTCTTGGAGCGTTCCGCACCACCCCTGTGTACAGCCTGTACGCAGAGGCGGGCGAACCTTCATTGTCCAACCGCAGGCTGAAACTGTCTTTAAATTATTATATCCGACTGTTCTCAGAACCGCAGAATCCTGCCTATGACTGTGTCTTTGACCCTCCATTCCAAAGTAAGTTTGAAAACAACCCTAAATGTATTCCGCCGTTTGGTCTTCGTATGCAGCCTCACGTGCGGAATGCAGGTCTAAACCTGGGAGTAGTTTCCGATTTTTCCAAGTTTCCGGATCAACCTCCGTGGACCTTTTTCACACCAGAGATACGTTTCGATCTTGCAGCTTTTCGCAAAGAGTCTACCAGCTCTCTGGCGTACAAGGCATTGTATGCTGACCTCTGTTCGAAATTCCCATCCTATCAAAAAGTTTTCACTGACGGTTCCAAGTCTGAGGATGGAGTGGCCTGTGCAGCCTACTGCCCTGGGGCTCCTTCTCAGATACTGTTGGAACATATCCATTCCGATGCTTCTGTCTATTCTACTGAACTTACTGCTCTGGTACTGGCTTTGAAGATAATCTCACATTCTTCAAAGAGGGACTTTCTGGTTCTGTCGGATTCGCTGTCAGCTTTGGAAGCCATAGCTGGCCGCAACCTTCAGCATCCAGAACTTTTGCATTTCTTTGAACTTTTTAGCAAGTTGAAAGCGGATGGTTACAACATTACTCTTGCTTGGGTTCCTGGTCATGTTGGCATCGGCGGGAACGAAATGGTTGATCGTTTAGCCAAGAACGCCACAAGAGAGAAACTGTCCAACATTTATATCCCCTGTTCAGATGTGAAACCCAAAGTTAACGATTATGTGAGAGACCTCTGGCAGGAGGATTGGAACACACAGACGAGTAACAAACTCTTTCAGATCCGTCCAAACCTTAAGGACTTCCTCCCATCCACGTTCTGTGCCGGCTGCACACCGGCCATTCGTATTTTACCCATGCTTACCTTTTAAAGAGTGAAGACGCTCCGTGGTGCATTCCATGTCATGCGCCACTCACAATGAAACATGTTCTTTTAGAGTGTTGGGACTTGCACGATGTGAGACACAAACATTTTACAGCGGAGTCCATGAAGATCCTGTTCAGGGATGTCCCGCCTGATGTGATCCTTGAGTTTTTGAGAGAGATTAATATTTTTCATCTGATTTAAGATTTTACGGAAGAAAGATTTTTAACAAAGTTTCTGGTGCGTTTGTAGACGATGTCATTTAATGAGATGTATGAAAGTGGTTTTTTTTAATAATTTTTAAAATTTTTTTTTTATGACTGGTGAGTTGATTTTAACGTGGTGACAGCCCTGATGTGGCCCTTTGCGGTCGGCTGGGCTATAAGCAACATTATCTTATCTTATCGTGTGTGTGTGTGAGTGAGTGAGTGAGTGTGTGTGTGCGTGGTGTGAAAATCAAATGGATCTTCTTTAAGTTTAAAATGCTTGCTCATACTACAGTTGATGGTTAAAAGTGAAAGCGAAAAAAAGTGGCTGGAAGCTCACTTTGTCGAACACAACTGTCATATCTTGCAAGAACTTTAATAGAATGAAATAGATGCCATATCTTGGGAGGTACTAAAACCAAAGTGAAATGCTGATAACTTTGTAAGTTTCTGTGTATATTTCAATTGTTTTTTTTTTTGTTTCATTAGGTTGGTACCCTGGACACACTCGTTGGGCTGGGGGATGATCTAGCCAAGCTGGACATCTTCGCTGAAAGGTATTGTCGTCCTCTGAAGAGAGTTTTAACTGGATTAATGTTCTCATAGGCCACTTGGTTTCTGAGTAATTATTCACGTACTGTTTCTGGAAAGAAAAGAACCTGTTTGACAACAGTGGCACAAGCAGCAGAAACGTCATAAACACTGGACACTTGTTTGTGAATGTTTGTTTGTGTGTTTTTGTGCCCTTTCATTGGGATGTGTGTGTCTTTTCTCTCCCCCCCTCCCTCCCATTTGGACTACCTCTATGCCACTTATTCCAGCCAACCCATACACAACCACTCGCAATCCAGTGTAGCATCCTTAGCACCATAGTCTACTGAGAGCGAATGTTATTGGGTCACCATGAGCCAACCAACCAGCAGAGACTCTGGACTGATACTGAGCCACTTCGATGGTGTTCAGTGATATCTTTTTCTGATTAGGCAAAGGCTGGGCACCACCTGCTAAACCCTTCACTGCCGACAATCATTGCTTTGTTGATTAATCAGTGTGAGTGAGCGTTCCCTTCCAGATGAAGACATCTGTGCACAACAGGGGTCGGTCGAGAGTAGCTGTTACATTTCCAGCCCAGTTTAGTCCAATTTTTCCCTGAGAGTCATTATTGATGTAGAAGTGGCGATGGTTGAGCAGATTATAACTGAATGATGCTATCAGATGGAGGAAAATGGAGTCAGGGGGTGAGGGGGGGATGAAGCAGGAAATTTGTTAGAATAGGGGGAAAGGTATTGCTGTAACAAGTAAATGGAACAAATGGACTTGTACCTTGTTTATGCCATTCAACAAATCAGTAACTCTTTTTCATTCCTTCAATATGAGTGAATCGGTTGTAGCCTATGTTAATTTAGCATCTAGAGTGGGAATAAGGTTACGGAAGATCGAGAGTATATATTCTGTTTTAAGCATTTT
>CM031616.1:22648463-22728463 GCA_018398815.1 Conus ventricosus | reverse complement strand
GGGGGGGGGGGAGGGCAGAATGATATGGGAGATGTGTGACAAGTGTGTGTGTCCTCTGTGTGTGTGTCTGTGTGTGTGATCATGTTTGTGTGTGTGTATATGAGATTGGGAAAGGTGGGGGAGGGGGGGAGTGGGTTTGTGGAGATTGGCATGGGAGAAGTGTGACAAGTGCTTATGTGAGTGTGTATGCGGAAAGAGATGTTGAAGAATGGTGCCGGAGATCTGTGGTGTGTGTGTGTGTGTGTGAGTGTGTGTACAACCATATATGAGTGTGTGTGAGTTCAGTGTGTAACATAGCCCCCATTTTAGATGGTATGTGTCCTGATGATCTGATGCACAGAGTTCAGATGTGTCCTACAGGGTTCTGTTTGAGGATCAGGAGGCCCAGCTGGTGACAGTGACTCTCTTCCAGAGAGTCGCCGATGAGTTCAAGCACAAGTGTCGTGAAAACAAGTGAGGCGTGTGTGTTGTGTGTGTGTGTGTGTGTGCGCGCGCAAGCATATATGTATGTGCATGAGAGTGTTTGTTTGGTGACTGATTTGTGAGTTTGTATTGGTGCTTGTGATATAGTAGTATCTTGGTACATGTGTGTGCATGTCTGAGTATGTGAGTGAGTGTATGTGTGTGTGTGTGCACACTTGTGAGTGTTTTTTTTTAATATCTAATGTCAAGCAATGCACACATGGAGCTGCTTAGTTATAAATATGTTTGTGTGTGCATGTATGTGTATTTATGAGTGTTCATATGTATGCCAGAGTATGTGTGTGTACACATAGATGTTCATGCGGCTTTGTGTGTGCATTGAGATTTTTCCTCACTATATCTTCTGATGACAGTAATACGCATATAATGCACTTATCTTATGTTAAAAGAAGCGAAGGCAACAGTTGACTTGTTCCTGGCAAAATTTGGTAGGAAAGGAAGAAGACAAAAGATGCCAGTTCACAAATAGAAGTAACATTTTAATTCGGAGGAGACCAGACTCGGTGATGGGAGGGCAGTGAGGGCAAATTGAGGATCAGGATTTTTATCCCTTCTCTCTTGAGTTTTGTTGTTGTTGTTTGTTTGTGTGAGGTTCCTAAGTAGAGCATGTCCTTGCCAGGTTGGATTGGGACACCTGTTTGGACAGGTAAGTATGAGAAATGCCCACTTTGTTTGGTAAACAAAAACTCACGAAGACAGACAAGTGTGTGTGCAACATTATTCTGTGGTCAAGCTCTGTCCCCGTGAAGTGCAGTCCAGTAACGCACCAAGAAATGTATTGTGACACGGGAAAACGATACAATGCAGACTGTGCAATGTACAGGACTAGCGTTGACTGACAGTCTTTTGTGTTCAGGTTTTCTGTCCGAGACTTTGTCTACAATGAGGACGAGATCTTGGCTGGCAAAAAGGAGGCTGAGGAAGCAGACACCAAGAAAAAGAAGCAGTTTGTGAGTAGTTTTTTTTTCATTTGCTTGTCTTTCGCTTTTCTTCGTAGTTAGTTGGTGGTGCTTGATTTGAGTGGTTTTCTTTGTCTTTGCTCATGTGGTGATGAGGTATAGGATCCTCTAACTGATGAGTATGTTCAGCCCCCAAACTAAAAATGTGGTTAGTGTATGCACACATAATAGAAACCTGGTGCATGCATGCACATTGGCATGAATATAGACACACTCGCTCATTTGCATGAATGCACATACACATGGGCATATCCATGTACAAGTTTGCAGGTGCTTGATACACGGACTCCTGCAGGCAGACACTGTTCTTTTAGAGTGTTGGGACTTGCACGATGTGAGACACAAACATTTTACAGCGGAGTCCATGAAGATCCTGTTCAGGGATGTCCCGCCTGATGTGATCCTTGAGTTTTTGAGAGAGATTAACATTTTTCATCTGATTTAAGATTTTACGGAAGAAAGATTTTTAACAAAGTTTCTGGTGCGTTCTAGACGATGTCATTTAACGAGATATATGAAAGGTGTTTTTTTTTTTTTTTTTTTTTTTTTTTTTTTTCATGGGGGTAGTTTTTTTTAAACGTGGTGACAGCCCTGATATGGCCCTTTGGGGTCGCTGGGCTATAAGCAAATTATTTATCTTACAAAAATTTTTAGACATGTATCAAGATGAAACACACACAGTTTTTCATCTTTGGGGTTCGATCACGTTTGTTGACAGCCACCACGGTGAATGCTTTGGTGAATTTTGGGGGAATGTTCATCGCCTGGTGCACGTCAAATCTGCGGGTCTTCGTTGAAGGGTTCTCAGGTAAAAGGTGGGCTGTATTTTTGGGCTTCTTGACTGTGTTTTGTGGCAGATGTTTTTTTAAAAAAAAAAAAGGGGCGCAGTCATTGTAATTAGTTTGAGAGTTTTGTGAGTTACAAAAAAAATAAGTTAAGTTTTGCTGTAGATTTTTTCGGGGGCCAAATATTAAAAATTGCCATCTTTTTTCAGTTTGTTACAAAAGAAACAATTAGAATTTTTCCCCTGAACCCATCCCTTTTCTTTCCAAAAAATATTTTTGTGTCCATTGTTCACTTTTTTCTTCCTTTAAATGTTTTTTTAGTAAGTTATCAAAATTTCCAATTTTTGATGTTACATGTGGTGTGAGTAGGGGTTGGTGTGTGTGTGTGTGTGTGTGTGTGTGTGTGGTGTGTGGTGTTGTAAGGCGTGATACATACCCAAACAATAAACATAAATAAGTGGGGGTAACTTTTTTTTCCCTAAAAAAAACCAACACAGAGTAATTTTTATTAAGACTGGGACAGCCTTTTTAAAAATTTAAAATCGACAAATACATAACAAACAATCTAAAGGGGGGGAAAAACAAACGCAGGGCCCAAAAACTGAACTGTCTTCTAGTATTACTTGGGAAAAAGGGGGGGGGGGGGGGGGGGGGGGGGGGGGGGGGGGGGGGGGGGGGGGGGGGGGGGGGGGGGGGGGGGGGGGGGGGGGGGGGGGGGGGGGCGAAAATGGAGAAAAATGGGAAGATGAAATTAAGAAAATTATATTACAGATATGAAAACTCTTCACTAGCCGCATAAGGGAACCATCGCAATCCCTTTTGAAGGCAGATATATTTGTATTGCCTGTTACGAGGCCTTTCGTCCGCTGGGTCGGAACTCATCAGGGAGACACGGCTGGTTGTGTCTGTGCTCCTGGCGTCAAATAGAGACACACCACAGTCCATAATACTGTGGTGTTCTCATCACCAGGGTGCAAAAAAGA
Source organism: Conus ventricosus (assembly GCA_018398815.1). Taxonomy (NCBI): domain Eukaryota; kingdom Metazoa; phylum Mollusca; class Gastropoda; order Neogastropoda; family Conidae; genus Conus; species Conus ventricosus. The sequence continues at coordinate 22,725,253 of CM031616.1, read as the reverse complement.
ATCCAACAGCACCCCCATGTATCTATGTATTTGTCTGACTTTATTCAAGTTTAAAGGCTGTGCCAGTCTTGAATAAAAGTTACTCTGTGTTAGGTTTTCTTATGGGAGCAAAAGTTACCCCACTTATTTAGTGTTTACTGTTCCCTGCCTCATTTCATTTCCAATATAGTCCAAACAGTTGTTAGTATATGGATGTAATTGCAATTAGTGAAAGAAACATTTTGCTTGAAATCATCAGAAATACAAATAATTGATTCCTGAAATTAACATTCAGTATGTAGGAATTAAATGGAGGCTGTAGCACCTGCGCAGACTGCAATCCTTTCCCAGTCCAGATGAGACTTTAAACCAAGGTCCCATGCATGAGCGTATGCAGAAAAAAAAACCTTGTACGCAAGTTCTATCCCATTACTCCTTGTGGAGAGGGGTAGGCCATAGTGTGTTGGTGGGATGGATGACAAAAGTAAAGCAATGCACTGTTGTTGTGGTCAGACAAAGTCAGAACATGGCTGTCTTTGTGGTGGGATTAATATGGTTACATGTATTAGCAACTTGCCAGTGATGAAGTTGAGAGTGGTTGCTGAGAAATGAAGAGGAAAAGAAGAAAAAATATTGACCTGTTGGAGGTAGTATTGTGACAATGAAAAAAATCAAGTGTTTGTTAAGAAGTAGAGCAGCAAATGTTTATTTTCTTCCTATGTTGAAGGTGCCTGTTCTTAAACATCTTGTCTCGTTTTACTGCCCTAAAACATGTAGACATGGTACATTCACTCTTGGGTACAGTAGACAGAAAGATGAAAACGAATTGTGGAAAGGGCCATGACCATCACAGCCTAGAGTGGTGTGAGTTTCCATGATGTCTTGTTATGACTGCTGGTTCCAGAGTTTTATGTATACATACACACTTCCACTTTCACATTCCAATACCCACACACACCCATGTCCATTCAAGACTTTGAGTGAACATAGGCTGTAGCAGGCAAGCTTTTATGTATACTCGCACACACTCGCACATTCATACCCCACACCCAAACCTATTCCAGACTTTGAGTGAACATAGGCTCTAGCAGGCAAGCTTTTATGTATACATACTCCCAGATTCATACTCCACACACACCCAAACCTATTCCAGACTTTGAGTGAACATAGGCTGTAGCAAGCAAGCTTTTATGTATACATACTCCCAGATTCATACTCCACACACACCCAAACCTATTCCAGACTTTGATTGAACCTAGGCTGTAGCAGGCAAGCTTTTATGTATACATACTCCCACATTCATACCCCCCACACACCCAAACCTATTCCAGACTTGAACCTAGGCTGTAGCAGGTAAGGTTTGGTTCATGTTCCCCTGAATGTGGTCCTCCTCAGGTACGGTCTTCCAGTGAACTTCCAAGCCATGATTCTGGTGCCCAACAAGCGCTCCCAGAAGCGCCTTCGGGAGGTGCTCAAGCAGCAGTACCAGCATCTGGACAGCTCTGCCCTGACCAGGGACAGCGAGGTGAGGAGGCTCAGGGTGAAGCAGAACATTACAGGATGGGGACTGGAGAAGACAGGAAACCTGAGATCTTTTTTTTAAAATATTATATATATATATAGTGTTTGTGTGTGTGTGTGTGTATGCAGACCTGTTTACCCTGACGATTTTGCTGTAATTTTTACGGAAAAAAATCGGAATTACATCCCCCCCCCCCCCCCCCCCCAAAAAAAAAAAAGAAAAAAAAATTATGAGAAAAAAAATCAAAGAAAGAAAATTGTTAAACGCGAAAAAGTTGCGAAAGTATTGCGATTATGAAGAATACAGGTTTTTTTTTTTTTCAATTTACAGGTTTTTGTCCGAGATATTACAGGTACACGAATTTGGCTTAAACAGGTCTGGTGTGTGTATGTGTGTGTGGGCTTGTATCTGATTGATGTACACCTTCAGCTCATTACATTTAGACATCATGAGATGGTGTCAGACAGAGGGCAATACCCAGGTTGAGGTTACATCAGACCTGTTTACTTTACGCCTTTGGCGTAATAAATCACGATTTCAAACCTCCAATTACGCCATTACGCCTTCAAACATTAAATTCCGCCACGCGGATCGCCAAAACTACACTTTTCGAAAGCAATCATTCTCGTCGGTTCAACAACGCGATGGCCCGTTCACTCACTGTGCCGCCTGCGAAAGTTACAGTGTTCAGTTATTCCTTCATATCAGTGTAACCGAAAGCCAGCATTGCGGGCAGGCATGAGGTTGAACGTTTTAGTAAGGGAGATAACTTTCGCGGGTTGACATCATTATCAAAGATGGCGTCAAAGCGTGCTCAGCATGAGACAGACGACGATTCTGATTGCCGTGTTACGGAAGAAACAGTTCCTGAGAAACCAAAAAAGGCACGAGTTACTCAAAAATACCGCCAGGTATACCATGACAAGTATAACTGTCTTTTCCCATCAAGAAAAGGGCCGGGATATGTGCATTGTAGCATATGCAAGTCGAACTTCAGCTGTGAACATGGCGGAATGTTCGATTGTAAGAGACATGTGGGCACGGCTTCTCACAAGCAGTTCATCGAAGCAGCTGGAAAGCAGAAATCTATCGCGAATTTCATGATCCAGAGCAAGCATGATGACTCTGGCTCTCTCTCTCTCTCTCTTTTTTCTCTCTTTTTTCGTGCTTGGCAGTGGGGGTGGAGGCACTGGCAGAGTGACTGATTGTGTATTTGTGTGAGAACATTTGCTTCCAGGATTTGTACACAAGGGGACTTTCTGAAGACTTCAGATGTGTGTGTGTGTTTTTTTAAAAATAATTTTAAATACATTATTTATTTGGTATCCTCCAACTTGGCAGACATCCTTTGACCAAGTAAAGTGGTTCCAATGGCAGTTGGTGAGTTTTAATTTGTTTTTGTTATATTTTGAGTTGAATTTTCATGGTCATAATGATGAAATTTAACCTTAGAATGTGCACCAGATTGCACCATTTTGCTTCCCCAAAAAAATTTTCCGGGGGGGGGGGGGGGGGGGGGGCATGCCCCGGACCCCCCTAGCTATCTCGGCGCTTTGCGCCTTCGATTACACTTTCCCCCATAAGATTACACTTTTCAGTATTTGGGATTACACTTGGGTAGCCAAGGGGGTAAACAGGTCTGTTACATGTTCTTCAAGATTCTCCAGGCGGTAGTTGGCAGAGAAGACTCAGGTGTTGGTGGCCTGTTATGAGCACACAAAAGCACACACAGAATGGTGTGCCTGTGCTGTTTTTTTCATGGTCTGCTGAAAATTATGTGCACACAAAAGAATTTAGAGTTGTGCATAGAACACCAAGGTTGAAAATCAGTTATGTGCAGGACACACAGTGAAAGTTGGTTGTATACCTGACCTTAAGTGTACATGGCACTGTCACAGATGGCAAAAATATCCATATTCAGATTATTTCTAAGGTACTCAAAGACAACACGAAGATCCTTTTGAGGTTCTTGCATGGAACTGTACTCAAAGACAACATGAAACTCATCAGAGCTATGGACAGGTAACACACAGATAACATGTGAAATTTCCCATCGGAGATGTATGGAACACACATACACGCACACACACAGAATGCAAAATCCTTATTAAAGTTATGCACAATGACCATGGGTGAAACCACACGTCCGGAAAATCCGGAATCCGGATTTCGTATTGGTCGTTTGTCCGGAAATCCGGACATCGGCGTTCGTTGTGGTCGATTTTCCTTTTTTGGGTAGTTTTCGGTGAAGCTGCGTTCTTGAACAACTCGCGCATGCGCCGTCCAAGTTGTTGCAAAACTTGTCTTCCGATTTGCGCCATTTTCACGATAGCCTACAGCGTGTTCACGTCGCACGTCTTCACGTCGCAACGATCTTCTTCACGTCGGAACGATCCGTCGACCTAGATCTAGTCTGAATCTGCTGCACTTCATTGTCTTCTTTGAGCACGATGCCGTTTGTGGCTGTGAATGAAGACACGTCGCTGATCGATGCTTCTGTCCCCAACAAATGGTCTTGGCGATGGCTGGACGAAAGAGGTCGGACAATGATGGCGAAATGGGAAAGGGCGACATTTCTGACTTGGTGCCGCAAAACCACAGCTGCTGGCGTTGCCCGGTGCATCGTCTGCTTGCAGGACATCAAGTATGGAAGCTCTGGCATAACGGCACTCAAAAAGCATGTCAAATACAAGAAACACCAGGAAAATGCAAAGGTAGGCAACGCTCTCTCTCTCTCTCTCTCTCTCTCTCTCTCTCTCTCTCTCTCTTCTCTCTTCTTCTTCTTCTTCTTCTTCTTCTTCTTCCTAAAATACTGGTTCACTCAAAAACGAGTAGGTCTCTCTCCCTCTCTTATCATGTTGCTATGTTGAATTGTCTGTATGAATGATATGTGCTGAAATAATGTATGCTTGACAAGGACAGATTGTAAGACTAGGCTTTGGCCTAAAATCTTCATCCTTGGGTATTAAAGATCAATCAATCTCTCTCTCTCTCTCTCTCTCTCTCTCTCTCTCTCTCTCTCTCTCTCTCACACACACACACACACACACACACACACACACACACACAGTTTTTAGAATAGGAGTGGGTGGTCGGCTTTTATTGTGGGTTGTTTTTTTTTTGTTTTTTTTTTTGGGGGGGGGGGGGGGGGGGGGAGGAAGTACCTCAAAATGGTCTGATTTTAATAACGAAAATGTAAAAATGCTTCAGCTTCAGGGGGCTTTGCCCCCTGACCCCAACAAGGGGCTCTGCCCCTTGACCCCGCCAGGGGGCCTCCCAGCCCCTGGACCCCACCTTTCAGGATTTTTCAATTTTCACAGGTTTCACCATGAACGACTGACCAGGATATATTATGCAAGAAAGCATTAAGTGCTGCCCTATCATGCAGTCTCACAGCAGAATCCATAGTATCATCTTCATTCTCAGTGGTAATAACATGCCCTGCTCTGGTGTTGACATCAGATTTAATTTCCTGTCCATGTCCGTTTCATTTGACGAGGGTTAGCATTAAAGTCATTGGTACTGGCTTATATTCATGGGGACTATCATTGTGCTGACACTGTAACACCGTCTGGAGGAGACGCTCACTGCTGCCGGCCCTGCATCTAAGCAGTTATGGTCACTAATAGGGGGCTATAAGGTGGTTGTCCCATGTATGTTGCTATTGGACACCACTAAACCGACTGTGCGTCAGTGCAGGGTTTCCTCTGGTGGGCGCCCAAGGACATCCAGATATTGAATGCTCCCTTTGGACTGGCGGTGCAGAGTTGCAATTTCATTTCATGTTGAGCCTGAGCGTGGTCATGTATGAGCTGGTTGGAATAAATCGCCAAGGGAGTAATGTTACTTTAGAGATCTCTGAAACTGAAAGCCGAAAAAAGACATGGACAGGAAACTTGGATCAACACACGTTTGGGTTTTGACACAATCGAAGCCTGTTTACCTCAAGACATCCCATAGATCTGACACAATGGGATCCTGTTTACCTGAAGACATTTCACAGATCTGACACAGTTGAAGCCTATTTACCTCAAGACATTTAACAGATATGACACAGTTGAAGCCTACTCACCTCAAAACATCTCGCAGATCTGACACAGTTGAAGCCTATTCACCTCATGAATCTCATAGATCTGACACAAAGCCTATTCACTCAAGACACCTCACAGATAATGATCTGCTTCAACATGTCTGTTTGCCTGTTGGGCAGAGTCAGATGGTGGACATCCCGGGCATGAACGTTGGCTCCTCCGAGTACTACCCTACATCTACTACCGCATCGGCCTGGATCTGCTTGAGCAGCAGCGCCTGTGATAGAGGCCATGTTTTGTGTGTTTAGACACAGCCGTCATTTGTTGTGATGTGTTCATTATGAAGTGAACAAGCAATCTAGTACGATATGTAGTGTCACACCCAGTGTAGTTGGGGGGACAGTAATCAGGTTGGGGTGAAACTTGAGTTCAAGGGGCTCCTTATTTTTAAGCTGGCAGCAATGCCTGAGTTTTGCAGTGGCTTAGATTAGTTAACCTACAAGGAAAATGTACATGACTTTATTTCGACTGTTGTACTTGCCTTTCCTTTATCATTCATTCCTCTCATGCGTGAGGTCAATTTGTCTTTGGCTGGTATGGTATGACACTCTTGGAATAGTGGAAATCGAAGGATGATTTTTTTTTTTTTTTTTACCATCAGTGTCATAGTTTCTTGATGGAAGATGAATAATGTAGCTTGAGATAACTCGTAAGTCAACACAGCTAGTTCACAGCAGTGCCATCAGTCTATGGGAAATGCAGAGCTGAACTGGAGAAAAAGAAAAGAAATGGAATGTAGCTAACAGGTGACATTTACTGCCTACAGGATGACTGCACATTGGTTGCATCCCCTAATTAAAAAAGTAAAATTTGATTTGGTCAGAGATAAGGCACATACATTAAATAGGGTGCACATATTCCGAAGAAGAAAGAAAAAGGTAGTTTGATTGTCACACTCTTTTTCAGTTGCTTATGTTTGGTCAGTGAGGTATAAGAAAGAAGGTAGTTGCTACAAAATCCATAAGAAAAAGGCAGTGATGGTAAATGTTGGGTATGGCACGCCCCAGTTGCTGTTCACTTAAAGTTTAATCAGTCCTCTGTCACTGAAAATCATGGGGAAGCCAACTTTTCAGTCTCGGACAGGAATAACATCGTCAGAGCCTCTGTAGAAATTCCACAAGTTGCTCTTGTGGAGTTGTTTCCCTGTATCTAGTCTGATAGCTCAGCTTCTAGTTTCTGTGTCTTGCTATGCATGAATGGAAAGTTTTCCTCTTTTCTTCACACAAGCCAAGTTTGGTTTTCTTTTTTCTCCATTTATGGACCTATAGACTCAAAGGCAGCCCTACGCATTTTTTTTTGTTGAGCAAGTGCAGTGGCATTCAGTTGAAATCTGGTGTTATTTGCTTTTCTCTCGGTCTTCAGTATAAGGAACTGTTTGTTAAGAGATGCTCACTGTGACGGCCATAATGAAGTTGGGACTGAAAGTTTGACTGTGACTAGCATGAAAGCAAAATTGCAGTGTGAGCTAGTGTATTTTATTGCACATTTTGTAGTGTGAGTTTTGCAAATCCAGAAACAGGCAAATTCTGGTCTCAGTTGTTAGCCGCAGTGCTTTTATTTATTTTTATTTTTTGTGTGTGTGCATTTTGTGCAGACAAGACGCGAATAGCTGATAGGCGCAGGGGGTCATGTTCACAGACACATTTGCATCTTGTAGGCTGAACATTACCATAATCAACATTGCCATAATCACAATCTTAGAAACTGTTTTTATATTAAGCATTTATGAAATGTTAAGTGGCTTTTCAAGGAAAACCAGCATGAAAATAAAGGGGCCCCCAAACTCAAGTTCTGCCTAGTTTTCATGAAGAATGGAGATGTCTTTCAGTACTTGTATGTGTGTGTAGATATTGTAGGATGATGTAGTGTTGATAGTCAACAGTATTTTAAGATTCTTATCAATATGTATTGGGTGGAAAACGAGGATTGGGGAGGGAAGTGGGTCAGCATTTCCAGTCTGAGCATACTCCTGTACACCCCCTTAAAACCCACAAAACGATATGATTTGCAGGTTCAGAAACAGAAGTGTGAATATATTCAGGTAATGTGAGTTTGTTAAAGATTTAGAGAAAGATCAATGTGCACCTTTCTGTCTCGGTTTTAAACTGACCCTTTGTGAGAGAGTCCCCAGACTTCATTGCGTTCTTTTTGTGAGATTGTTCTTCCTAGCAAATTTTTGATGGCTGCATCTTTACAAGCATAGGCCAGATCATCGAGTGTATTTCATGGGAAGGATTGCCTGTGTGAGTGCTTTTTATTTGTTTATTTTCGTTTAAAAATTACCTGACCATAAGGTGTCCAAACACCATCTTTGGAGGAAGCATTTTCAGTTCAGACCATCCAATCAGAAAAGAGGATTTATCGCTCTGTGAATGTTCAGACCCACTTAACGTAGACGTTAAAGCTCTGGGTGACAGGTACAGCACATGATCTCCAACAGACACACCGTTTCCCATCAACGAATCATTGATGGAAACTGTGTAGGTTCAAGAACCAGATGAGAAAATCTTGTAAGAAATGTGTGCATTTAACCACGTTTGAAGTCATGGTACATTCCAGACAGTTTAGAATCTGTCCCAAAGCTCTATGGATTTCTGTTCTTTTTCAACATTCCCCAAGTGGCTCCATATTCGTAGGTAGTAAGGGGACAGTCTTAGTGGCTTGAAAGGAAACTGTATATTTTTTTTTCAGCAGTATGTACATATCTTTTGAAAGAAAGCATCTGAAAAGCTTGGTTTGTAGCTAGTCCTGAACAGTGTTGAGGTATGATTTTTTTAGGATGTGAACCAGTCAGCAAGATTTTGTAGTTGGTCATTTATATGAAGATTTCACTTGGATGGGTGAGAGTGAATATAGTTGTTTTTGTGTACGTGTGTGTTTGAACTCTTGATTTTACTGTGATGAGGGAGGGTTGGTGATGAATGAATGACAATGCATTATGTCTTTTATACTTGAGTGTAAAATGTCCTGAACTTTTTACATAGTCATCATATTGTTGATTTATTTCTGAAAAGATAATCTAAACAAATTGAAAGAAAGCATCGCTTCAAAGTTCTGGTTTTATTTGAAGGAAAAGCTCCATTGTTTTAGTTTTAGTTTTTATTTGTTTTTTTTTGTTTTGCACCAAATTTTAAACCAAATATCAGATCCAGATGTTGTGCCGTTAGATCTTCCTGATCTTTGTTGAAAAGATTTTTTTGGTGATTCTGGTCTCGAATTGATGAAAAGAATATCCATGATGATAGCACTTCATTTGGGAATTAATCCATTTGCCCAGAAAGAAAGCAGGTTACATAGTCGCTTTATGTTCAAACTATGCAGTCTTTTGTGGAAGCAGTTTGGTAGACAATTGATGAATAACAGCAAAGTTTCCGATGTAAATCTTCTAACACTCGCACACCTGCCTCCACTTCACTGTCCCCCAAACCACCCCTACACATACACACATGCATCCACCACTTTTATTTTTTAGATGAAGGCAGTCTGTTGGTAACTTATTTCAAGAAGTGGATTTATGATTAATGCAATTTGGGAATGGGAAAAAGTCTTTACCAAAACTATTTTACTAATTATGTGTGCGTTCTGGGGCGAGTGCATGCTTGGGAAAAATCACTTTTGTGAGTTTTATTTGTTGGTGGAATGTTTCCGAGTACTTGCAGTCAATAGTGTTAGTGGTGTATTTGTGTCGTTTCAGTCATGGTGGCTGAATGAATAACCTGAATGGTAGGCTTACAACTGAAGGGCAAGCTTGTCACTTTGAGGGCTGTTGGAAGTGACGATTATTAAGACAGATTGTGTGACTCTGTCTTCTGTTTGGACGTAGGATTGTACGAGAGGACAGAACAAGAAGAAAAGTGTTGCATTATCTGGTGTACTGTATTAAATGTTTGACAGTGTGGGAATGTGTGGGAGCATGTATGTGTGTAAGTGTGTCTTGGTACAAACATATGAATAAGAGATAGGAAAAAGGTAGGTTTACTGAAGGAGCTTACAGTTGCAAACACTGTGGAGTCAGGCTTCTGGAACCAAGGGCTGAAAGGGGTTGGGTGACCAGCCGCCGTGGCGAAGTGGTTAGCGTCGCAGACTCCCAGCTGGGAGGTCGTGGGCTTGAATCCCATCAGAGTCATGTGGGCTTTTCTGCCCCGACTGGTGCCTACCCAGAGTTGAGTTTGCTGCAGACTCGGATGGGAAGACTGGGACCACACAGTAGAGTTTCATCTACTTCATGGATGCGTTTCTGAGAGTGTTGCTCAAATTTCCTGACCAACATTGCAGGTGCCTGTGTCTCTCGGGCCTGGTTGACGCTGGGATATATTATGAAAGGAAGCGTAGAGTACAGCCCTGTCATGTAGTCTCAGACTGAAATGGAAATCGGTAGCATCATCTTAATCATCCTCATTATCGATCAGCATAAAAAAAAAGTCTCAAATTCTGTGGCCCTTCATGCCCTGCTTTCATGGTGAGCTCAATTTCAATGCCCTCTCCGCGTCTGTGGCTTTGGTTTGGTTCCGTCGGGGTCACCGGTATCGGTGAGTCCATGGGGGCTGTCGTTGGACGGATGTGGAGGCGCCCTCCGGAGGGAGAGCTCACTCACGCTGGCTCCGCGACTAAGCAATTATTGTCGTCAGTAGGGGGCTTAGTAGGTGGTGTCCTGCGAATGTTAGATCAGAACAGGTGCCACTGAACACCACTGAAGTGACTCGGCAGCAGTGCAGTGTCTCATCCGGTGGGTTGCCTCTTGATGACTTGACATTGACTGCTCCCTGTGGATTGCCGGTGCCGGGGCTGCGGCGGGGCCGACCGGGCTGTGGCTCCGGACGGGGTGTTGGAATGAGCGGCGTGGGTGCACTGCCTCTGAGGTGGCGCAGAGGTTGGGACAGCAAAAAAAAAAAAGAAGAAAAAAAAGGGGGGTTGGAAGAGGGGGCAGTTTGGCTTTTGACTGAAAGCATTCCAAATGCCACTGTGTTTCAGTTGACAAATGAAGGGGGTAAAAAGAAAATGCATTTTCCATTCAAAAACTGTCGACATCTTCCATTCAAAAACTGTCAGCATCAACATAGCATTATTTGGCTTTGGGATAAATTTAGGATTTTGAGAATAATTTCTAGATCGGGGACATTCCAGAAAAAACAACTAAAGAGGGTTGGCAGCATGGGAGCTGCAACTGGCACACACTTTTGAAGTATGGTAATAGTAGAGTGGAAAATGCATATTACAAAATGTAGTCCAGCCATGAAAAATGTCTTTTCTCTCTCACCTCTCTCTTTCTGTGATGACTTTTGAGTCGATTTTAACGTGGTGACAGCCCTGATACGGCCCTTTGCGGTCGGCTGGGCTGTAAGCAACATTACCTTACCTTATCTCTCTCTCGCATGCATACGCACACAATCATGTATAACTTGTTCCACGTTCTGCCAAAGTATTCACAAGAAATGAGAAGACAACTGATAATGGAAATAAATGTTTATTGTTAACTGATTAATGAGCAGCCTCTACAGCACCAACTACTGCAGACAGAGAGGTTTTTCTGGCATACATGTACAACTTGCAATGGGACAGACGATGACATGGAAAAACCCTCAGCAAAAGAAAACAAGCCACAACCAGCCACTATCAGCAAATCCAAACTATCTTGCCCTTCAGGCAATGCATGTATTCCCGGCATCATCATCTAAGTGAGGAATAAAGAGAGCATTCACATTACTTACGACCATGACTATAAGGTAAAGGGCTAGTTCAACCGCTGTTACTAAGTACTATCCTAATGAGGTGACATGCTATGAATGCGAAACATATACTTGATAAATGAACAGTGAGGTGACATGCTATGAATGCGAAACATATACTTGATAAATGAACAGTAATCTTGAGTAAACTCGACTCGCTTAAAATGAACAAGGCGGCACTTGCAAGTTAATCACTGTGAAAAACAGCCATTCAAAAAAACAAGAAAAAAAAAAAACAAGAAAAAAAGAAAAGAATGGTCAAAGAGTTTAGGATTCAATCTCTTAAGGGTGGAAAAATCAAAACCCCATCTTATCATCGAGGCAGGGTTTTTGTTTAATGATCAGTGTATTCTTGGCAGCAAACACAACTGGAAACTAACACCTTACGGTCCTTATCCATATGAGAATAAGCAACACCACTTTCACAGAGAAATGTTTACAGTTAATTACTCAAGAACCACTCTGACAATACACGAACTCCTCACTATCAATGTTCTCTGTATGACAATGTACACAATGCAAAGTCTTGACAAAAAAAAAAAAATCTACAAATACACGCAGGCTGTTGCGTAGATACATCATGTCAATCATTCAAAGCATAAACTGTAAAGCCAACCAAACTGCCGGTGAATAGCATTTATGATTTACCAGAACATGTTATTTACAAAAGTTTGTTATGCAATTCATGTCTGTTGCAGACATTTACGGGTGACTTGTAACAAAAAGGGCTTTGAAAATGCACATGAACTGATGGCATTGAGAGAGTGAGCGAGCGAAACAGAAAACATGGGAAAGATCGATGGGGCTGGAGTGAAAAAAGATGAGGCAGGAGATGCAGTTGTAGAAAAAACAGAAACAAAGAAAAAAGAAAAAAAAAAAAAGGTGGACGGAAAGAGAAGCAAGACCCACTCACTCATCCTTGTACCTTACACAGAATGGGCGACAATGGAATGAAACGGCACAACAGTTAGGACATGGTCATTAATCTTGTACAAGTGCAATACAGGTGACTGGATAAGAGAAAACAAAAATGACAACCAGAATACAGTGGCAGAAAATTAACAAAAGTTACACAGCTTCCGCCAAGATTAACACCTATTGCTGAGAAAAAAAGAGGAGTGGTGGAGGGTAAATACTTGTGACCTGGAATGGTTCTCGTATTTAGTGGACCACTGGTTCACAAAGACCACCCGAGTGCCAAATGACTTCCTTAAAGCCATACACCTCTATCATGAACCAAACTTAATCATATCATGTGAATACAAGGTTTCTTATCTTTGGTAGGCGCCTATCCTGAATGTTGTTTATTGATTTTCTTTTTTTAATTCTGTTTATATTTTCATTTTATCATTCACTGGTTATTATTCACTATATTAGCAAAACTGAGAAAATGGTTACTTAAAGTAGAAAAAAGTCAATTCCAATCAAAAAGTCTTATGTCAACATGGAAACTCTTCCAAGGGTTGCAATGTTCGGCAAATGATTACTGGCTATTTAAGTATTTTTCTGCTCATGACATAAAAGATCGATCATCTTCAACAATGAGAGATGTCCTTTAAACTTTTGTCCAACATATCTGAACCTCAGTAAATGACATTTTTAAGATTAGTGTGACAGGTCTTGACACTTGACAAAAAGCAAACAAACAAAAAAAAACCCTTACTGTACAACAAAATACACCATGGTAAAACTTGCATTCCAATAAATACAGCCGACACCGTTTGATGCAAACTAGTATTTTCATTGGTCATTTTTACTAAGAAGTTGAAGTACATCAAAGTCAAAAACAGTTAATTCAAGCTGATAATTACTAAATCTGGTCATGTGCTATAAATGAATAATACTATGAGCTGTCGGCAAAATCATACAAGAAGCTATTCACTCTATGCCAGGAGGGGAAAAGAAGGATGGGGATGTATAGGTTGGGAGGAGAGGGGAAGGCAGGGTAAACAAACTGTGGAATAGTGTAACCCGGAAATGGAACAAACCCACTACTACTAGCACGCCCGGAGACATCAATTACAAAGCGTTCTAAAATAAATATGTTATAATCCACCAAAAGTCCCATATTCCTGCCCACATTCACCAAGATTCCATGTACTCCTCTCATCCTCTGAAAAAGGATGGGAAAATACAAATCGTACAGATCTGAACTAATACACAAGCTAAAACCATGCACACATACTGCAAAATTTCATTGCACAGGAATGTAAAAACACGTTTGGCACACTTCAAATGAATGAGGCGACAAATTCTCCAAGTCTTTCACATATGGGGAAAAGTTGGATAGAAATGGACGTTCGAGCGGTAGTGAAGAAATCCCCCAATATGCAGAGAGGGCAAGAGCAGTATCTTCATCTTTCACTTTTTGGAATTCCATTACGCATGTCGGGAGGTATTCACCTCTTTCTGTTGGTCTGTGGGCTCTGTGTCTGCATCCTGTTGATGTGTTGGCCATCTGTTCACCACGCCTTCACAGCTGGCAGAGTCGAATTCTATAAAGTGTGAAGCACACGCAGGGTGGTTTTCTGCAGACAAAAAACCCTTCCTGAAGGCAGTAGGCCAACCTCCCTCAAGAGCCACAGCATGAAGCTGGCATATGTGGTTATCTGAGAGAGCAGCCTAGCCAACCGAACCAGTTTCTTGCTCGGAAGAGGTCGCTCACCTCTGCAGGAAAACGGGATTCTGACAGAGGTGAATAGTGGGAAAAATGAATCGAGATACTGTTCTTCTCCCCTCTTCTTTGAAATGTCCCAACACATTATACATGGAATATGTGTAGCAAAAGAACGGCACATGAAACTAATGTATTTGACGAGATTACAGAAGAGGGGGAAAATTAGGGAAAACTATTATGAATTAATCTGATAAGCAAAATATGAAAATGGGGAAAATAACAACCAAAATATGAAAAGAAAATCATTTGTTTCAATATCAAGATAAAATACGTTCCATTAAAAAAAGAAAAGAAAAATAACACCCAAACCAACCATACATGGCCTTTTCAGGGCTGTCTAACTTACACAGAGGACAGGGAGGGAGGTTGCAACCTGTAAAAGTCGGATCCTGAAAGAAATTGCATCCTGTTAAGGAATTAACTACACTTCATGACATGGTAGCTAAACTAAGCGAAACTACACAATCTTCAAAGCTGACAAGACTAGGCTGTGATGGAAGCGCCAGCTGTTCCGCTTGATTTATCAAACCCACATAAAATAAACAAAAAAAGAAGGAAAATAGAAATTAACAAATATCAATTACAGGTTGCATAAAAATACATTAAAAATGCCATAGACATTACAGAATGGACAGCTACTGTCCACGCCGGACACCGCCCAATTTTCCTAACCTAGACGCCAGATTAAAACATACACATTAACGTGGCATATCATAAATTGAAGTAAAAAAAAAAAAAGGAAAAAGGATTTCCAGAACTAACATGGGAGAACGGTCGATTAAGGCAAGAACACAGCACATGACACAATGCTAATATAAAAATAAAAGAAGGCAGAGTCAAAGAGCGAGCAAAGGGAAGTTACCAGGACAGAACTTCCATTTAAAAGGCGGGGGAGCTATCTGCACTGAAATAGTCTCTGGCATCCCCACTCGGACATTCTAACAAGTTTTGTTTTACCATCTATCAAACATGAGAACAAATCCCGAAACAAACACCACATATTAAGATTTGGCATTCCCATACGGTCATTATAACAAGTTTTGTTTTACCATCACTAAAACACAAGTTCAGAACAAATCACATGACAACCACTACATATTACAATTAAATTCTCGGTGACTTCCCCAACACAAACTCAAATCGAAACCTGATTTTCTGGGAAGAGAATTGGCAACCACGCTTAGATTTACAAAACTTTCAAAGTGAAGCTGTAGCGCGTGATGACTGAATGCTCATAGATGGTCATTCAAAATACGACTGCGTTGCATACAGTGGGGAGTCTTGATGTAGATTTGTCTAGAAGAGTATCAACACTTGTCTGTCCATTCGATGCACAAACAGCAGGTGTCCAGTTTCAAACTCTTGCTCTTGTGATCCTCTTGTACAACTACCATTAAGGAACGTTTCACGTTCATTCCACAGCATAGGGGTAAAACGGCCCCTTTCACCTATACGGGAGAATCAGTCTTTCAAGCTAAATGACTGAATCATCGTTTGTATCTAGGGAAATCAGTTGATGCAGGTTACAAAATACGACAGGTATTTTCTTACCAAGTCTGAAACACCCGCTGCCATTTCAAGCTTGTCAGCAGACGCCTCTCCTAGAACCGACCCTATACCGCATTCCAGCCACAGACAACGTCCTGCTTTCAGGTCACCGAGACATGAATGGTTGTTAATTTGAATGGCACATGGAGTTTCCATCAATCTGTGCCGACTTAAAAGGTCAGCAATCTGCTACATTTGCGTGGGGGACAAGACCTGGGTGGTGGAAAGGAAGGAAAGCACGGCTGGCAGTAAGGGTAAAAAGCCCAAAGACTCGGAACGTGGTTGAAACCTATGCCACAGCTGCTTGCAATTTTTAAGCTTGTTATCGCCCAGCTGACCACACAATGCTCTTTCAGCACTGTCGCCAAGGACAGTGAAAAGACCTGCCTATGTGAAAAAAACAACAACAAAAAAACCCAAACAACAGTATAAGTTACCTACAGTACACTCACAATGCATAGCATGGCAGCTAGACTACCACACACACACACCCTCAGGACATATGCATCTAGGCCCTGATGAGGTCTCTAGGTATTCTGCTCCATTTATCAACTCCATGTTACAAAAAAAAAAAAAAATTGGTATGGAATTAACAACAAACAAACAAACAAAAAAAGAAGAAAAAATGACAGATTGACAGTAGCTGCAAAATGGACAGCTAATGACTGCTCTGGACATTGTCTACAGCCTTGCTACCTACTCATTAGATTATAATATAAAAAAAATAATAATAATAAAACCAGCTGGCATGCTCTCTCTCTTTACATGTGTTAATGAGACAAAAAAAAATGTCACTGGCACATTGGCCACAACCACAAAACAAGAACAAAAATAGGGGACATCACAATTTGAAACAAACAAACAAGTCAAAGTGAGAGAGAAGGGAGGAACTTTGCACAGAATTTCCTGAAGACAACGAGTCAATTCAAACTGAATGCCCCCACCCCCACCCGATGCCATTCTCCTTTTCTCCCTACCTTTACAGGACCAAAGCTTTCTGACTCGAGGAAACAAACTAAACAATGGACAAGAACATAAAGTATCAAACACCAGAAGAGATGCTAATTAACAGAAACAGCTTCAGAGGGAATGAGCAAGGGGGATAAATAAATAATCACAATAACAAAATGAAACCAAATCAATAAGCCCTGGACCCATCCAAAACAATACAAAAAATAATAGCACCAACAACAACTAACACAGGAACTGTTTTATGCCTGTTCACCAAGCCCATATAAAATTCTGCAATTACTTTGATAATCATAGAAAATCAGAACATTGAACACAGAAGGGAAAACAAAAGCTGACAAAAGACCACCACCCACCAAAAGCTGATGACTTGCTGCAGCCATAAGGTCTAAGCTGCATTGTGACTAGTTATATATCTGGCTGCAAACTGACACAATTTTACTCTTAACTGCATCTTCCATTCATCCGCCTTCGTCTGCAGAGCCACTCGGGTTCATGGCATCTCCAACAGACAAGCCATCTAAGGGCTGTCTCCCACGGACTAAAGCATCTATCATGCAACACAAATAATGAAAACACAGAAGGGCAGGAGATCACTGCGACTAGTGTCGATGAACACTGCACTTTTCCCCTTTCCGCACACAGATTGCGAAAGATTTGTTTTAAAAAATGACATTGTGATGTATTGGTCTAGCGTACAATACAGAGTTTAACCCTCTCACTACAAAGTACAAGCCTGCCAAATCCCTTCTTGCTGAGCGCTCATCTGCCTGTCTGCAGTACACTGTAAAACTCTGCTGCCTCAATACAACTGTTACCAGTTATCTCACTAAATCAACAATATCCGACTAAAATAAGCATCAATTTTCATTATTCTTTAGGCATACTAATAACTAAATATGCAATCCTGGTCTACAACACTACCATGCTTCAAAAGCACAATTCAAGGTCTGAAACTGGTTCTCTCCTTCACTGACTCAGTGAATCAAAATGCTTGGACAACTTGGGAAAAAAAAGGGTCACCTGGGAAACGCAGAAAAAATTGGTGCACTCACCTACAACCAAATCAGATGGGGCGTGACGAAACGCCAACTATTACATGATCAAGCATCTTCTTCCTCTCCTCTAAAATGAGAGCGGGTGAAGAATGAGTTAAAATTCTCACATTCTGCAGTCTCTGCAATGTCAAACAAATGTAGTCAATGACAGTTCACTAGGCTGTCAATGTTGGTCACTAGTGACTGTCAAAGTGTTAAGATACACAAAATCATAGTTTCTCAGTGTGAGCAGCATACACATAGAGGATGACATTTCCAGCATTCCATTCCGGCTCATGCTTCCCTCCACGTACATCTTGACAGTATCGACTGCATGTACATCTTGGTGGTATCAACTGCAGTGTTGGTAAGAAATACCGAGTATCTCCAAGACGCCTCCACCACATGACTCAAACCAACTGCATGGTCCCAGTCTTTTCCAGTCAGCCCACACAGCATGTACTGCACCACCTTCAACCATTTCATACTGGAGCCAACATAAACTAAGATCATGAACATACACAAATTCAGCACCACCTTCAACCATTTCATACTGGAGCCACATAAAGTAAGATAATGAACATATACAAATTCAGCAATCGGGATGGATTTCATTTCTACAGTAAGTCAGTCTTCTTTCTTAAAAATGCGGTCAATAAAATGCACACTTTACTTATTCTGTGGACATGTGTGGTGTAGCAGAGTTCCTGGCTATCAACACGTGGCAGTGCTTTGAGACTGAACTTCTTCCTTACTTTTTTTCCCCTTAATTTCTAATACATTTTTCATAGCAAAATCTAAAAAGTTACATGTAATTTTCTCTAAATCATTTGTGGACAGGACATCTTCTTTATAGACTGTAGCTCTTGCAGTTTTAAAGAGAATGTGATTTCTATTATCACAGGTTTGGACTCTGAAAGGGGTATGAAATAAATTATAAAAAAATACCAACCATACAGTACACAAAAACACACACACGCACACAAAAACTATCAATGGTTACACCAGATTCATTTGTAATATAAGACTAAACTTAAATGAGGAACAGACCTTTCTTCAGGGACCTCCAAAATTGTTCTGGAATGCAGGTCAGTGTGGTACAAACATGACAGCACACTTTCAATGTTTTTCGAAATATAAATTATTCACTTAGTATTAGCATTCACTATTAGGCTACCAATGGTGTAGAGCTGAAGCAGAAATACTTGGGATTACGAAACATAAAAGGAACACCACGTCAGCACAGGTAGAAATGCTAGGTGTAATTTTAATAACAATCAATCTCATATTACCAAAGTTAGGCACAAACAACAACAAAAAGATGCAAAAACAAAAAAAAAATCTAAAAAGAAAACAAACTAAATCACATGATCAGTTTAGGGGGAAAAAAGAGGGACGGGTGGAGGGGGGGGGGGGGGACGTGTTGACCCCCAACTGTATTTTTCTTTCTTTCTTTTAAAAAAAAAATTCAAATAAAGAAATTGAAAAAAAAATACAGTAAGTACCAAGACATCACAATCTAAATCCAAACTAGGTATTGCAAGATGATAAGATACCAGCAGCACAACTTTTGACATCACAATCTAAATCCAAACTAGGTATTGCAAGATGATAAGATACCAGCAGCACAACTTTTGCACATTTCATCCATCTGGCTTGCTTTCTCAAGTTACTGTTTCTGTACATTTTTTTTAACACTTTTTCCTTTTTTTTTCTTTTTAACTCTTTAGAGGGGAGAACATGGAGGGGGGGGGGGGGGAGGGGGGCGGCAGGGTGTGCGTGTGTGTCAATTTCAGGCAGAATCAGTTGCTTCACATTAACAGCGTACTACCAATAAATCAGTACATGTCATATGGTGTCAGTTTTGTGTTCCAACACCTCATCATGTACAATTCAGCCTCCTTGTCTTCATAACCAAATCCCTGTTCCTAACACAAAGCCTCTTCATAGGCCGGTCATCAGACACATATTCTACATGCACACAAAAGGCAAAGTAACTACGTTTGTCAGTCTTGAAAGCACACCAATAACAAAACCTTTTTTTTTTTCTATCCCTCTCATTTTCAGCATCATACATCTGCACACACGTAAAGCAGTAAACTCAATGAGCTTAAGCAATGCAGAATAACATGGAATGCATGATTAGCGAACTCTATACAGCGCTACACACAGAATGTACAAACTGTCAGATTTTATGCAATACAGTGCAATGAAGGAATCAAGAAAGTCAAAGCCAATGGCACAAGTACTGACGCCTGATATCAAACCACACACACACACACACACACACACACACACACACACACACACACACACACACACACACACAAAATACACACACACAGTTAACACACTTTCAGTAAGGGAAACCACAAATCTTTAAAAAAAAAAAAAGGATTTCACAAGCACTAATGCAGACAAACTGTGGCCCGAGGTGCACAGACACTTGCAGTATTGGTTAAGAAATCTGAGCAGTTTAAGCTTGCCACATTCTGCCTTTTGGGATGATTTCAACACAAAACATTGTTGAGCATGCATTTTATTTTTGCATCATCCTTCCCAGTGGCACATGGCGGCCTACTCTTGTCCTATAAAAGGGGAATGGGATTCAACATCCTTGAAAGACTTTTTAGGCATGCGTTCTTGCCTGGAACCTTGGCCTGAAGTCTCATTCAGAGGACTTGGAGTCCGAACAGAGGTCAACTCCGAAGAGAAAATCTAATCCAACCTGGCAGTCTCGCATGGGGATCAAACCCTGGACCTTGGAAAAGAGTCTGACGCCTTACCCACCAGGCCACTGATGTTCCTCTGACTTTTATTGTCGGTTTCAAAAAAAATTCACGTTGCATCTTTAGTGCTGCTATTATTTCATGTGCTGAATTATTCACATCTTACATTCTCCTAGAATGATCATATACTCCCCCCCCCCCCCCAATCAAATTAGCACCTCTAAGCTCTTTACTAGGCAAAGACTTGCTCTAAAATACATGGAGTTTCAAATACATCTGAGCAGCTCCAAGGCCTTCAGAATCCTCAACTCCATTTCCCACCCGGAAAAAAAAAAACACGTGGGAAATATGTCGCTGACAAGGAAAATATAAACGCAGCTAATGTGACTGACAAAGCAATGCAGAACTCATGGAATAATAGTGCAATTATCTTACTATGATCAAAAACACATGCATGCATGCACATACACACAAAGCAGGTCACTTTACAAATAAATATTGTAAGGATCACAAAGATTAAATACTAATAACACTTCTCAGCATGCATCTGAGAATACTGGATACAGGAATAGGAAAAAAGAAAACCAAGTGACAAAAATTATCCACATTGCAGATATTACCATTTGCAGTGAACACAATCATACAAAACTGTTAATATACACGGTAACAAACCAATTGTCAAAGTACAGGAGAGAAACAAAAATCTGATGCAAACTGGAAAACCAACACTCGTACTTGTTCATTTTAATTTCATTATTCATCGCTCTGTTTGTATTTCCAGTCTTCACACAATTATACACTGATCCTTTTTCAACACAAATAACAACAACCAAAACAAACAAACAACCCAACCCAAATGAATGCATAGCAATGCAACAATTTATTTAATGAATGACAACTGCTTCCACCATGAAATACCAACGTTTACAGGTATTTCATAAAAGACACAGCATCTCTGAACAGGAAACAATGAACTGTACTGATAATGTAGAAACTGCTGATTCATTCAAGAAGTAGCATTACTTAAGATTCAGTCAGTGATGAAGGGCCCAGCGAAAGCTCAATCAGCGTTCTGTACAAATTCTATTCCTTCAGCCTGGCCAATTGCACAAGGCCTTTCCAGGGCTATCACCAACTTGGAAAAACAAAGTCTTATCCTAAAAAAGAAACATAGACAGTATCCATACATTCCAGTTCAACACATAACATTGGAGCTAAATTACTGACATCCTTAGAATTATTGCCCTTTGATTTTCATAACAACTGAAGCAAAAGCTAGATTTCCCTTCGATCCCTCTGCTGTGAAAGAAAAGCCCACTTTAACTGTGCAACCTTTACCAGAATTGTGATCAGACAGCAAATGGCAGGTAGCCATCTTTTCATGACAGGCGAAGGGGGCTGGGATACTGAAAAAGCAACAGATTTCATCGCGCTGTAGTCTGATTTCAATGGTCTCTTATCATTTATAAAAATTAATCAGCTGGCTGACTTAGGTGTGCTCGAACGCTACCACCTTCAGTTTGTTGAGAAATTGTATGCTGCAACAGTTATGTATGAAACACCTATACTGGTGTCCTGGGATATAAATAAAGCTACGTACGAGATACATATGCTGACAGGCTAAGGATTAAAGCTGTTGAAACTCAGCGGTGCTGGACAGCTAGACTCCATACTGGACAATGTGACCAGTCTCACTATCTGATTGCCAGAATAAAAAAATAAACAAACAAACACAAAAGACTTTAAATCAGTGATACTGAAATCATCACACACTAAAACAGGTGGAAATCAATACTGAACACCCACTCCTCAAATCAGAAACCCCCCAAACTCATAAAATAAAATAGTGATTGCACAATCATCAGACCACTGTAGGCAGTGGCAGGAACAGAATAAATGCTGTTTTTTTGCGTCAGCCGAAACACGATATAAAACCATTCAGAGATTCTTCCCACTCTTAAACAGATTTACACACATCTGAATGTTTACACAATCAAGCATTCAAATACTGTTTTCATTTTTTTGTTTAGTTCACCAATATCAAGCAACAAAAACAAACAAATAAACAAAACCACTGACATAAGAACTGATGAACTGATTACCCAAATATTTAGGAAGCAGAGTCAGAGTAGAATCACATGACATGCTCTTCCTCCTCCCCCCTCCCCCTTTCCTCACTTAAGGATCTGCTAGAACAAAAACAAAGACATCAGTTGAATTGTGGAAAACTGCCATGTCCTTTTCCACAAGTGGGCTTTTACATATATGAAGTTTTGCAACACACACATTTTTTCTTCTTTTTTTTTTTTTTTTCTCCTCCAAATCATTGTGATGGTGTTGGTAAGGAACTTGTTAAGTCCAGCACAATCATTTTCTGTAGAAAATAAAATGTTTCACATCTCTGAATTGGCAAGTGCAAAAAATAATGATGATTGAAGAAAAATTCTGACTAGCACACAAAGTCAGTAACTGGAATGGATATCACTGGATCGACAGTGTTGTCAGTCCATTTCTCATCTGTGTCAATTCTGACCTTCCAATGATCCACTGCCACAACTCACGCCATCTATGGAGGATCAAGAGTTCCAGCAATTAGAGAAATAAATTCATGACCGATTATTCTCCCCCCCCCCCCTCTTTCCCTTCCCTTCTCCAAACACCCTTGAGCAAAACAAACAACCAACCTAACAAAAAAAAACAAGCACAAAAAAAAGCCCCCAATGATCTATACATGGAATGGATTTGAACAAGGAAAGTGTATGGGTACATGTGAGAGTGTGCTGTGGCAACACATTATACAAATTTGCTGCTATAAATGTATCATACAGACTGGACATTGTAATAAGGGGGGGAGAGGGGTCTAGCAGGTAGTGTCCAGCATATGTTGAATGGGAACACTTTCAAAGTCACCAAGAAACGCCATAGAAGTGACTTAGCAACTGTGCAGCGTCTCTGTTGAAGTGCCTGGCGACAACAAACACTCCTGGCTGTCCCACAACCCCAGAAATAGAACTGCCATAGAAAGAGCCTGCGTGTGGCTGTGTAAGATGAAGCCATTATGAGCAGCAGAGGTAAAATGCAACTGGAAGGGCATAGGACTGAGACAGAAAAAAAAAAAGAGGAAAAACCCAGTCATAATAATCGTAAAAAGAGAGGAAAAACTTGGTCATAATAATCGTAAAAAGAGAGGAAAAACTTAGTCATAATAATCGTAAAAAGAGAGGAAAAACGTAGTCATAGTAATCGTAAAAAGAGAGGAAAAACTTAGTCATAATAATCGTAAAAAGCGAGGAAAAACTTAGTCATAATAATCGTAAAAAGAGAGGAAAAACGTAGTCATAATAATCGTAAAAAGCGAGGAAAAACTTAGTCATAATAATCGTAAAAAGAGAGGAAAAACGTAGTCATAATAATCGTAAAAGAGAGGAAAAACGTAGTCATAATAATTGTAAAAAGAGAGGAAAAATGTAGTCATAATAATCGTAAAAAGAGAGGAAAAACTTAGTCATAATAATTGTAAAAAGAGAGGAAAAACGTAGTCACAGTAATCGTAAAAAGAGAGGAAAAACGTAGTCATAATAATTGTAAAAAGAGAGGAAAAACTTAGTCATAGTAATCGTAAAAAGAGAGGAAAAACTTGGTCATAATAATCGTAAAAAGAGAGGAAAAACTTGGTCATAATAATCGTAAAAAGCGAGGAAAAACTTAGTCATAATAATCGTAAAAAGAGAGGAAAAACGTTAGTCATAATAATCGTAAAAAGAGAGGAAAAACTTGGTCATAATAATCGTAAAAAGAGAGGAAAAAACGTAGTCATAATAATCGTAAAAAGAGAGGAAAAACGTAGTCATAGTAATCGTAAAAAGAGAGGAAAAACTTAGTCATAATAATCGTAAAAAGAGAGGAAAAACTTAGTCATAATAATCGTAAAAAGAGAGGACAAACTTAGTCATAATAATCGTAAAAAGAGAGGAAAAACTTAGTCATAGTAATCGTTAGCCTCTACTAACTGGTGCCGAGCAGCTTACCTCAACATTGCAATAGTTAATTACCACAAAAGCAGCTTAACACTTGATAACGTTCTTAGCGTTTTGTTATTTCATCACTCTCACATGCAGTTTGTCTTCAAGAAATGTGAACTTACCCATGTTATGCAGGTAGGAATGTAGGGGTGTGGGTATGTGAAATCATCTATTTGAAGAAGAGCCTTGCCCCAAAATTAACTGGGATGATTAACGAGCCGTGTGCGTCCTTTGACTTAAATCGCCATGAGCCTGTCACAGTCATCTTTCTGGCATGGCAGCTCATAACTTTGCAACTTTCTTGACGCATCAGCATCAAATCACCACTCCCTATGAGTAGTCTATGTAAATCAACCTTCTTACCAACAACAGACAATGTGAACTTTCATAACACTCCCTGATCGACCAGGTATAGTCACCATGTCTAATCCTTCCTAAGCTACAGCCAGACTGCTAGCTCTGTTTGTCCACATTTTCATGGCTACTGCAGTAGAAGGGCGCCCTTTAAAAAGCTTCGTATACCTCCAGGCCAGAGCTCCGAGCTATATGGAATGGATTTAACTAAGGAAAGACAAAACTCCTCAAAAGCTGCTTTGATGTTTTGACATGCTTCTGGGTAAGTCTTAGAACCTTGGAATTTGTTCTGTCAATGTACACTATTGATATGATTAGAATTTTTTCCTTTTTCTTGATATCCCCACCACCTGTAGCTCCTCTGATCTCTCTCTCTGAATAAGAAAATGGTTGAACATGCTCTGCCAATGTATCGTCATGATGTGAACGGACAACTTTCCTTTTATCTTTTAATGTTTCCCTCCATCTGTAGCACCTCTGATCTCTTTCTCTCTCTTCCTCTCGCTGAATGAATTGTTAAGAGTTTGTTTTCATGAAATTCAATGGGAGCTTCTAGGTTTGGAAAAAAAAAAACCCATATATACATAAATAATCATATATATATATATATAGGATTGGCACGGGATCTGAAGAGAGGAAAGACCTCGAAACAAATTTGTAGTCCCGGTTTTAAGATTTGCTTTTAATCATTATATATATATATATATATATATATATATATATATATATATATATATATATATATATATATATATATAATATATATATGCTTCCTTCCTCCTTATGGCTAAGGACAGCAGATCCAGCTTTTCCACCAATCCAAACACTCGGGGTTGAAGTCAACCTGTTTCGATTCTTTCTTCATGTCATGGTCTGCCATGATCATTGTGGAGTTGAAAAGTTGAAAGAAGCCAGGCACAGCAAAGAGTTCAAACATCCCCACATACTGTCAACGATACGGTTAATACTTTCTTCTACAACCATCTCTTTGAAAAACAAATCCTTGTAAAATCATTTTCAAAGAGAAGATTTTGTTTTCCTGCACTTACTTCCACAACTAACCAATACATTCCCCATAATCTATGTTCACCTCTTTTTTTTTCTTCTTTTCTTTCTTTCTTCTGAGACAGATTTTTGCTTTGTGTAAAAGGGAGATCAATGTGGCTGAGAATGACTGTGATTTTAACTCGTGACGACAGTTATGATACGGAATTTGCTTCCAATATGAACATGTGTCGGCCATAGCAGCTCTTTTATCATAAAGTAGAGTGACTTCAATGGAAAAAAAAAAAAAGAAAGAAAGAAAGAAAGAAAAAGTATTTACATGTATGTAACATTCATGGACTTTGCATGCCGACACAAAAAACTGAAGACTTTACAGGTAGCATAAAAATATTGCAGAATAGGATGGCACGCCCCCTTGAAAACAACAATAAACCAATCAAAATTACACTCTCATCTCTTGCAGCATTAGGGAGCAAATTATCAATGGTGGATTAAGTGCAGTATCTTCAGGGGCAGTGGAAAATTATATATACATATGGAAAAGACAAGAAGCAGCATCAATGTGCGGCAAAAAATTTTCAGTGACTTTTGTTTCCATGACCTTCGTTGCTGTAGTTCTTTTACCATTCATACTTTCACCCCCCCCCCCCCCCCCCATCCATTTTCCAATCTCACACATACACATTCAACCATTCTCCCCGTACCTCATGAGACCTATTAAAAAATAGCAAAACAAACAAACAAAAAGTTTCAATTCTCTTCAAGAACATTTCAACAGCACAATTCCCTTGGCAAGTTAAACTGTAAAATTCAGACACCAACAACAAAATATCATCATTAGATAAAAAGAAAAAAAAAAAAACCCACGTTTCAACAGAAACATCCACAGGCACAAATCGGGCAAAACATGATATTTAGTCAAACAATCCAAAGAAAATAAAAAGGGAAAAAAAAAAAAACAATAACAGATAAATGCAGTGATAAGCATTAGCCAATCGCAAGAAAGTTTGCTGTACTTGGTGAATTACATAGTCTAACATATACATACACATTAATTTTTATATATATATATATATATATATATATATATATATATATATATATATATTATATATATATATATATATTATATATAGAGATCAATGTGGTTAAAATACCCAAAACGATTTCCAAAGCGCTCAACCCCTTGGGGAGCAACATTTAATACCTTATTTTAACAAATATATATATATATATATATTATATATGTGCGTGTGTGTGTGTGTGTGTGTGTGTGTGTGTGTGTGTGTGTGTGAAAGAGACAGAGATGACAAAAACAGAAAGCTTTAAGAACCCAGCTTTTTTCCATTAAAAATCCATTTAGTCATAGATGCCTCTTTCCACTGTTTACAATTAACTGAATCTTTGACACTTTTTTTCGACTCAGAATGCATCGACTCTTAGATGTTTCTTTCCATTTAGAATCCACTGAATCTTAGACACTTCTTTCCATTCAAAATTCACTGAATCTCACATGCTTCTTACCATTTACAATCCACTGAATTTTATATCCTTTTTTCCACTTACTGTTAAACTAAGATTCAACGGATTGTAAATGGAAAGAAATATAGATAATCCACTGAATCTATATTTCTTTCCATTTACAATCCGTTGAATCTTAGATGCTTCTTTGCACTTATAATCCACTGAAACTCAGTTCTTGTTTCAACTTATAATACACTGAATCTTGACAAGCTTTTTCTACTTACAATGTATTCAATTTTAGACACTTCTTTACACTAAAAATCCACTTTATCTTAGAAGACACTTCTTTCCATTTATAATCCATGGAATCTTAGACGCTTTGTTCCGGTTACAATCAATCTTAATTGCTCCTTTCCATTTAGAATCTACCATTTTTGACTTTGTTCCATTTACATAATCACTGAATCTTTGATGCTTCATTTCACTCACAGTCCACCTAACTGTAAGATATTTTGCCTCATTTACAATCCAATGAATACAAAACAAGATAAAGGTTGTCTTTATGGGCACTGCTCCTTTTTTCTCTCTGTAAAATATAAATGAAATTTACACTGACAGGTAGAAATTCTGTCCATAATTTTCACATTTGGAAACAAAGACAAAAGCAGAATTTTCGCATTTGAAAGATATAACGTAGCAGAGAAAGTCAATACTCTGAACAAAAAGACACAGCCGTAATGACAGAATCATTCTGACCATTCAGCTAAGACACAACATTACGGTTTAAGGGAAGTACAGGTATAAACAATATTTAGTATAAATCAAAAACGCTTGATACCAAACAGCTTGACATTTTATCTTGATTACCGTTTTATTATTTTGATACCAAACAGCTTGACATTTTATATTGATTACTGTTTTATTTTCTTTTTCGTATCAAGCAAACAAATAAACTGATCACATATACACACTATAACCTATTTCTTTTTCAGAAATATGCCTGTACCCACTCTTTTGAAACAATTTTCATGGACAAACCTTCAAGTTAACAACAATTCCACAAGTTAAAAACCAGGGCTGGGATTCATGTCAAGTCAACCGACTTGGTACCTGAAAACTACACCTGAGCAGAAAGTGGATAAACCCACAGACACACTGTCTGCTCATGTGAAGATGATAGATTCTACGTCAGTTAAGACTTCATCATGAATCCTGGTCCGTGACCATAACACAGACTGTCCAAAACTTCATTGCAGCCTTCACTCAAACCATCAAAGAGAATCAGTTTGAGAACAAGCAATTGTCCTTTGAATCCCTCTCTGTTCCAAGAACCGGCAGCCACCCACGAACATAATCCACCAGAATATGGAATTACTTTCCAAACAATGAGCAGTTATGACACAGATCAATACAGGGCTGGACATATTCAATCACCCAGTTGCACAAGGTGACTGCAAATTCAGATGGGCGAGTAGATTTTAAAACTTACTGGCCCGTCAGATGAATTGAAATTAGATGTCTGCATTGCTCATCTCTCTGAGAGTTTCTGAAAACATGCAGCTTAAATTTCAATCTGAAATGCCAGTCGACTTTGAAGCTCTCACTCACTGCGCACACATTTGATACACTGAAGATTATTCACCTGGCTCGACAGACACTGTTCTCTTTACATACGCAACAGCCTCTAGTCAATGTTGCCACATCATTGTCCACATTAGTGACTCACATAAGTCCGAGTTCAGTTGCTAGATCTATGTCATCCCCTTATTTAATGTTTCGCTTTGCCGGTGAAGGCTTCATTCTAGTGTGATATCATATGAAAACATTTTGATATTTCAAACCAGCAAACAAATGAGGGAAGAGCTGGAGGACAGGAGAAGCCTTAAGACGGCAAGAAATGGACCTTGACTGTTGCCGTCTGCATTGGAGAAAATCATTCCGCCATCATTCTACGACTAGCACTGTGCAGTGCGAAAAACAAGGGTACTTGGACGGAATAATTTACTGATCCGTTGAACTTTGTTAGCCTTCAATTCAGATATATTCTACCTGTTGACTAAAAACGAACCTGGCTGGCTAGTTAAAAAAAATGCAATTTCATCCAGCCCTGCAACATTTCAAAATACCATCAATATGATTCTTCCCTTCATAAACACATTTCAATGTACCATCATATGGGGCATGCACGGTTTTGTCTTTCTTTATACTTTCCTTCAGAATTTTTTTCTTTGCTTTCAATTTTTGGTTATCACCTCCGATTCTAAGTCCTTTGTCTATGGCTAAATTTGAAGAGGACACGGATGACAAGATTACTTTGCAAACAACTGCAACACATATGGTAAATTTCAAACCTGTCCACTCCACCAACAAGCACCTTGTTCTATGTTTGTCAAAAGAAGATTTTCAAGAACTGCTCAGCGATTGACAATGAATGGATAGAGAAGTGAGAAAGTTACTCTTGTCAAGAACCAACCGGGAAGCAGAAATCTCAAACTGTCTGCAAGGATATTTCTGTCTTCAGAACACGCTATCAAAATGGTTTCCGACATTCAAAACATATTGTCTGTCATAGTGACAATGGATCAAACCTTTCTTTTGTCTGGTGTTGAACACCATGAACAACATGAAACATTTTCTTAAAAATGTCAAATACTACATGAGCAGAATTCTCAAACAAAAGCCATAAATTCCAGTCACACATAACCCACTCAACTCAAAGGACAATATCTATCACATAAATAAATATCAAAATAAACTAAAAAAAAAAACAACCAAAACAAGTTCAACACTCTTGTCAACCTTCACCTGATGCGAGGCTGAAGTTTACTCAATTGCTGTTACAGATGACCCAAGGAGTAGTGAGCAAATGAGCAAACATACGACCTAGAAAAAAAAAATTCAAAAGAAAGAAAGAAAATCCAAAACAAAACACTGAAACCACTGGTTTTCAGACATCTCCAGGAGAAATGGAAGAATGACATACGGAGAGAAGCGTGTCCCGACACAGGCTCACATGGTGCTGGTGATGTGGAAGTAACGAACAAACTTAAATACGAGGCTGACGATGAGGTACCACACATTGCGGGCGATCTGGGACCGAGCAATCAGAGTGCGCCACAGGATCACCGCGATGAGGGTGTTGAACATGTAGCGCACGTTCCGCAATCTGCAAAACACCACTTCCCGCTTATTCAATGAAAACGAGAGAGAGTGAGAGAGCAAAAGAGAGAGAGAGAGAGAGAGAGAGAGAGAGAGAGAGAGAGAGAGAGGGAGAGAGAGAGAGGAATGGCATGTGTGTGTGAGTGAGTACGTGTGTGTGTGTGTGTGTGTGTGTGTGTGTGTGTGTGTGTGTGTGTGTGTGTGTGTGTGTGTGTGCATGTGTTTGTCCAAGTGTGCATGTATTCATAGGCTTGCATACCTTCTAATTGTGCCACTACCACACCCATTTCCCATCTGCAAAACACCACTTCATGCTTATTCAATGAAAACAAGAGCGAAAGAGAGCAAGAGAGAGAGAGAGAGAGAGAAATGGTGTGTGTGTGTGTGTGTGTGTGTGTGTGTGTGTGTGTGTGTGTGTGTGTGCGCGCAAGTGTGCATATGTGTTAACTGCGCCACCACCACCACCTCACCTCCCATCCCCCTAACCGTTTCCATATCACAATAAGTCCTCATTTGAATGCAACTAAAATTTCTGTAAAGAATGGAAGGCCTAGGAAGCAACAACGACGGGTGATTTCAGTGACCATGGCGAGCTGTTGCTGTGGTGACTGCATTCTGTTCTTCATGAAAGGGAAGACAACACGACTCACTTCCGGAGATGCGCTCGGGCTGCAGGCAAACTGGCCAGGTCCTCGTTCAACAAATATTTCTTGGCACCGATGCAGTAGGTCTCCACGTAGGTGGCCCAGTGCAGTGCACGAGGGTCGAAATAAAACACCTGTAACATCACAACCATTTTTCTCTTCTTTTTTTTTTTTGTCTTTGATAGTGTTTGAAGCAACATCTGTTTTCCCAACTTGTTCAAACAAATTCACCTCACACTCACCTGGAAAAAGTGGATTTTTTATGTTTTATTTTTGTTGCTTTCTCATCTGTGCTCCCAGCACTGCTCATTCCCATACCTCTCCCAAGCAGTGATAAATGTGCATGTGAAAATATTGTGTTTCTTTCCTTCAGACTGTCTGTCCATGCAAGTAGGTGTAAAAGTAGATGTTGTGTACTTATATATATCTCTGTTCGAAGACTTGTCAGTTTCACTTATAACAGCTAAATACATGCATGCTGACAGAGTGCACACTGATAGAAGAGGTATAGTCAACACTATCTAACCGCAAACATATTCAGCCAATTTCTTGCATATATTACATTGAAAAGGCATCGAGCAAAGGCACCTCTTCATGATGTGCTATTTTAGAACTCGTAGCCTAACTCTCAGTCTAATTCTTTCCATTCACACACAAATACTTCACCGACAAATTTCCTGCCGACATGATTTAAAGGATAAAAGCTGAACAAAAATACTGGATCAAATGACAAGGCCGGATCCAAATTACTGAAACAATTAAGACTTGAATAACAGGTACATGCATGGTCCCAGTATTGGTAGAGAAAATTTGAAGAAATAAATACAAAATGTTCAGTTGCACACTCATCACTGCATGGGCAAGGAATGTGTTTTTGATCCCCTAGGTATCAGGTGTCCGGGTGAAAATACCCCTTAAAAAAGAAAACAGAGAGTGAAGCAACTCTTTAATTATTAATGAGATGGTAAGACCTGACATGTTGCAATTTTGCATAACCAATTCTTTTCCCAACTCTTCTATAAAACTCATGCTCTATCCTTTCTCCTTCCATCATTCCACCTGTTGTGCTATCGAAGACCGAGCTTTTTTTTAAAACTTCTCATCATATTCCCTCTCATACAATGTAGATGAGGAGGTTTGTGGTGCCCACCTTGAGGTCTTCTGGGGACAGCTGATGTCGTAGGATCTCTGAGTTGTTGTTGGCCCAGGTCCAGGAATTGCAGGTAAAGAAGCTCAGAGTGTCCAGAGTGCGGTGAAGCTTTCGGTATGTCTTCACCATCCTGATCAACACAATTAACAACAACGGTTAGCAGCATGTGTGCATTTGATCCGGACCAAATACAGCCCACAGAGTGCGAAAACACACATTACACATACACATAATTACGTATGCATACTTGCACACACATGCGCTCAGGTCTATGACAGAAAACAAAGGCACAGTTCAAAAAGAAGAAACACGAAATATTCAACACTTCCAGATACTGTAAACAGTAGTTCTGACAAACAAAATGTAGCTTTGACAAACAAAATGGCACCTCTAAAAACATACCATCAGAAGGAAAACTCCTTCCCTTTGAAGACATGGTTTTACTGGAACTTTTTTTTGTCTTAGTCTGTCTTCATATCTTTACCTCCAATAAGAATCCTCTTCCATTTAAATTACTGACTGGTTCTATTAAACAACGACACCGACAACTAAACGTTCATCAGAAAAAGCATGAACGCTCCTGTGCTGCAGATGCTGAGTGACATGAGAAACCAAGCTGACAGGTTATTTCAGAGCAACCCATACCAATTCTAAATTTGCCAAGGTGTTCCTCAGAATGAAGAGTGGAGAGAAAAAGACTGGTTACATATCTGCCACTGAAGAATAAACTAGTCAAGTAGTTAACCCGAAAAGTATTATGCCGAAGCATTAATTAATGCAAATGGACTGATTAATCCCATCAGCTTTACTGGGCTAACATGAAAATTTGGTTAACCTTTCAAAGAAAATTTCAGTTACTTAAAGACTTTTGTTCCCTGCGGCTGGCAAAGATTGTAAAAGCAGATAGTGCTGGGAAATACTGAACATAAGCAAACCTTGTTCCAAAAGGATGAAGAATACTAGATTGTACTCAAAGGCTTTTCATCCAATCCAGCTGTAATGAACTATTGACAGGAACACTTGTTTCTGCTCCTGACAGTTGCTTACTTTGTTTGATTCAAATGACACATTCAAACGTGGGAAATATGGTTTCTTTAAAAAGAAAAATCAAAGGTGTCACAGGTGAAATAGACGCAAGGCCACAAGACTGTTTACAGATGAAACATCAGGGATGAAATTCATGTGCTCCAGAACAGAGCATCCATTCTGATTTTCCAATTCATCTTCAAATGCAAAAAACAATCTGCTGAGTATGCTTTACCTGAAAACTTGCATATACAGACATTTTGTTAAGTTCAAATGGATTGATTAGTCCCAAAAGCTTCTTTATCATTTTAACTAACAAGCTGCCCCATTTTGTCACTGCTCATCAACTATCCCTATGTCCTGTTCTACCCACTGATGGGTCAGTCTACTTTCATTATCTTACCAATTACCTGGGGAGAGTTGACCATTGAGATGCTGCACAAGGGTCACTCTACTTTCGATTACCATACTGCTTCTTTGGGAAGAGTTTACGATCAAGACAGCGCACTGTAACCAGGAAACCTAGTTTACATGTTGTTCAAAACATATTAGGTAAAACAAACTTTTTTTTCTCTCTGTGTATCATGTGTGACTAGCAGAACCAGTAGGCGACAGTAGAACCTATGATTTAGCAGCCCAATATATAACAGGGACTGAAATCCAAAAGTTTGGTGACAAACGACTTGCATGACCCTGATAAGGTCAGAGAGCATGCAAGTACCAAGTCGTTAGAGTGCAGGCGAGTGACACAATGGTCATTCATGTGCATCAGCAACACCCAGATATATGCTCATCACATATGTCGTATCTTTTTACACAAAAGTTGATCTGACTTTGTTGTGTTTTTTTTCTCTCCATTTCCTTTACAAAGCAGCACTCCAGTCTGCCTAGCACTCTCAGAGGTGGGAATAAGAAAAAGTGAAAAAGGAGGAAAATTCGGTGGGGTCCAGGGGCAAAGCCCCTGGTGGGGGTCAGGGGGTGAAGCCCCCTGTAGCTGAGCATTTTTCATATTTCAGCATCTAAAAATCACCCCAGAAATGCATAAACTGCAACTTGTAAGACAATATGGCGCCGGAATCTGCAAATGGCACTTTTCACAGCCAAGGGATTACTTCCCTTCTTTGTAGTTTCGGTAAGCCGAATTCCATTATTTACTGTAATCTGTCCTGGGTGCCCAAACGAGCCGAAAGTTTTCCATTTGAGAACAAACCGATCGAGGAGAACAAAATCACGATCCAAGCTTTTGCTTACGAAAAACAAACCTCACTATACATATACCCCCCCACCCCCCCAGTTTTCTCAATGGATTTACATCGATCTGAAAAACAGCCCCTGGAGCCTCCAAATCGGTGGAAATCCGCCTCTCGGTGGAAAATTCCCATACCTGACTCTAGAGAATTGATCAAAATCTAAGTCTCTCCATTTTGGTGTGGAGTGAGCAAGTGTGTGACCATGTGCAGATAAAAAGTACCCACACAGGATCTACCTCCAAGCCTTACACTGATCTGGTTCAGTTGCTTCTTTTCTTCCTCCACTGAGCGTGCGTGCATGCATGCATGCATGCACACACGCACGCACGCACGCACGCGCGCACACACACACACACGCACGCGCGCACACACACACACACACACACACACACACACACACACACACACACACACACACACACACACACACACAACTGAATCACTTTCAGTGGAAGGACACTAAATTGAAGAACACACACAACTGACCTTGGCTTCTGTCCAATCAGCCGATAGCCCACATCAGCCAGATGAGCAGGAATGATGTGACTGACAAACAGGAGGTAGTCATGCACATAGCTGAAAACAAGCCCAGGACAAAAGTTATGGTACTTACTTTTTATTGTTTAAGAAAAAGCATACTTTCAATAGACAGTTTAAGGCAAACTCAGTGTAGCTGAAAACATATATCAATCAATTCACAATTTTTTTTTCTAGGAAGATGAAAAATAGAAGCCACAAAACACCCATGAGTTAACGGCAATATTTCGGTTTATTTCAACCTTTCTCAAGCCACACTGGCCAACTGACAAACATAACACTTAAGATTACTGTTGTTGTGTCACTGAAAAAAAGTTCACTAGAAAAGAGTTCACTCAGAACAAAGTTCACTGGAAAAAAGGAGTTCACTGAAGGATGGGGGATGGAAGGGGACTTGTTGGAGGGCAGGAAAAAAAAAAAGGGGGGGGGGAGGGGATAGGAGGGAAGGGTGAGGGTGTAGAGGGTGGAAAGCAAAGGGTAGGAAGAGTAGGGAAGGTGGTGAAATGAGCTGGGAGTGGGAGAGACAATAAAAGCAACAACAATCATAGTAACCACACTAACAATAATCATTACCATCACCCTCTCTCTCCACCACTGACACGAGCAAATAAAGAGATATGGGAGGGTAGAAAGGAAATTGAGAGTGAAGGGTGAGGAGGGAGGAAGATTTTTTTTTTTCTAGTGAAGTTTGCTACCCAGGAGATCTTCCCGGTTTTTTTTTGTTTTTTTTTTCCCTTCATCTAGCTGTAAACCCTACGCACTGTAGCCTCCTGCTTAGCAAATGCAGTGTAATGTGTATGGACTGGTCCGCATGCAGCAACACTTCCCTAACGAAACTGAAACTATACGGTATGCTCTAGTGTCACCATATTACAACATCCTATATGGCTCATTCAGGATCTGTCTCGACTAAATCCAGATAGAGAGTTATTTTAAACACAATTTTTGCAGACAATGATCTTTTCATTACGGACACCCCACCCCACCCCACCCCCCTCTGGTCTGACATTTCAACCAATGAGCTGTTTTCTATATTATTCTGCGACAAACATTTACGAAGATCTGAGCATTAGACACCAACATTTTTTTAATTAGTTCCAGCTCAGAAGGCCGTCACTTGTAATGTGCTTTAATTTGGGGGCCGAAAAGATTAATATACGTGCATAATTTTTTTTTTTTTTTTTACTTTCTATCCGGTGTGACTGGTAAAAACATCAAGTGCCTGTGACAGAGGATGGTCCATGATAGTAGATGACCATTAGCCTAGGGTCTGTTGCACTGACAACAAGGTGTATATCAGTGTCGGCAAGAGATTATTAATGTGTTTGAAAAGGTTTCATGTTAATATTTACAGGGCAATGACATAGGTCTCCATGACACCTAAATCAGCGTCCAAATATGGATCAGTTCTGGATCTGTACATGTGAGCATCCATAGTGGTCCATCATAAATATCTTAAAAAAACATTGATACATGTAGGTGTTCCAAAACTCTCAGCAGGTACCTGCCAAAAAATATCAAAACACACCACACACTTTCATTTCAGTCAGCAACATTCTCATACTTTCATTTCAATCAATAACACTGTCACAAAAGGGAAACAGTGAAATGCCTATGAAATAATTCTTCCAAAACCATTATGACCAGCTGTTATAATGCAGATCTTACCTGTTTCTTGTAAAAATCAACTTGGGCCGCCGGAAACAGGAATCAAGGGGTGTCCGCTTGAAAGAATCTCGAACTATGCTCTCTGTCATCCCCAAACAAAACAAAAGTAGAATACAACACAGTTAGCTTCTGCAAATGCATACATGCATTGTGGTGTGTGTGTGTGTGTGTGTGTTGTGTGTGTGTGTGTGTGTGTGTGTGTGTGCAGGCAGATGGAGAGGGGGGGAGTAGGTTGGGGAGGATGGGGATGTGAGCTATGATGAGAGTGTAAGTGTGTGTTTGTGAACTTACGTGTATGCGCTTATCAATATGTGAGAATGTTTACATGAATATTTGTATTCATGAATCATAGTCAGGGGTTCCACTGACTTTTTAGTTTTTGCGTCAAGAAACGCACGCCTCCGCAAAAATTGCGTCAGCGCTGAAAAAAATGCGTAACAAAGTAAACTGTACTCACTCCCGTCAAAACAGCTCTGAATCACGCGCCTTAACACCGCTGAAGTGCAGAGCAGCTTGCTGCAGGAAAGCGTTTTCTGTGCCACACGAGTCCGGGCCTTCCATGGCAAACGTTACTGTCACTCAGCCGCGACCGCTGACATGTCTTGACCCGGTTTTGGAGGCTGAAGCCACGTTCGCATGGCACACTGCTCACGCTGTGACCACGGTAAAGTTCCCATCAATGGGCGCACTCTGGCATCCAGAATCACGTGGGATGATCGTGTGTGCGTGGGAAGTCATAACGTATTCCGATTGGAAGATGGCACCATCGCAGACGCGGGAAAGATTCCATTTTATTTCGAGGGGAGAAAGGATGAGGCGTTTTGGAACATTCTTGATCTAGCAAAAAGTCAGCGAGTGCCACAGAGTAAAATGTGCAGGCACTATCACTAATTGGCGGCGTCAAGCAGTCTGCTGTAGGTCTGTGCCGTGTTTTGCCCCTCTGACATAGGCTTGCCGTTGAGAACAGGGTCCTGGGAAAATTGCGTCGCTAAACGCACGGCCGCGAAAAAAATGCGTAGGAAGGCAGAAAAACGCAATAATTACGCAAAATTTTGCAATAAATGGAACCCCTGATAGTGTCTATTTGCACTTCTTAAACATGATCATGTTATAAAGGAAAAAAAAAGAAAACAACAAAAACCTATAAAAAACAAAAACCTATCATCTCCAGGCAACACAGCACTTACAAGGAAGCAAATGATGCCAGGACTGTATAGCATACATTCAAATGACACTACCATATCAACTGTAATGTATGTCAAATAGAGAGTACAACAAAACTAAATTGCCATTTACGCATTCCATACCACGCAAACTGCACACAATGAGACTAAAATTTGCAAATCTTATCCACACCACATCCTACAAACGATGTGTACACATACACCCTGTGAAACTGATTCAATAAAGCACATTTCTTCCCATATATGTCAAAGCTCCTGTAATCTTCACCTGGGGTGAAGGAAGAGGCCTGGCTTCTGCATGAAGTTTTCTTCCAACCAAATCCTCAAACTGGGTGATGTATGGATCATGCGAAAAATGTATAATCTCTTCCATGTGTTGGCTAGCTACCACGGCTTATCATGTTGGTTCTAAGCGGGCATCACGCCCTTATTCCTATCTAACAACGACAGCGAAAACAAGCCCACACCTCCTCAATTCCTTAGAAAAATAAAAATAAATAAAAACAAGAACCCCTTCCCACTCCATCCCCCAATATTCAAAACATTTTTTTTAAATTCAATTTTTCACCTACTTCAGGTTATGAGAAACGATTATCACAAAAAAATTCAGGAAGGATGGCTGTTACAACCTGTGCACGCATATGCATGCACCTACACATTCTACACTCCAGATCCAGCCATTCCCTAAATCAAAACGAAAATAGCATGTCAGAAAGAGACACACACACTAAAAGCTAAAACTGCAAACACGGTCTAAGACAAGGTCTGTTAGCCACACAATTTTTTTTTTTCTCCAGTATTTACTCCTTTTTGAACTTTAATTCCTAGACAGAAAGTCACTTCCTCATTCTGATTTTACACAATTCTGACTTTACAAACACCGAGACAGACAAACATACAAACAAATGGATGCTGGTAAAAACATAACCTTCTTGGCAGATGCTGGTAAAAACAAACCTTCTTGGCAGATGCTGGTAAAAACATAACCTTCTTGGCAGATGCTGGTAAAAACATAACCTTCTTGGCAGATGCTGGTAAAAACATAACCTTCTTGGCAGATGCTGGTAAAAACATAACCTTCTTGGCAGATGCTGGTAAAAACATAACCTTCTTGGCAGATGCTGGTAAAAACATAACCTTCTTGGCAGATGCTGGTAAAAACATAACCTTCTAGGCAGATGCTGGTAAAAACATAACCTTCTTGGCAGATGCTGGTAAAAACATAACCTTCTTGGCAGATGCTGGTAAAAACATAACCTTTCTTGGCAGATGCTGGTAAAAACATAACCTTCTTGGCAGATGCTGGTAAAAACATAACCTTCTTGGCAGAGGTAATGACCACACAAAAAAGGCAGACACACAAAAACAAGCCAGCAGGACCACCATACTGACCCAGCTCCCCCCAGGTGAAGGGGTTGAGGTTTCCCGTGGTGGTGTGATACACCATGAGCTCTCGGGGCCGAGCCAGAGCTGTGTACCAAGCCACTGTGATCATCACATTGATGGGGATGTCCACCGGAACAATGTCCGCCAGGGCCGTGCACTCTCCCTTCATTGATCGCAAAATGCCTTCCCAAGCTGTCCAGCAAAGACAGAGAGAGAAAAAAGTGAATACAGTGGGAAAAACTTTCATGAATAAAGTGGGGAAAACTGTCATGAATAAAGTGGTAAAAACTTTCAATCATTACCTCTTTGAACCCTTATGATACAGTCTCAAAATCTTCTTACTACCTGTTTCTTTTCTGTATACCAAACTCACAAATCAATTTCTATGGTAACAGGTAACCCAAGATTTCTTTTCTGTATACCAAACTCACAAATCAATTTCTATGGTAACAGGTAACCCAAGATTTCTTTTCTGTATACCAAACTCACAAATCAATTTCTATGGTAACAGGTAACCCAAGATTTCTTTTCTGTATACCAAACTCACAAATCAATTTCTATGGTAACAGGTAACCCAAGATTTCTTTTCTGTATACCAAACTCACAAATCAATTTCTATGGTAACAGGTAACCCAAGATTTCTTTTCTGTATACCAAACTCACAAATCAACTTCTATGGTAACAGGTAACCCAAGATTTCTTTTCTGTATACTAAACTCACAAATCAATTTCTATGGTAACAGGTAACCCAACAAAACACTAGACGGATTTCTCTTCCGTATACCAAACTAACAAATCAACTTCTATGGTAACAGGTAACCTAAGACACTGGGACACTGCATTAAACAAACTGTTTTGGCTCATCAGGAAGCAAATTGCAAACAGCGCCTGCAGCGGCTGATGCAGTTGGTTCAAAATGCTGCATCTTAATGTTGAGCCCTTCCCAACTTAACCTGCATGAAAACAAAACTAGAAGCCCTCAGCACATGGACCAGTTGTTAAATAAATAAAAGTCTTATTCTTAAGGTTTTACTGTATTGACAAGGGAGACGAAGTGTTTTGGGGAAAAAATCTGTAATGAGAGCGACACTTCTTTGGGAAGTTCCAGTATATTACACTAAAATCAACAGAGCAAAACACTCAAAAAGATTTATTCAACACAAACTATACTACAGTCTTGTCTGCTTATCACAAACTGAGAGGACTAGTAAATGTGTTATACTAAACTTTGCTCATCTTCATGCACTACAAATATATTCAATTCATGGCAATGCACGTGACAACGTGATATAGCACGGCTGCATGTTTCATTAAAATGAGAAACAAAACTCTGTAAAACTATGCTTTCCAGATCCATTTTGGATAGAACAGGGCAGAAGGAAACCACCCAGAAACATCTGATGCACCAAACTGCTCGGTTTAATTCTCTCAGGAGTCGAACAACGCGCAGGCGAAACAAAATGTCATCACACACTGCAAGAAGCAAAACAAATATCATCCAAGCTCCAGAAGGCTGCATGATACCCTAGTAGAAAAGGTTTGAAAACTGACTTCCAGTCAGAAGGTGTTTAGGGACCCTCCAAATAATGCGCGCTCGGTTCATCAGAAGTTGTAAATGGCTTAATCTCAAGGGCTGAAAATTGTCATGGTCTTTCAAGCCAACTGTACAGGGTTACCACACACTTACAGTCATGGAAATCAGGAAATGTTCAAGACCCTAAGGACTTCACAATAATTTATTTAGAACCACTTGCAATTCCTCAAGAACAAATGCAAGACCATGAATATGCTCATAGTTTTCTACATTTTACAACAGTGCATGTGCAATTTTTATTTTCACTTTCAAATGAAATTTACGTTTTACTGTTTTTTCAAGTATCGTTACATGTGCAGAATTATTTGAGACTGATCTTTTCAAAGGAAAGTAATGTGATAAGCCCCCACTTCTTAAAAGTATATGTAATGTGTAATGGCCAGTTTTCAAGAAATTCCCCCTACATAAACCACTTAGATTAATACCTACCTCATGCATTTTTCTTAATTGTCCTCCCTTGACAGTAAAATTACTATTAAACATACGTTTTTTCTCAATCATCATCTCTAGTTAATAAAATTATGATAAAACAAACTTTAAAGACTCACAGCGATGACTAATCCACTGGGACCATTGTAGTTGTCAATCCAACCCTGAAAAAGAAATGACAACAAAATCATGGTGAACTATAGATTAATCAGGGGCAACTAGACAAGGCGTTAACTGCCGTTCAATCAGAAGCAACATACACAGAGTATAAGAAGTTACTTTCAGTTCAATCAGAGGCTACAGACATAGCAAAAAGACATTCAGTACAGTTCAGTCAGAGGCAACTCATGCAACATGAGATGCTCACTGCTGTTCAGTCACAGACAACATACACCTTACAAAACTTTCACCAAGGTATAATTAGAAGCAACACACAGCATAAGACTTTCACAGCGGTTCAATCAGGGCAACAGATAACCACAGATTTTCACTGTAGGTCAGGCACACACAAAAAACACTCACAGTAAAAGGCTCTAACCACAGTTGATCCACACAAAACAAAAGCATAGACTCACAGCGAAAGGTTCTTTCCAGGTGCCCCCCACGATGGAGGGTCTGACCACAGCCATGGGCAGGTCAGCCCCTTCCGTGAGAAGGACCCACTCGGCCAGCTGCTTGGTGTAGGTGTAGGTGTTGGGCTTGTCCTTCAGCAGCTTCTTGGTGAACAGCTCCACCATTTCGTCATCCATCCATCTGGAAGGAAATCCAGGGGCTCATTTCACCAAGACATCATTTGAACTAGTTCTTTCGTAACCTAAGGACAAACACTTGGAAAAAAGGTAAAGGGGAATCACCTCCTGTATAAAGTCATCATCCACAGAATCAAGAAAAGGTACAGGAGCTGATTAAAAGTGGGGAAAAAAGACTCTTTATGTGCCTTTTACTGTTCCACTTTCCAATTACTCTCAGTGCTACTTCTCTCATTTTGAAATTCACATGCAAAACCAACCTAAGAGTTCCAAATACTAGTTGGCAGTTCTCTGTTAGAATTGGAGCTGTCAACCATCTTAAACGATGAATCTCTTATTGACACCGCCCTCACCCTTCCCACCGCTCCGTACCTTCACCATCTGTGCAGTCCATGAATATCACTGAAGCATTCGCACAGCCATAAGACATTTCAAAGATAACTTTTTTCCCGGTTGGGTGTCATCACCATTCAGAGGAACCCTAACCCTTTATCATGATCAACAAAGTAGCACTCACTCAAGCACATCGATTATCTTCTGTGGCTCAACAGCTGGCTTGTACACAGTTTCCTTGATATGGGAATGATCGCAGTTGGCATAGGCTGTGGACACATGGACAAAAGCCTGTCCAAAAAAGAAAAAAATAGAGTTTAAAAAGATGCCATTGCATGTACATATTCAAGCAAACCACACAAACAAGTGATTATATGCTGATAAAATGTTAAAGGCCTTGGATCCGTTTAGTCCTTTAATCCCAACAATTGCATCTTTGTAGCATATAAAAACTGAAACCAGGAGTTCACAAGAATCTCTGTCTATGACTCCTCTGCACAACCATTCCTTCCTCCAGAGCCAACAAAAATTCTGTGATGAATCAGATTTCTCACATTACCCGTATTCTATTTTCCATCTTTGGAAACAACTCATCTCTTTTCTGACTAGTGACAGACCTACCCATGATGTGCAACATTTTTTTTTCTTTTCTTTTTCTTTTCTTGTTAAACTCTTGTAAATGAAACAAGTCAGGTCATTCTCATAACAGCCGAGTCAGTTCTCTCTCTCAATTTTTCTTCTTTTTTTTTTCTCCCGGCACTAGCAATCCACAGGGAGCAGCCAATGTTAAGTCATCATGACTACAGAGGTAATCCACCAGAGAAGACACTGCACTGCTGCCAAGTCAATTTGGTAGCATTCAGCTGTGCCTGTGTTGATGCAACATATGCAGGACATCACCTACTAAGCCCCCTACTGATGAAAATAACAGCTTAGTCACGGAGCCAGCATGAGTGAGCTCTCCCTCCAGAGGACGCCACTACGTCCATCCAGTGACAGTCCCCATGAATTCGCCAATACCAGTGACCCTGACAGAACCTAACAGGGACACAGGCACAGAAAGGAAATCTTCTAGGTGTTAAGACAAGCCATCTGAGGACAATGATGTTAACTGAATTGGGCACCATTATGGACGGATTCTGGATGTACTGGCAAAAGTGTAACTGTCCACAGTGGTCACTCATAAGCAGTAAAACACAAATTCACAGTGATCTACATCCACCACTACATTTTCTGACAGTCAACAGAAGATCCTGATGAAGCGACCCACCAGAGAAGATACTGGATCATTTCAGTGTTGTTCAGCTGGCCCTGTTCAAATCCAACATACACAGAGCACCACCTAATTTCTCCCTACTTACAACATTTTTTTCAGCAATACCATCTGCTGAGTTGTCGCGACAGTGTGAAGTGAGGGTTCCTCTACGGAAGTCACCAACACACAAATTAATGAAAATTTGTTTGGAATAAACATAAAGCACAGGTTAAAAAAAGAAAAAGAAAAAGAAAAAGAAATAAAACATATCAAATCCCAAAACAGACGAACTGACAACTCACTTGAAGGTGTTTGAATCTGCGACACAGACGGATCATCTTCTGCACAGCAACTATATTCATCTGCACTGCCACTCTGTGGAAATACATTTTTAAATATCGTCATATTAATAGTGCATTTACACAAAGATCCACACACAAAAATAACATGAGGAACACATGTTTTCCTGGACTACCTATGAAGAGAGGCAGCACAAAATACTGAAGAGCACACATCTTTTTCAGTTTCTTACTATAAGATTCAGCAATGGTTTATTCAGCTACACAGTTAAGCTAAAGCTGGCCGAACGACTGGTTTTCAACAAGATCCTCAGTCAACTTTGAGACAGTCCTGTTCATAATCCCCCCAATGACTCATTATAGACCGTAACAGACTGAGAATGGGCCTTCAGAGACTTCAGTTTCATTTTCCTGTCTC
Source organism: Conus ventricosus (assembly GCA_018398815.1). NCBI lineage: Eukaryota > Metazoa > Mollusca > Gastropoda > Neogastropoda > Conidae > Conus > Conus ventricosus. Next base: position 22,681,049 of record CM031616.1, on the reverse strand, counting down.
CATTGACATTTCATGTTTAACATTTTCTGTAAGATGTTCTCATAGTTTTTCTTTCTTTCATTCCCTTCAAATTCAAATTCTTTCCAGCCCCTAGTTGGCCAGTGGACAAAGCAACATTTCTTGAGTGACAAGTCGTGGGTTCAATTGTCGCTATACACTGCCAAGTCAATCAAGATTTTCTCTCTGATTCAACTTACAGAAGTGAATTAAATCTAGGTCCCAAGTATCAATGCATGCATTCTCAATTCCACATGTATGCCTTAAATCTCATCCTATCCTCCAAGAAGAGTATACAGTCAGAAGCTGGTGGGATAAATGACCTATAAATCTCATCCTATCTTCCTAGAAGAGTATACAGTCAGAAGCTGGTGGGATAAATGACCTATAAATCTCATCCTATCCTCCTAGAAGTAGAAGAGAATACAGTCAGAAGCTGGTGGGATAAATGACCTATAAATCTCATCCTATCCTCCTAGAAGTAGAAGAGAATACAGTCAGAAGCTGGTGGGATAAATGACCTATAAATCTCATCCTATCCTCCTAGAATAGAAGAGAATACAGTCAGAAGCTGGTGGGATAAATGACCTATAAATCTCATCCTATCCTCCTAAAAGAGAATACAGTCAGAAGCTGGTGGGATAAAGGACCTATAAATCTCATCCTATCCTCCTAGAAGTAGAAGAGAATACAGTCAGAAGCTGGTGGGATAAATGACCTATAAATCTCATCCTATCCTCCTAAAAGAGAATACAGTCAGAAGCTGGTGGGATAAATGACCTATAAATCTCATCCTATCCTCCTTGAAGAGTATACAGTCAGAAGCTGGTGGGATAAATGACCTATAAATTTCATCCTATCCTTGTACAAGGGTATACGGTCATGAGCTGTTGGGATATATAACACAAAAAGAACAAAAAAGATATATGCATAACTGAGTCATGGCTAGACATCATCTTTGCAGATGAATTTTGGCTACCTTACTGGTAACTATGGGATTAAAGAAGTCGCATGCACAAAAATCTCATCAATGGCAAATCTCAGAGCGCTAACAGAGGACTGAAGATGAAAAAGAGAGTTCTTTGTTAGCTGATGGAAAAGGAACCCCTTTTGCTTTTGTGCATCACACCCACAGACACAGACACACAGTTTACACATAAAGATGGACAACTTAAAGTTTTATAGTAATAGAACATGGAAATACGAGGAAACAAAAATGACAAACTTTTTCACGAGGAGACCCATTAACATGCCCTCACCTTTTCAAATGAGCATGCATGCTTGCGCCCCTGTGCGCGCGCACACACGCATGTGCACACTCACACAAAATATACACATAACGACAGAGATCTTAATACAAATTATACAGAGGTGCAAGGGGACATGAGCAACAAATGTTTTAACATGGATTATCATACTTTAAACTACAGCATACAAGCACCAGCAAACCCACACACAGAAGACTAGTCATAAGACCACAAGTTAACGCATCCCAGCAGAGGAGAAATTATCACCCAGGCGGACAGACGGGAGAGAAACGGCTACAAACCAAAGGGTAGAACATGTTTTTCAGATGTTTACTGATCACTTATCATGTGTTTTATGCTTGTATCTTCTGCCTGTCTTATCCCTCCCTTCCCTGCATTTTTGTTATCTCTTCAAATCAGTACGTCAATCTGGGCCTACGTGGGAAAAGGTGGTGGGTGCAGCACTGGAATGGCTGCACTGAGGTCTATGTGAAGTTGTGAAAGGACCCACACAGCAGCACAAATTATCCCTATAAAATGCGCATTAAATTACCCTAAACTTGCTCTAAATCATCAACCTATTGATTTCTTTCTCCTTCTTTTTGTTCAATAACAGAAAATGTAATTCCATTTAATTCTGCTCCTTTGCGCCGAAGCCTGGTTCCTTTAATTCCAGCTCCGTCATCAACAGTGATTGTCATCCACCTAATCAATGCCCATCAAAAGACTCGATCAAACAGAACCGTGCTATTATCACTTCAACCCCACTTATCAACAACCACTCTTAACTTGCGTTTAAAATCATGCATATGGTTGCTCTCTGCAGGGCTGGTGTTATCAAGCATGGTGGAGGGGTGATATCTACTGTCAGTGTCAGAGGCAGTCTACCCCACAAGTCACTGACCCACAACCATTCATGCAAACACTATCTGCTCACGCTGAAGACAGCTGCTGGTCACGTCACCAAACCTTGACTTACTGCATCCTATCTGACGGTGAAGGTCTCTGTGCTTCAGGTCATAGTGTGCTCCACAGCCTTGGTGAGTTGCTATGTTGCTGAGGCAGTGCTTTTGGCGCTTTTTCTTTCACATCCTTGAACATGGTTAGCGAGTCCAATGTCAGTTTTAACTGCAGATTTCCTCAGTAGTCTCTGTCATCTTTGACAACGACAGCACACTGATTGTGTACTCACTAAGCCACAGTTTATATGTATTTCGCCTTGACTTAAGGCTGTGTCATACCGACTGACAAGGCTGTGTCATACCGACTGACACTGGCTAGAACACCAAGGCTATATCAGAATGTTATTATGCTCTGCATAGTTATGCGGGGATTGTCTTCAGTCGTGACAAGCTCCAAGCAAAACACCATCAGTCTCCAAAATCCTCCAAGTCAGAGTGTGGCTGCCCACATGGCAGGGTAATCAAAAACGGTCACACAGTTAATGTCCTCATCCCTAGCTGATGCATTTGTACCATAGTGTTCAAGTACTTCTGCTGTTCAGATGATCCCTGGAGTCTTTTAGCCAGGGTATGACAACAACAACAAATATGTATTTCAAAAGGATGAAATGGTGGAAACCCCACATTCACACTCAGAGATTTGATTTTCAGTGTGAATTGTTTTTAACTTCAAAGCTATTGGAATACCGCATAACAGACTGAGTGATACCAGGTGACTGCTCAGTCGTATTGATCTTAGGTTGTGCTGACACACACCGTTAGCGTTAGTTTACAGCTCACCTATCCACTATGCCTCATTAACCATGATGCCTCATTAAGAATCGTGCACAGCTAGTCTAGCTCTCTTCCATAAAAAGTATAACTGTGTTATGAAATTAAAATGATCAATGAGACTGGCTGGGTACTGCTTATTACTCTTAGGTTAATAAATTCATTTGAAAAAAGTTCAATTTAGTAATTTGCTTGTTTCGATCGATCCAAATTGGTTTCCTTCATCAATTAAGTTTTGTATATGAACTGATTTAGCCATAAGCAGTGACAATTTGAGTTTATGGAAACGATTTCAATAAAATCTGTTATGTTTTGATGAGAAAGGCGCAAAAAAAAACACACCCATACTTATCCTGCCATGTGCAGAGACATGCAAACACACACACGCACACACACACACACACACATACTATGACAAACATCTATGTAAAAAAAAATTCAAACTTGTAACCTTGATCAGTTACCTGTCACTTTGGAAACACTCGCAATACAAAGCAGGCAATTTGTTTCTTGAAAGTGATATTTTTTAAAGTAGGTAAAGTCAAGTGCCCAGCCCACTCACTCACTAGAGTGAAACTACAAACAAGTGTTGTATATGAATCACAGGAAAAAATCTTAAATAAATGTTAGCGAACCGCCCAGAGAACGTGGACAAACGAGTCACAAGACAAAACACAACGCGTTTCGACCTCTTAGGTCTTCCTCAGGTGAGACACAGGAAAAAAACCAATAACCTTTAATTAACATTTAAAAAAAAGAAAAAAGGCTATCTTTCATTTCATTGATTAATGCCCTGGGGGTCTTACTGATACTGGGTCAATCCTTAGAGTCATAAAAAAAAAAACCCAAAGGAACAAACAAAAATATAACAAGTTCACCACGTCCTGTCATGGAAAAAACATCACACACACACACACACACACACACACACACACACACACACACACATGCACACACACACACCATAGATCTTATCAACAACATATACAACTTTTTATAACACAAACAGCTCAACTCTTGACATCCTTAAAGCAGATAAAACCAGATCATTCTGAATGCATCAGCCTGTTTTCCTAATCTTTTTATACGCAGTTTCCCACTATCTGATACCTTGTCACCAGATTACATGGACATACCTAGCATGTATAGGGTAAAAACTGTTAGGCAACAACTTTCCAGAACATAGATAAATGAAACGGGCCACAAAGACAGAAACCAGCACATATCAGTGAAGAAAAATGAAATGGCAGCCACTAAAAGAAACTGAAAATGGGAAATTTCTAGCACAAAATATCTAGGTGGTCTTGAGGCAGTTTATCTTTCCATGAGGTCATCAGGATATAATGTTTGTTTCACGAACTCACTGTATCCCTAAAAGGGCAGAATTCAGACAATGTTATCAAGCATTTTACTATCAAACTCAACTGTACGCAAAGGTGGAAATTTATTTCCAAAAGGCAAGGAACAACAGTAAAATGACGCTTCAGGTTCCCTTAGGTGTATAAGCACTGAACACCTAATTCTGTAGTGATATGATTATCATATGATACATTCCAACAGAGAAATATGCACAAGTGAGAAAAGGGCTCAAAGCTTTTTTTTTCTTTTGGGGGCTGAATGGTATCCTACAAAGTATTTACTGGCACTGAATGTGCCGAAGTTGAGTGCCATTTAAAGGAATCTCATACCCAATTTTATAAACAAAACAACAACAACAACAAATTCTAGAAATGTTGACAGAAACTGTTCAGATATGAATCTTTAGAACAAATGAGAAATATAAACAAGTAAAATGTACAGCCTCAACAAGTATCAATTTTGTTTTCATCGTGAAGAAAGGACTCCTAAGATTACCATTATAATTATGATAAACAGCGAAGACAACTTGACACTTCTCTCTTAGCAATGGAAAAGAAGTCGCTCATGAAGTACTTCACTCACCTCTCACCTGCCACCTTTTCCCTTCCTGCTGTTTGTGTCAGGTGAGCAAAGAAAGCCACATAAAAGGGGAGGAGAGGTGAAAGCAAATGACACAGCCACGATTGTCGTTTCAAAAGGAAAACTGGCCAGCTTTGCAGCTTAAAACCCGAGTGTCACTCTGTTGAGGTATTGTGCACCAGAAGTGGTTTAAAATTTTTTTTTTATATAGCATCTGGCACCAGGCACCTGCAGAATTTGCGCCAAGCAATACAGCATTTGCTCATGAACTTTGTGTACAATGTCCATTGCTAGCTGGGATTGTACACACAGTAATCAATGGCCCTGGGGTTGGAAAGGGAAAGCACTGCTAATGTTTGCTGCACTTCAACTTGGAACAGTAAGGCAAAATCAGGAGACCTACTGGAATGGGAGAAAGCTGAACAGTAGCCCACACACACAGCCCCATGAAGTATGTAGCACTTTCTGTTCAAAGGAAAATGATACTGTTCACATAGAACACTACCTTCACATTAGATCACATGGATCACAAACTAGCCAGTAAATGTTTTCCTTTCCTTTCCTGCCCCCCCCCCCCCCCACTCCCCCCCCTCCCCCTTCTTTCTCTTCTTCATTATTTGAACATCAGGACAATGCAAAAAAAAAAAAAAAACCTTCATTACTAAAGCTAGAAATCTGTATTGAAAATACAAACAAACAAAACAAAACAAACACACACACACAAACTTTGAGATGGCTAGTAGCAAAGACGATCACATTTTTGCATTAAGCTTTTTTTCCAACCCTTTTCTAATCTGCCGATCACTGAACACCAAAACACTGTCTGGTCTGTTGCAGTCTGAAAATGTTGCACAATGGCAGCTCAACAGGCTGTTAGGTAGGTAGTCCCCTGCTTATATCACACTCTTGGTTCATGTCATGCACTGTCCAGGATTTTTCCAGTTCTGCATCCCATCTCAAAAAGAGCATGCACAATGAGGGCCCATCTACAAAATCTGCTTGGCAGATAAAGAGAAATCAAGGCTACTTGAAATGCACTCTTTCCTTCTCCTTCTCTAAGAAAGGGCAGAATCTGACCATCAACCAAGGTACTCTCCAAATAAGCGTGTATGGACACATACTGCACAAAATGAAGTGCTGACGGTTTTTTTTTGTTGTTTTTTTTAATGGAAACACATATGGGGCTTCCTGTTAAAGAAACCAACCTGAGTGTTTCGTCAAACTTGACAGTAGCTGCGCTGTGAAACACAAGGTGTACACTTTCTTCCAGGGTCCGTTGGTCCTCTTCCGATATGCCCAGATCTGGCAGCATCATGTCTCCAATGACTGGGACTATTTTCTGCTCAAAGTCAGGCTGCTCCTTCCGTAGTCGGTCAAACAACTGTAGTACAGACAGACAAAGGAAGGGTCAGTAATCACGAAAGAAATCACCTACACAATGATACAGTAACCTACACAACCGAGGAAGCCACTGCAGAAATCTAAAGCACACATTCTGATCATCTTGCTTTCTTGTTTGCAGACGTTTAACACACAACATCAAGGTCAATAAACCAAACCTGTATGCACACACCCATGCCTGAGCACATGAGGCACAACTATTCTGTCTAGCTGTCTGCAACAAACAATGAATGAAGGTGAATGGGAAATGTATTGTCTTAATATTATGGTGGAAAACCATAGGTTCTTTTGCCCACAGGAAGCTGAAAGTTGATGTATTTTGTCAGTTGATTTCTGTAACATTGAGGTCACACTGGAAACCTCAAGCACAATCACAGAGAAAAGTATTATCAATATGACTTAACCTGATAGACATACAAACAATGAGATAATGTCAGGAGTGCTTCAGATACTATACATATTATGATTTTATACTGATAGCATGATAATATTAGCTCTAGTATGACAATCATGAAGTACAGTAAGAAGCATTGACTGCATATCTTCAGGATGAAGGCACGATTAAAAAAAAATCAAACAAATCCAGACTGGTCACCAAACACAGTAGGTATCTTCAGTTCCCATGCATATTTCCAAAATCAAATGCCATTTACTCCTATGATGGTGATAAAAATGACATGCAAATTATCCCCAATCAAATATTGCTCACAGTACCCATTCACTTCATACATAGGCCAACAAGAAGCACACAGAACAAACAAAGGAACTCCCCTTAAATAGGCAATTCCAAGCTCGGTAATTTAAATCAACCATTGACTGACCACGTCCAAACCTCCCCCCCCCCCCCCCAACCCAGCGATTCCTGCACCTCTTTCACACACACACCATCTTTCTCTCTTCTTCTCTCTCTCTCTCTCTCTCTCTCTCTCTCTCTCTCTCTCTCTCTCTCTCACAAAACACACATTCATGGTTATTATTCACACACATGGGTTATTAAAGTTTTAAATGTACTTTTAATATAATGTTGTAATTTACAGAAAGCATGCAGAGTTCATATCAAGTCATTTGACAATAAATCCCTTCATTTCAACAAAACTAGAATGTCTACAACCCCCCCCCCCCCCCCCCCCCCCCAATAACAACAATAAAAAATATGTTGGGTTCTAATCTTCTATGCAAAGCAAACAGGAATTACATCACACACAAAAAAAAAAGGAAAAAAAAAATCAAATAAAAAGAAAGTAAAAAAGGAGAAAAAGTGTGTTTAAAAAGGGAAAAAAAAGAAGAAAAGTATCCATTTTCCATGTCTAGACCAGTTAGTAAGCCACAAACATAAATTAACATTTATTCAAGACAGACATAGCCTGATCCTGGACACTGTCAAACAAAACACACAGGAATTTATACATTAGATAACCTAGTTGAGGTTGAATACACAAAAACAAGCAAGATAACAACGAATAGCATAAATCTTCAGTGTGGGAGGGAGACTTTGACCTAGATAAGTGCCAATATCTTAATCTGTTAAACTGATCAAAAATATGATCAGCTATCTGAAATACTTCAAATAGTCAACCGCAAAATTAAGCATGTAGATTGTGTCACCACACACACACAACCAACCCACACACACACACACACACACCACACACACTGGCATGCCCGCTGGCGTACATATGATTTACACACGTTCATTTCAAAACATGTCAAAGTGATACAGTGGACCACAAACTCTCTTCTCTCTCTCTCTCTCTCTCTCTCTCATCTCAACATCACACATACATGTATGTATACATACCAGCACTACCACCCCCACCCCTGTTAGGATGGTGTTACCCATTACAATCATCCAAACGAGCATTATGTTTATGGAATGTATGTGTGCAGTGCACAGTAACAATTTTACAACTATTTCTTTTCCTTTTTTCTTAATTTTTCATCAAAATACAATTATACAAAACACATGCAGACACAGTGTAAAGTGTACTGTAGTTAATAGCCAATCCAGTCTCCTAACAAAGTCAGCCTACACACACCTGCATGGACATCCACAAATCGACACACACATGAACATACACACAGAAGTCAATAACATTCCATATGTACCGAAACAAAATCCACTAAACCAAACTGAAGTGAACGAAAATTGCAAGTATGCTTAGATCAATGTGTGAAATTGATTGGATGATTGCACTTGCAGGTTTGGGACGGGGGGGGGGGGGGGGGGGGGGGGGGGCAAACCTGCAAGTGCAATCATCCAATCGCTATACATGCATGTCTAAAGTTTAATAATTATTACAAATGTCAGCACATGCAGCCAAAAGTATGCATACATACATGTGCAACTAGGCACACACACACACACACACCACACACACACACACACACACACACACACACACACACTCTCTCTCTCTCTCTCTCTTTCTCTCTCTCATCCTCACAAGGACCAACAATTACTGCATCAGCCACACCACACACATCACCCAAAACACACACACACACACACACACACACACACACACACACACACACACACACACATACACACACACACATACACGCACACACACACACTGAGTAGCTAAACACTACAACAGGGAAAGGAACAAGAAGGAACTGGAAAACAAATTATTACATCAACTACTCCATGGATGTGTATGTAGCGCAATTACAAATACTTATATTGTGTTATAACCTCTCTCTCTCTCTCTCTCTCTCTCTTTCTCACTCTCTCTCTCTTAATGGAAATGGTTTAAAACAAATTACAGATCAAAATATAACATCACAGTTCTAAATTTCATCAGTCACGTGGGTACAGTACTTCCCAATTCCAAAAGTCAAAGTTCTACAGACACTCCCAAGTGTGGTCAAGGTACAACTACTTACACGTTATTACTGTATGCATCAAGAACAGGGCATCTATGACCTAATCAAGTGGATAACTCCGAACAAACCCAAGTCACATACTACATTCATGCTTAGCACAAGGTGGCACTGTTAACCGTTTAATTATGCACATTGCATTTTCAATGGTATTTTTCACTTTACTGTCTTTTGTTTCATTATTTACTGAGTGCTTTTCAATGAATCTGTCTGTAAACAGCAGATTACATAATTATCATGTCAGTGACACATCCACGCATACAGAGCATGGTTCTGCTTCCACCTTGGTTTCCTTGTGAGCAGAATTCCATGGTTTGTAAAAAATTTTATTTAGATTTTCTGCATTGTGAACACATACAGTGACAGTTGACCACAACACGTCACCACAATGCTATAACAATGAAAGTACAATATTACAATAAATGTTAAAGTAAGCAAACTTTCTCTTATGTTTCTGTAATGAATTACAGTGACAACTCAGACATGTCATTAATTCATGGTACTTTTTTTTTTCCTCATAACTTCGTGTCATAAAAATACACCCTTTCCATGTGAAATGTTTCAATCGATCCTGAGCAAAGGCAGAAAAGATCTGAGCTTAAAAGAGATCCGATATCACTGACTTGTGATATCACTGATATCAGCTTCAAGACCCTGAATGTATGATACACTATGCTATTCAGAGAATCGAGGTCATCAATATCCACTGGAAAATTACAAGATTGCAAGAACGAATGAAGAATACACAAAAACTAAAGTGTACACAAATGACATGCAATCACATACACAGAGTGAAGTACTTTACAAACACACATACACTGTATCCACACAAAGACTGAGGGACAGATAGATTGAGAGATAAACATGGAGAGTGGAATTTAAGCGAGTGAAAGAGGGAGGGAAAAGGGAGTTGGATGGGGATCCTGACAACAATGACTATTAGACTTTATTTTACAAAGTTAAAAACAAATGCTGGTTTATAGTTTAAAGACAGCGATTTTTCAGTTTCCTTTTACTCAGCCAAGCCACCATCACTTGCCACAAGTTAACACATTTTACACATTATGATGCATCATGAGGTATCCCTTATCTAAAGATGCACGGTGTATGTGAGTGAATGTGTGAGTGTGTGTGTGTGTGTGTGTGCACGTGCATGCGTGCGTGCATGCGTGTGTGTGGTGGCGTGTGTGTGACAGGAGAGAGAAGAGAGAGGAGAGAGAGAGGAGAGAGAGAGAGAGAGAGGGGGGGACAGTGTGTGTGTGTGTGTGTGTGTGTGTGTGTGTGTGTGTGTGTGTGTGTGTGTGTGTGAGTGAGTGGGAGAGAGAGAGAGAGTGGAGAGAGAGCGAGAGAGAATGAGAGGGAGAGAGAGTGACACAGTGACACACACACAAACTTCCCAAATTAAATTGCATTTTCCCATCTGAGAGAACTTCAGCCTTGGGGAGAGAAGATGCAATATACAACTTAAACAGGCCAACAACTGCTTATGATTTCCATGCCAACAACTGCTTATGATTTCCATTTTTGTGTAAGTCAATAAACATAATACTTTCATATAATGTATCTTAGGTAAGATAAGATAATGTTGCTTATTAGCCCAGCCGACCGCAAAGGGCCACATCAGGGCTGATAATGTATCTTATATATGTATTCGATAATGTATCTTATATATGTATTCTACTAGTATAAGTCAATATAAACATAAAAAATTTATAACATAATAAGTTTTCTTTCTGTGCTGATATCTTAATACAACAGCAAAAAAGAAACAGACAAAGAACCCGTTCATTGTAACAAGAATTAATCACTTTTTTTTTTTTTTAATGAACCAAAAAATACACTTGAAAATTTTTTTGGGAAAAAAATGTTATCCCCATGTAATGTTTGCAGAAATCTATTATAAATGAATATGTCAAAATGCAGGGACACACACACACACACACACACACACACACACACACACACACACACACACACACAGAGATACACACACACACACTTACGAAAACAGAACTTGATAATGTAAACAGACTAAAGTCAGGATAGCACACATCAAAAAGAAAAAAAAAAAAAAAAAAAAGGGGGGGGGGGGGGGGGGGGTAATGTAACCTCTATTTCAAGGCAAAGTTGAAAGTGAAAAAGAATAACTGTACAGGGAAAACAAGGAGAGATGTTAGTTTTTAGCAGTAAGAACAATAATCTAAACCAGTCTGTAAAATGAAAAGTGTAACAATTCTGAAAGAAGTCCAGGGGGCCGGATAGCTCAGTTGGTAGAGCGCCGGACTCGTGATCCTGGGGTTGCGGGTTCGAATTTCGGTATAGGGGGATTTTTCCCTCGGAGTTAACATTGATTCTGACTCCATTCCCCATATAGTCCTTCGAATGAGACTATAAACTGAGGTTCCGTGTGTGAACGCACGCATAACATCTTGCACACATGTAAAATCCCCTCACCAACTTTCGGAAGAGAAGGCCAGTTTGGCCGTTGGTATGGATGACACGTGACACATAGCATGCATCTCCCCCGAAGATGGAGTATGGCTGCCTTAATGGCGGGATAAAAAAGGGTCATACACACAAAACTCCACTGCCTGGCTATATAGGGAGTGTCGCAGGAGTATCAGCCTGCGTACGCAGAAAGAAAAGAAAAAAAGAAAGAAGTCCTGGCTGCCAGTGCTGATCACAAGCTCTAGATTTTAACAGGTCCAGTTGGTACAGGTTTTTGTTGCTGTAATTTTTATTTGTTTCTTTCTTTTCTGGGTGAGACAGAGTTGCGTCAATACAACTAGAGAACTAACATCAACACTAGATCGCCAATGCCTCCATGAGCTCTCTCTCTCTCTTTCTTACTTGAGGGCAAGAAAAACGCCTACACCATCCTCATTCTTTTCCCTTGTTAATGAAGATTCATTCTCTCTCTCTATCTGTGTGTGTGTATGTGTATGTGAGGTGTGTGTGTGTGTGTGTGCGTGTGTGTGTGTGTGAGAGAGAGAGAGAGAGAGAGAGAGAGAGAGAGAGGAGGAGAGAGATGAGAGAGAGAGAGGAGAGAGAGAGTGTGTACTTGTGTGAGCGTGTCTCTCCCTCATATGTGTGTGTGTGTGTGTGTGTGTGTGTGTGTGTGTGTGTGTGTGTGTGTGTGTGTGTGTGTGTGTGTGTGTGCGCGCGTGAGCGTGTGCATGCCTCTCCCCTCCAGCTCCTCCTCCTCTTTCTTTTATTCTCTCTCTGTCTTTCTGTCTCTCTCTCTTTCTTGCTCATTCTCATGTGTGTGTGAGTGGCAATGTCATTCGAGTTCTCTGTTCATCAATACAAAAAAGCATCTGGCACATTTTTTCTTATTGCATGATTGTCCTGAGGTTTTTTTGTCTGTTCTGCTTGTTTAGTCTTCTGACTTCCACTCGTTGGCAGCACTGACACATCAAATCTGTAGAGCAATCACCGTTTATCAGTCAATGATGCCATCATCACTATGACAAATGAACTGACATGAACTTGCCAAATGAACTGACATGAACTTGCGTCAGCTGAAACGTGACCTTCACCTAAATTCTCTCTCCAGGTTATGCTTATTCAATCAGACAGGGTCATAGGGCACAGCATTATCATTCGATTATTTCAATCATGACATTTCCTCTCTTACTATTTTTCTAAATACTCTGTCAAATCATTATTTAATTAAAACGGTGAATTGTGGATGAAAGAGAAATCTAAAAAAAAAAAATAAAAAGTTATTTGAGCAGATTTACATAAAGTGAATAATGAGGCAAGATTTGTTGTTGTAAATCTGTAAGTTTAAAGGAACAATAACTTAATCACTTCCTTCACCTTGCCTGATAAAAAAAAAAGACATCTGTTCAGATTATTCTTCAAATTATAATTCATACTGGAATCGAAACAGCTGCTGAGTGTAAATTCTGGGTACTCTTAAAAAGAATTTTTTTTTTCAAATGTTGCCATAATCATAATGCAGATCTTGCCTTGACTCCTGCCTACACAGAGAAGAACCTGACATAGAGAAAATGTGTTCTCGAGGATCACAATACAGAGTGAAGGTAAGTGTCTCTGAGTAGCTCTTTGTCTTTGGTAAGTCACCACCATTGATAGTGATACTAACTAACTAAGTAATATTGCTCTTCTCAGACAAAAACGAACTTGTAAACATACAAAAAGAAAGAAGATTATCACCTGCAATTTCTCTTCTTCTCAGATAAGTCACAAACAATGACCTCTCATAGTTTTTTTCTTCTTCTATTTTCAGTGTCAATGCAAAAAATGAGATGGTGCTATAACAAGTGGTTTGATCTGTTTCTGGGAGAGAATCATCCTGTACTATAATATAGTTTTATATACAGAGTTGGATGCAAATTTGAATGTAATTAGTTGCAAATAAGGTGGGGGCACTCAATTAGTCTTACATAGTGTGTTGGGGAAAGAAAAGGGTGAGAGGGGTGACCATGATTGGCTCCTTGACAGCAATTCAGAGCACATAACTCAATGTGTTATATATGTGTGTGTGTGGTGTGTGTGTGTGTGTGTGTGTGTGTGTGTGTGTGGTGTAGTGAGAGAGGAGAGAGAGAGAGGAGAGAGAGAGAGAGAGAGGAGAGAGAGAGAGAGAGAGAGAGAGAGAGAGAGAGAGAGAGAATGCATTTGAGTATAAGTACATATATATCTGAGTGCACTGCAAGTGTGTGCTTGCATGTATTGTGTATGCATTTTCTCTTCATTAATACATGACATGGGCACATTATGCACAAATACATGTACAAACTTACTATTGTGAAAGTTGATTTGATAATTTCTTCAATTTTTTTTTACCTTGTTCATACATATTCAAGTTTTGATGAAAAGGTTATCTTTCTTTCATCCAACAATACCATTTTAAACGTTTCAAGTTTATTTCTAGTTTTCAAAAACTGTTCTGTTTTTAAAAAAAGTCTTCAAAATTGATCAGTTCAGTTTCATTTATTATATATATCACCTTCAATTTGGAATCAATACTTGTGAATCTGAAAACAGTCACTGCTATAGAATTTCCAACTGCAAGATAAAGATAAATCAGCCCAAGTGTCTCAAGGAATGCTGAGATGACAACTGGCATCACAAAAAAAAGAAGAAAAAGAAAAGAAAAAAAGCGCTACATGACCTGCTCCTAAGCTAAAACACTATGACCGGCACTACAGTCATACTGGCAAAACCCACTGCTGCGAAATGACAGAAATATGCAGCTGTTATACTTCTCTGTGTCCTCTAGTTGCACAGAACTTTCTTTAAAATATGAAGACTATACATGAGAACGTGAGAGAAAGAAAAGTCAAGGGACAGCCGTCTCACTGCAACAATAAAAACATCATGTACAATGGGAAGACAGGAGTGGAAAGGGATGAGTTTCTATACCAGTCATTCCTGTCAAAATCCATTTTTAACAAGTGTTCAGTGTTCAGTGCTAAGGCGTTTTACACTTTTTAAACCTGATTTTGTGGTAGGTCACTGACATTGGTGAGTACAGATCAAAGAGAAACAAGTTATTTTCAAGTTTACACAAACACACCAAAATGTACTCACCCTGCTGTCTGTCAACTCTTGTAGTCGCTGATGAACATCCTGGCTGTTCTTTGGTCGAATCAGACAATAGATGGCACTCACATCAGGGCAGCACCTCAACAGTTTTTCTATTAACACTTTGCCAATGAATCCTGTTGCCCCAGTCACAAAAATCTTCTTGCCAGCGTAGAACTTTGGTACTGTCAGTTCTCCTTGGAATGCAGATTTGGAAGCCGTGTGTCTGACAATTTTGCCGTTAATGTGTTGCGAGGATTCCATTTTGCTCACGTTAGGACTTAGTCTCTCAGATTGTTCTGTCATTGTTTATTTCAATTCAAAACCTGTTGACAAAACACCTTTTCTTGCTTCACCTGCTGACAAAGATAGAAAAAGAATCTAAAACTGGAAAAACGTATTGGAATCTAAAAGAAATTTAGAAAGCAATTTAATAAGTAAAGGACCTACCTATACTGGCTATTCACACAGGAAGCACAGTGATATGCGTATATTGGTTATTCATAAAGTTGACACTTGAACTGACCAGTGCCACAAGATCTGCAAAGCTAAAAGTGGTGGGAGAATAACACCCAGAACAAGATGACTTTCTTTCCAAACACTTGTAATCATTTAGCTTTCCAAGTCTTACTGCAGACTTAGAAACTACAACCAACAGAAACATGGTCTCTAAAGTCAGCAAAACAATTTACACACCATCATTGCCCTCAGTGACCTAATACACTAAATATAATATTCTGGACTGGACTGCCACAATTAGGTCATGATCAGTTTCATACCATGCTGTGTGTGATCTTTCTCACCGAGTTAAATATCATCTGTCATCTCAGCTGTTTGGATTTAATTTGATTTCAAAATGAACATCTATTTATCACATTTCAAAATGAACATCTATTTATCACATTTTCAGCAAATGTTTTCTTCCTGCAATCTTGAACAAGACACTTACAAGTTGTTCAAATTTAACACTCATGAATAACCACTTAACCCATTCTTTTCACATGATCCTGGATATATGTATGTTTTGGCAGTAAACATTTCATTCACACACACACACACACACACACACACACACACACACACAGTTTATTTATACTTTAAAGGTCTATGAATTTACGGTTACAACTTATTATCGTTCATGGTTTTAATCATCATCATAATTATTATGCTGACTCAGAGTTGGAAAATATCTTAATGCGCAAAGTGCAATAACAATTTTACATCCTAAAAAAGCAATCCTCACAATGACTATGGAAAGACTAGTATGAGATTTCCAATAGATTTAGGCATGACAATAAGCAACTTTTTGTTGTTGTTTTTTTTTTTTAATGAAAAAAGGCCTTTTGATGTGAACTTCAAATTTGATGGACATACAAAATGTAAATTTTGCAATGTCAGACTGTGCAGAGCATTTCTAAAAAATTCTACACAACATGAACTGTAATATTTACTGACATTTTTTAAATTATGAAAACATTAAGAAGCCTCAACTGAATGCGGTAATATTACTTTGCACCCATTCAGAAAAAAACACACCTGGTGCTGTCAACGAAAGTTTTAGGTGAATGGCAGCAATGCTTGTTAGTGGCAATTGGCAAGCTGAATAACAACGCCGGAAATAGGCTACTTCTTTAAAATACCAACATACATACACATACATGTATATATTATCAATCTGTCTGGGTCGTTTAAAAAAAATGAAAAAAAAAAAGCCGCACGGCCTAACATAGTCTAAAAGAACTCAAAAGAACTAACTCTAATCTAGCCTTAACTCACTGTAACCAGGAAACTGGTTGTTTTAAATGGACATACAATTGATACCAAACAAATTTAAATAGTTTGCTATTAGTAGATTACATAACAGAACAATAAACATGTCAAAAATCAAGGTTATCATGCACTTGTGGAAAAAACAGACGATGGGTAAATATACATTACCAATCAATGCGGAATCGACTCACGAAACAACTAACAGCCGCTGAGCCGGCATCGTAAGTTACTGCGACACAGAAGTGGCGACAGACTGAATCGGCAAAGTATTCTGCTTCACTGACACTACTTCAATTAGTACGCAACGACCTCCTATGAGATATCCAGATCTGATAAATGCACCACTTACATATCTTGCAACAAGTCTCCTGAGTATCATTATCGTCGTGGCTGGGAAACATCATTGCGGCTAATCATCAGCAGCAAAGACCCCCGATTCAAGTATCTTTTCACCGTAGCTGGCTGGAACAAATAGTATCTTGCCCAAAGAAGAAAAGAGGCTTGGGCTGCGTCATTTCTTTATTTCAAATGTTTGATTTTTTTTTTTTTTTAGGTCGAGACAGCTTTTGTTATTACTTGAATCATTGCAACTGTTAAACTTTGTCTAATATAATTCAATATCAACTGGAAGGAATAGAATTTGCTATGAAGGGTTTAGATGGAAACACTAGAACAAGCACAAAGCTACAAATAAGGTACATCACACGTCAGTTTCAATTTGTACTTTCTTCTACGGAGACGATCTGACGTTTGCTTTGAATGATAAAAGTTAGCGCTTTTTCATGTCTCAACCAGATATGTAGAGAAAAGTCAGCAAACTTGAAAACACACAAGCAAAACGATCGTATAGTGACGAATTTACCTAGATTAACAACTGAATGAGGATTCGGGTGCACACACGGAAAATGACCTGTCACGCATTAGTAACGGGAAACAAGTTCAAAAAGGACATCTTGGATCGGCCTTTGAACAGAACACACACATACACACACACACGCGCGCGCGCGCGCGCACGCACACACGCGCGCGCGCACGCACGAGAGCACACACACACACACACACACACACACACACACACACACACACACGTGCGCGCGCGCAGATGTGTGCACTCACATCAAAACTTAAACTTTGTAAATTTGAGTGACAGGTCGTCCGGCAAAACAAGTCCCGATGTAGGCCTATGTCAACGAACGTATGAGGATGGACAAAATGGCGGATAGAGTTTAGAAGTGAACAGATTTGTCTCCAGTTATATTTTGGAAGAATAGTGAATATGGCTAGGCATACAAGATCTCGCTGCATGGGAAGCAAGGTGAACGCCACTACAACCAAAGAACCAACAAATACAGGTCAACCAAAAAGTGGACAAGAAAATCTTCTTAAGGATGTGCTGAAGCGAGCGTGTCAAGGTCGGAAAAACCATCAAGAGGATGGCAATGAAAAAATAGACGATCAGGGTGCTCTGACGGACAACACAAACGTGAGTTCGCTCAAAAACGTAACAATAATCATCGAAACACTCTGTAAAAAGATTGATGCGTTAGAAGAAACTGTTAGATGCCAGAGTGATATGATAAGAAACTTGAGAGAGACGGTTTCGAAACTCGGTGTTGACAATGGTAACAACCAAGCAGCCTCTCCCTCCAGAGGTACTTACGCTGACGCTTTGAAATCGTCTCCGGCGGGGTCGGCTGATCCAGGGGCATTGAAGGCTTCAGCCTTGGATCTGGCCCGGAATGTAAACAGGGGCAAAACAAAAATGGAAAGAACTGTTCAAAGATTAAAAAAAATGACGTCAGGTCAGCTGACTGCAAATCTCCTCGTCATGACGTCAAGACATCGCATTCAGAACAGCTTCCAAAAGTTCTCTTTCTCCACGACTCTACAATTAGTCCAGGGATATTAGGCATGAAGGTTGAAAAAGAAGTTATAGTTTTCATTTTTTGGTACACATACAGATGATGAGTCGTACAATGTTGTGTGAAAAGTCCCCAAAAATCCCATATTAGCAACATAGTTATTTTTTCCTTTCTTTTTTAGCATATAAAACAAGGCGTGATTCTAAGGCCTTGAAATAGAATAAGTCATTCAAAAGGTAACTAAATAAGAGCTCAAATCAAATGAAACAATTGAAGAATACACATTTATCTCTCTAATGACAGTATTTTGACAGGAGCACATGTATGCAAAATGCAGAAAATAAACCGTTATTGAAAATCGAACCTTTGTTTTCATGTCTCTATTGCCATTGTTCTCCAACTTCACTGTCTCGCAAGAATCTGACATTCTTGCCAATAGTCTTCCAAGAACTTGGTGAGGTCCAGGGTGTTGGTGCAGGTCAGTCCCATGCAACTGCAGATGGAGGAGCAAGGCATGCCTGCTCGTCGACAGCCACAACTGCCAGTACAGCCAGCCTTGCAGCCACAGGAGACGATGCGTAACAGTTTATCAGGCCGACGGCAACTCTGTGGGCACAGGTCGAAGTGAACCATGAGATGAAAGCCACCCCCATTTGGTTGGATCAATGTCATTTTCTAACCACTGGTGTACCTGACAGTATGTTCTGAAGGAATGCTGACGAGCAGCAGCACTAGTAGGTGGTAAGCTTGCCATTTGAAAACCCCCACTTGCCACCTTTTTGGTTTTCTTGAACGATGCCAGTCTGGAACTGTCCAGGCTGTTGAAAGTGGAAGCACCATATACATGCAGCAAAAATTCTTCACCAGCTTTTGCGATGTCCTCTGCATCTGCATCTGCGATGTTGAAAACAGCCACAGTTTGAACAAGATTGTCATCAGATTTTAGCACATTGTACCCTTTCCGCTTCCCTTGTTGGTATGGTGCCGAAGTCGTGTCACAGCACGAAGAAACAACAAGCTATCCTTCAAATGTCCAAGAGCTTTCTGGATAGCAGAAATATCAAACACGTTTTGCTGGATCTTTCCGTGTCCAGGATGAATCTGGTATATCTGCCAATCAGAAGGCGTTCTGGCCACCAGGATCACAAGAAGGTCAGTATCTGTTCCTGTGACAGCCACTTGATGACTCTCTTTGGCATAAGGAAGGGCAGTGGACACAGTCAGAGTGTCGCATCATTCTCTGCTTGCTTCACATTGATGTCAGCATCTCGAAGACTTCCACAAAGAATTGCTAAATTCAGCCTGACTCACTGTGGCTTTGATGTGGCAGGCTACGTCAATGTTAGCAGATGTATGCTTTACTGCTCTTCGTTTTTGTTCCTCAGACTTTGTAGATGGTAATCCAGCATAACCATCCAAAACCACTGTGGCATTTTTTCCATAGTAAGTGGCTATGTGTCTCAGGTATGGCTCACAAATCTCCTCGTAAGTAGCTGGGCATGGCCACAAAACGCTGTGCAGTAGATGACCTCCATCGATGACAAAGACCAGATCTTGAGGCAAGTCATTAGACCCAAGTGGAAGAAGAGACAGCAAAAGGGATGCCAGTGCAGCTTTTGAAGGTCGTCGCATGGAGATGTCATCAAACAGTGAGGGTGGTCGAGGGGCAAGTTCATACTTCATGTATGTAGCTAAATCAGTAGCCGAGTCCACAATGGAAAGAATACGATTTAGCATCTGCTGTGGCTGAACGACCACTTCTTTTCTCCTGATCTTCACTGAACTGTTCATACAAGCAAGAGACTTCACTTTAGTTTTTCGCTGCAGCATCACCTCCGCAAAGGTTTTGCCAATCATGTTCTGTGAGCCACTCCCGACATAGAAAGCATTGTCACAGTTGACAGAATCATCAGCAATCACACCAGTTGATAAGCTGACCAGCATGCAGGGAGGCCTGTCTTCAAAGGGCATGTGACATGGGAACCACTGGATGAAAGTGTCCACATCATGATTGTCTTTCACTTGTCTGGAAGATCGTAGTTATTCATGTTGCTCTGATGTTTCATGGACAACACCAGCAAAGTCCTCAAGGCTGTTGCACAACGCACAACGCAACTGTCAGAGGCAGCGACAGGACACAACGAGCAAGTGTGCTGTCAGAGATTCCTCGTCCACTAGCGAGTCCTCCAGAAGTTTTCATGGCTCTCATCAAGACTTGCACAATGGTCATGTCAGACCATACCCCACTTCAGAATTTTTCAGTGCGGCGGATTGTGAAGTAACCTGACTCCACAAACTGGCACTGGACATGAGAGGGAAGTTCTTCCATCTGCTGCACGTAGAGGTGGGCTGATTTGGCGTAGGCAAGATGTCCTGCAGTATGCACTGTGTACATATGTAGATGCCAGTCCCCAGTTCTCTCTGCACGGACAAACAGTCTCATGATGTGTACAAGCTCAAAATATTGTATCCACAGCTTAGCTGTCCGGTTGGTACCTTTCATGTGTTCACATATTCGTTGCAAGCTGTCACACACCCGCGTAATGTCTTCTGAGGAAAAAAAAACTCTTCAAGATTTGAATCTCTCAAAAGCCTTGAGTACATCTGGCGAAGACTTTCTATGCAGCCCTCGTCAAGCACATTTGATTTCTTCAAAGGCTATGGCCAGAAATACGATCAATTAGGACAGGGAGTATAAAGTCGATGATGGCGGTTTAGAATTTATTTCTGGCTTGAGACCAACAATGCAGGGTTAATTTCCCTGATATCAACCAGGCCAGAGAGCTGTAATGGGTGGTGTAACGAAAAGTTTTAACTCCCCGAATGGTTTAACTCCCAGGGAGTTAAACTGTTCATATGTAAATTTTAACTCCCCGGGAGTTAAACTAGAGTGACTCCCACCTTGTGCCAAAATAACTCCACTCTGTAAAACTTCAAAATGTTCTAAAATCTTTTTGTGTGAGTCTCAACAAATTCTTGAAACATTAAGGGGAGAGATATTTTGTACATATATCAGACTTGACTCCCACCCTGTAACAGAATGACCCCCTGGGAGTTAGCCTGTACTATATCCAGATTAACTCCCGGGAGTTAATCCAGACGTATAAAAGTTTAACACACTGCCCACTAAGGGGAGTCAGTTTTTCACAGTTTAGAATAACTCCCCTAGGAGGTAATGTGTACACGTGTTTTCTGACTCCAGGGAGTTACTTTGTAACAGAGGGGGAGTTAATCTGATCATGACTAAGATGACTCCCCACCCACCTATTCCAGATGCCTTCCTGTAAGAGAATGGGGGAAGGGGATTTAATGTTCATAATCATCATCATAGGGAAAGGAAATGTCCGTGTACATATTCATGTGCTCATCTATGCATGTCCTTAATATTTTACTATGTCTTTTTGTATATAATCTGTATGTAAAGTCTGTATATACATGAATTAATGGTTTGATGCCTTTGGTAGAAATACTGTACCTTCAGTCTTTGGCGTTCTCTCTCTCTCTCTCTCTCTCCTCTCTCTCATGGAATCTATGCGACTATCAAACAGTCACCCATAAGTGAAGGCCATGACACTCAAATGGTGTAGAAATGCAAAATTTTCAATTTTTCATTGTGTCATGCCGCCAAATTAGGGAATGAGGGGGCGGGGGGGGGGGGGGGGGGGGGGGGGGGGGGTGGAGGGTTGGAGGTGGGGGGAGGGAGAGAGAGTGACGAGTAGTCGAGACGTGACGTAAAATTGTTTGTATTGACTCGCTACATCTGGGAGAGAAGGAAGAAGAAAAAGGGTTGGCATAGATTAGAAATTTGTGTGTGAGACACATGGGGGAGAGAGAGAGAGAGAGAGAGGAGGGGGGGGGGGGTGGTGGTGGTGGTGCCTGTTTTTGTACAAGAGGGTGGTTGCTTGGGACCGATTTGATGAGTTGTCAAGTGACTCGTCACAGGTGTGGTGGTGTGCGTGTGCCAAGCTAAAAACGAAAGTCGGACAGCCAATCAGAAAAAACACACATTGTTCAATAAAATTCAGGACACGTGACTAATTCACAGAAACCAATAACATTGAAGGAAACAATTCTACCTGACAAGTCTTGATCTGGCAAGTTAGTGTAAGAACACACACACACACACATATATATATATATATATGTGTGTGTGTGTGTGTGTGTGTGTAGGATTCACACAAACAATACAGACAGACGAAAACAGCGTGAACGATTCTGGATCTTCAAGCTAAAAACTCTGGCACCACGTGGGCTCAATGTTTTGATGTGACAAGGAAGACAAAGACGTCATCAATTGACGTAAAACTAATCGAAAAGACACAATGACGTTGCGTTTGTTTACAAACGAAGAACTCCTGCTGAAGAAGGCTAAGTAGCCGAAATATTTTGGATAACAGCAGATTTGTTGTTTACCTCATTATATATATATATATATATATATATATATATATATATATATATATATAGAGCAGCTTGGTGTTGCAATGACTGCAAGAAATATTGAATTATAAACAAAGATTGCTCTTATGTCTTAGA
This sequence comes from Conus ventricosus, assembly GCA_018398815.1. Classification (NCBI taxonomy): domain Eukaryota; kingdom Metazoa; phylum Mollusca; class Gastropoda; order Neogastropoda; family Conidae; genus Conus; species Conus ventricosus. Next base: position 22,658,126 of record CM031616.1, on the reverse strand, counting down.
TTGACGAAATAGGGGGAAATAAGCATTCATATCTGCAGTGGTAGATGATTCTGCCTAACTAACAGTATGTGCTTGAGTGAGTGAATGGAGAAAAATAAAATAAATGCTTCTAAAAATGAGCCTTCAGCAAGCTTATAGTCTCCAAGGGGGAAGACATCCTCCAATAGGGAGGGAAACTCACTAACATATAACTCCTGGTCATATACCGATATTTCGAAACTTGGTTGTTTCTCCTCAGTGACCGCGGAAAGTGGTAATTTGACTCCTCTGCCTTTTCAGTTTTAAGAAGAATGCAATCCCAGAAAAGGCTGGTGCGCAATACCGTAGTATATTTGTTGAGTTTTCAAAAAACCAACCAAAGGTGCCACCTAAGAAGCAAAAGAAAATCATGAAAGAGCAAAACAAGCTACATTTTCTTGTGAAAAGTAAAAATATAAGAAGATATCCTCTTAAGACACAAGTGCTGAGGGTCAGTTCTTGGAATGAATCCGCAAGGGACTAAAATACAACAAACTAATAAATTCCAAGGATAAGTACCGCGCACCGTTCCAGCAACTTACAGAGCAGCTTGGTGTTGCAATGACTGCAAGAAATATTGAATTATAAACAAAGCTTGCTCTTATGTCTTAGATTGACGAAATAGGGGAAAATAAGCATTCATATCTGCAGTGGTAGATGATTCTGCCTAACTAACAGTATGTGCTTGAGTGAGTGAATGGAGAAAAATAAAATAAATGCTTCTAAAATGAGCCTTCAGCAAGCTTATAGTCTCCAAGGGGGAAGACTCAACAAATATACTACGGTATTGCACACCAGCCTTTTCTGGGATTGCATTCTTCTTAAAACTGAAAAGGCAGAGGAGTCAAATTACCACTTTCCGCGGTCACTGAGGAGAAAACAACAAGGTTTCGAAATATCGGTATATGACCAGGAGTTATATGTTAGTGAGTTTCCCTCCCTATTGGAGGATGTCTTCCCCTTGGAGACTATGAGCTTGCTGAAGGCTCATTTTTAGAAGCATTTATTTTATTTTTCTCCATTCACTCACTCAAGCACATACTGTTAGTTAGGCAGAATCATCTACCACTGCAAATATGAATGCTTATTTCCCCCTATTTCGTCAATCTAAGACATAAGAGCAAGCTTTGTTTATAATTCAATATTATATATATAATGCTGAACAATTAAGTAGTGGGGGAAACATATATATATATATAAATAAGATGCATGGGTGGTAGCGAGCTGCGGGGAGTGGGTGGTGGGTGGGAGTCATTCTGGTGGTATGTCAGAATAACTCCCTGGAGTCAAACTGAAACACAGATGGAGTTAGTTTTTCATATTCTAGTTTAACTCCCAGGGAGTTAAAATTTACAAATGAACAGTTTAACTCCCTGGGAGTTAAACCATTCGGGGAGTTAAAACTTTTCGTTACAGTGGGAAGTACACTGTCTCGTTGATGGAGCTGTTTGTAGAGGTGGGACGTGACCTGCTCTGCAGATCGAAGGAGTACAGATAAATGTTTCATAGTGGCAACGTGGAGTTTCGCTTGCATGGTGTCATCGTTTCATCAACCCCCTCGCGGCAAGCGGGACAAAAAATAGGCGAAAGTTCGTCAGACCGTCTTGAGGCTGTCTTGCATAATTATGAGGAAAAGTGGCCCGGCCTGTGATTGGTACATGAAAAATAGTGACGTTCTCTAATTGGTATATAATGAAAACGCCGACCTTTCAACAGCAAGAAGAGGCATAAAAATGGTAGTTAAAATGTAAACTTGAATCTTTGTCCTCTGTCCGTCTCTGTTTCCTACCCCATCCCCCGTCCTCTCACATCCCTCGCCACCAGAATAAGCTAGCCACCTCACGATTTCCCTAACCATGAAACTCATCTCCGGCCAACTCCTTTAGGAATCCTTTTTACTCTGGGATTGTGTGCGACGGTAAGGTTTTCTGACCACAGAGGACCCTTAAGAGGGGACATCGTGGGAGTCTGGGTGAGCTGTTGCCGGTTTCTTTTCTGCAGACAGGTAGTCGGGGGATAGGTCTACGTACTGTTGACAGTAATGAGGTTGTGGTGGCATTTTTACAGGTCAAACAGCTGATGGGTATGGGTTGGCCACATAGCGACGCACAGAAACCGAACTGCAACATTTTCGCAATTTAAGCTTTCCATTCACAGATTCGGCCTACTGTGCTGCCATCTTTTCCGACATACACGCCACTTTGGGGATGTGCTAACCATACCTAGCAAACTCTCGTAGTGATGGATTGTGAAGAAACGCGTCCCGCTCACTTGTATTCTAGACTCTCACGTCTGTGAAATGCACTTCTGGTAGAGGCATGTATCTTGCCATCACTCTCTTTCATTCTGACCATTCTACAGAAGAGTAGACATCCCAAAGGTATACTGAGGTTTTGAAAGAAGCGGCAGCAAAGGAGTGCACAGATAACATGCTATCTGTTGTATGACAGAGGACAATGTTGTTGTGATCCCTGTTTCCTAAACATCCATCATGACACCGGCACAAACTACTGCCCGAGGACAGTGATAACTATGTGTTTCTACCTCAACACTTAAGCTATACAACGTACATGACTTATTCTTTTTCATGTTTCTGAGAAGAGCGATCTTGGGATATGTTACATTGAAACCTACACACCTGACACACACACACACAAAGAGAGAGAGAGAGAGAGAGAGAGAGAGAGAGAGAGAGAGAGAGAGAGAGAGAAGAGTACAACGTCATACTAGGTCCAGCACACCACATGGAGAGGTTTAGTATCGCAAGCTCTGTCCCCCCTTACCCATCCCCTTAACTATTAGGACCCGAACTTGATGTGAGTAAGCATTTGTATGACTGAGTGCATGTTCATGCTAGGGCAGGAAATGAAGATGGGGAAATACAACATACACCTTTCCGAGTTTCTTTCAATGATTTTCTAATCCTTTTTAGCACATAAATGTTTTCTATCAGGTATGTACTTGTCCTCCATGCATAGCACTCTCTCTGTCAAAGATATAGCATGCTATGCATTGTGCAGTGGTCAGAGCAACAAAGTGACCGGAAGACTATGGGTTCATTCAAACTTCTTAGTATCTAAACCAGCCAATGTAGGACATTTTGTTGCTGGTTGGGAGGTTGATGTTCAATTCTCATCAGATCCATTAATGTATGGGATTTTTCGGCCTCTACCCAGAGCTGTTTGCATTGCTCAGTTGGGAAGACTCAAACAGAATAGTTGAACTTCGCCCACTTAATAGACATGTCTCTGGAAGTGAACCTCAAATTTTCTGACAATCACTGCAGGTGTCTGTATCCCATACTTGGTTGACGCAAAGATATATTAAGAAACTAAGCATAGAGTACAGCTTTCTCATGTAATCTGAAGACCCAAATGGAATGCCACACCATTTTCATCATCCCAGCTTTTATCGATCAACATAAACATCTTAAATTCTGTGGCCCTTCATGCCCTGCTCTCAGGGCAACCTAAATTTTGATTTTCTCTCCATGCCCTTTTTGAGTTTGTGCTGGTGTAAACAGTACTGGCAAAATCATGGGGTATGTTGTTGGGCGGACATAGCTGCACCCATCTTAGGGAACACTCTTGCTGGCTCCATAACAAAGCAATATTATTGTCTGTAGGTAGGGAGCTCAGTAGGTGATGTCCTGCCAACATCAGAACACCACTGAAGTGACTCAGCTGCAGTGCAGCGTCTCCTCTGGCGGGTTGTCCTAAAATCAACTTGACTTTGACAGCTCCCTGTGGGGTTGCCAGTGTTGAGGCTGTAGGTGTGGCTATGACTGGGAAGCAAGAATAGTGGCGCGAGTGTAATGCAACTGAAGCAGCATGGAAGACGACACAGCTCACACACACACAACTTCATAGTATTTTGGTCTTTTCCAATATGCTAAGCATGGAATTGAACAAACTGAACCACCGTCGGGTGTAATCTACTTCTTGATTGCAAATACATCATATTTGAATTAGCACTGAAAGTGTATGTTTATACAAATATTCTTTGGTAGGTCTGAATTTTTGTGTGGGGGCGTGTGAAAACATTACCTTATTTCCCAAAGAAATGGAAAGGTAGAGTGTGCACATAAGCAAAAAAGATATGCTTGAAGTGTGGAGCAATTGCATCCAGAGGTCCTCAAATCTAACTTTCGATACTTCTTTCTTGTTACAACTCACTTAAAAAAAAAAAAAAATCATGTGCTTCTATGACAACTCCCTATGAAAAGCCAGTTTCTCTTTTCCTTGGGCTTAGGGATGGTTCATTTCTCTCATGAATTTAATGCTTGATTGCTTTGACCATTTTTAATATGAAGGCATTTGGTGTGGAAAAAAGATGCGCCATACCTCTTCATACTTTCTCTCACTAAGCTCATAGGCAAAGTAACTAAGAACAGAAAACAGGAAATCTTTTGTCTTGCATGCTGTCTTGTGAATGGTTGAAAATATACACAATGTTTCTGCTTTGTGTGGGTTTGGTCATTTTCTTTTGTAACTCTACCAAGAAGTCTGTGTTTTTATCTTTGTCTGCCCATCAGTCTGTCCATTATTAAGATGACGCAAAAATTTTCAAATCGATGTTGACAAAACCTAACAGCAAGATGGAATGCGACCCAAGGATGAACACATTGAACTCTAATGCAGATCCAGATCAAAAAGCTGATCAAGGATCTGTTCAGCAACATTATGCAAAACACAGCTTTAACCAATTCTAACAAAACTCAATACAAAGATGGAATGTGGGCCCAAGGACAAATCCATTACATTTCAAAGAAGATCTGTCCAAGAATACAGGTCAAAGGACAGATCCAATATCTACTATGAACTTGGCAGGGGTCTGCAATCTTCTGGAAGCCATTTCAGTTCACTGAAAGTAATAAACAAAACTACACCCTGACATTTTCACAACTACACCCTGACATTTTCACTCTTCCCTAAATATTGAAGTAAGGTAAGGGTAAGGTAATGTTGCTTATAGCCCAGCCGACCTCAAAGTAAGTTCCAAATTTCTTTTGAACATTTCTCACCACATGCATCAAGAACCAAAGTCATAAGCATATTATATGTAAACAACAGTGACAAGACATTTCTTTAAAGTTTATTTTCATTACAAAATGCTTAAAAAAAAAAAAAAAGGAAATGAGAAAAGGAAATAAAAAAGGAAAAGAAAGGAGCTGGGGAAAAGGGGGAACCTTACAAAAAACATAATGTGTCCATAATATATTCATAATAACTCGGCAGCACGATTACTAAAAAAAATGTGGAAACAGATGATACTGATTTAATACTTTTCATCCATATTTGATAAATATACATACTTAACTTCAGTTAAAAAAAAAGGTTCTTTTTTATGTACCCAGAAGAAAAATGTGATTTATTTCAAAACGAAAAGGAATTTTTCTTTTAGCTGGAAAAAAAAGACCCCTGAACAAATAGAAAAATTGAACATACGCACACAAACCCATTATAGTGGTGTTTCACATTTAGATTACAATTCATATATACTGACTTCCATAAAAAACGCGAAAATTTGAAAGGCTATTTTTCGGGTGAAAAAGGGTGAATATACAATATTGAACCATTGTGGCAAGTTGTTTGGGTCCAAGACTCACGTGCAGTGAAAAAATTGTGTGAGCAACACATCATTCCCGGCATTGGAGGGTCAACAAAAATGGCAAACTGGTTGCTGCATGTGAGGCACGTGCACACCATGCAGAGCAAAGTTAACCAGCGACAAGTACGCAGGCATGCAGCCTTTATAAAGCCGCGCTACAAGGTTCAGGTAACGACTTGCCGTCTGAGCGCTACAGAGATGCCAAGACTACGAGCAGAGGAACGCAATCGTGCCCTAGGCCATCTGGAGGCTGGTGTGGATGCCAGGCAGGTCGCCAACATCTTTAACGTCCACATCTCAACCATCTATCGTCTGCAGCACCGCATGCGAGTCACTGGTACCACTGATGATCGTCCCCGGCCAGGCCGTCCTTGGGTCACCACACAAAGAGAGGATCGCCATCTTGTTCGAACCCATCTGCGGGACAGGCGGCAAACAGCCGCTAACACTGCTCGACAGGTGCCTGGGAATCTCCAGCAACGAATCAGCCTCAACACTATGCGGCGGCATCTTCAGGAGAACGGGCTGGCATGTAGGCGTCCTCACAGAGGTCCGGTACTGACACCAAGACACCGGCAGGACAGGCTGCAGTGGGCACAAGCCCGAATCAACTGGCACAGGCAGCAGTGGGGACGCATACTGTTCTGAGATGAGAGCCGTTTTTGTATTGACATGGCTGACGGTCGTGTCAGAATATGGCGTCGACCTGGTGAACGCTATGCTGACTCCTGTGTGGTAGAGCGGACCCCCTGGGGAGGCCCGAACGTTATGATATGGGGTGCAATTGGCATTAATCACGCCATAGGACCAGTCATCTTTCAGAACATTGGTCCTGGTCGCGGACAGGGTGTCAATGCACAGCGCTACATCAACCAGGTGCTCAGACCCCATGTCGATCCTTTTTTTGCGCAACACCCAAACTGGACATTCCAACAGGACAATGCAAGACCACACACCGCCAGGGCCACCCAGCAATTTCTTCAGCATAACAACGTCAATGTGCTGCCCTGGCCAGCCCTCAGTCCCGATTTAAACCCAATAGAACATTTTTGGGATGAACTTGGCAGACGGTTGGACCTCCTGCGTCACAACCAGCAACAGCGGCTCAACTTCACCAGGCCATCGTCCATGTGTGGGCTGGTGTGCCAAGGGGACGCATCAACCACTGGTCCAGTCAATGAGCCGCAGGTGTCAAGCAGTTGTCAACGCAAATGGTGGCCACACACGGTATTAGGACTTCAAGCTGGTTTGTCACGTGACCTTGGATTTTCCACACAAAAGCATATTGCTGATGACATTTTCACACATTACCGGTGTAATGAATCAAATCACGTTGAATTCTCGCTTCTACTCTGTACAATTGTGACTAATAAAATTCACCCCCAACCTTCAGCTTGTTTTGTTTTCGCGTTTTTTATGGAAGTCAGTATAGAAATGCCTTCAAAACATAAATTTCCAAAATATGTTCTCTATCTGAATCACAGTCAAGACACAACAATCTTGAACTGGATATGTTCAGCCTTAGGGGAAGAAAATTTGATTCATTTGATCACATTTACATATGACAGGGAAAAGAAAATAGTATTGGGTTTGACATGCAAAAAACAAACAAAGAGAAGGGGGGAAATTACACACCGTCTCTTTGTTTTGGATCAAAGTTTTTTTCATTTCAAAGCCAACACAGTTTTCACAAACACATACCTTTTTTTTTTAGCCACTGAAGTTTGTGCTTCATTACCAAGTCTCTAAACCTAGTCTCATATCAAGGCAGGCACTCCACAAAACTACACAATTCAAAAAGTGACAATTGAGTGACAACATCCTACTGCTTTAGTGAAAGGCCATTAAAAAAAAAAAAAATTGTCGCCCATTGAAAAAAAAAAAGGAAAAAGAAAAGTTCGTTTGAATATGCGCAAATGCATATATATTATCTTTGATTAGTACTTTGGACATTCTGGGAGGCAAAAATGGCTTTTTGTGAATGTTGTTGTCATTGAATTGTCACCAACTGAATTTGATCAGAGGTCAGGGTCAATATCATAGGACCTCCCAGTATGACTCTTTCAATATAGACTTCTTTTCTTGTTTCTTTTTTCATGTTTGTTTTCTGTTTGCCTGTACTAGATTTACCACCTGTCTTGTCCAATCATCTAGAAACTGTTTATCCCAAAAGCCAAATGATAAGAACCTCAGGGTAGGAACTAATGCGTTTTTGTTGCATGATCATTGTTCAAGACTGAACCACTACCCCCAATGCCACTTCAACTGACCTTAAACATTAACCATCAGTGCCTGCATGAATGTTAGTTTCCGATGGCAAGATGGGCATAACAGAAGACTACGAATATGATTATGATTTTCAATTTAAAAAAAAGTCATGGTGGTGGTAATATTATAAAATGCACTGACATATGGATCTCTGGTTCAGAGATCTGTAAACACGAACACAAAAAGCTGACAGCTTTATAAGCTGACACATGTACACAAGTTTTAACATATCTTGGATAACATTTTGTCATGCAGAAGTGATTGTTTACAAAAAAACTATATATCTGGTAGGTGAGGGGATCATCCTAGTATGATGTGAATGTGATTCACAGCAAACCGCACTGATGGCAGACTCAGACCTTTTGGTATTGCAAATACTCAGTCACACAAGAAGACCCAGAATCATCCAACATGTACACTGCTCTAAACAAACACTGAAGCTGCCATACAATGCCTCAGTTAACGATTTGTCAGTTACACAGTGAAATACGAATCAGGTAAATATCTTATGCACCAGCAGAAACAGTTTGAGTTCAATATGAAGCAATTATAATGTATGACTCAACACAGTTTGAATGTCATACCTAGGGAAAGAATTTTTTTTCCACTTAAGGAAAGTTTTTTTTTTGTTCCACACAACCCCTATAAACCCACACACCACACATTTGACAAATTCTGACATTTCTAATCCCATTCATAGTTTATACAGTTAATCAAACACCCATGTATGCATGTTAGCATACATTACTTAATAAAAGGTAGATCAAAGTAGAAGAATAAAAGCATTGAGTACTTAAATAGTAAATTTCATTCCTTTCTATTACATAAAATGTATTGAAGTGGCAAAACACAGCTCTTGACCAATCCCTGAATAATGAAATATTAATGTAGGTTTTAGAACAGTCAACTTTTAAGTGATGCACATCATGCTTTTAACCATTTTAATGTTTTTAAATGTGGAAATGCAAGTTAAAGAAACAGTAACAGTAACAAGTATCTGTAACAAATCAACTTAAAACCAAAAAAATTGAAAAAAAAAATCAAACCAACAAAAGCATTTGAAAATAAAGAACACAGGCTCAGAACTTCTACAGTATAGTACACACTTCTTTACACAATGGCCTATGTACATAAATGCAGTTTTCTCATGTCATTTTTTGGTAACACTCTTATTACAGTTCAATTCTCCTCAAAAGAAAAAGAAAGTTTTTTTTTTTTTTTTTTTTTTTTCAAATTTAAGAATTCTACATAGAGCAGCTTTCTTTATTGTTTAAAGATGCAGTTTCACCTAAAAAAAAAGATACTCCAGTCTCAGGTATTAGAGTCAGTTTTCGTTTTGTTTACAGCCCATTACACTCCATGGCTGCAAGGCCGCATATCACAGCTGTTACCACATCAAACACTGATTCTGTATACACATTAGAAAAACAGTTTATGTGAAAAGTGGCTTAAAACATGACCAATTTGCCACAAGATTGCAGATAATATTAAAACATCACCTGGCAGAACGCTTCTGAACAAAGTATTAATGGAATCTGCTGTGAAATGCTTATGCCTAACGCTTCTGTACATTCCAATACACCTGTCCATGATGACCACAAAGACAGGTGAAGTTTACAGTGGACAGCAACAAGAATATGTTATTCAGTCTGTAAATTACAATAAGATTCAAATACTTTGAAATGTGTATGTTTCAAACATTAATGATATTTGGTCACACATATTACTGGCAGTCTCACGTTATATGATTTGATTGCCACAGTTTCA
>CM031616.1:22638606-22647463 GCA_018398815.1 Conus ventricosus | reverse complement strand
TTGTTGCAAGACTATATAACTGTTAGATGGAAAAAGCTGATAACCTTTAAGTAAACCTCACATACTGACAGGCTGACCTGCTGGGAACACTATTTACTGACACCTTATGGTCAAGAGTGGATAACAAGACACATCGTCACCTCAACAGTTTGATCTGATTTGAGGGAGAGGAAGGCTTACCATAAATGGAATCATATGATTTCTGTGTCAAGAATATTGTTTTTGTATCAACCATTTTGTGAAACAGTAGTCGAGATGCACACAGTAACTTAGATGCGGAATATATGACATTTAAACATGGCTCAGCAATTAAAAAAGTAACTGTTGTTTTTATTATTATATATATATTCATTCTGGTTTCAACTGGGGATTCCTTTTTTCATTCATCTTTGAGGAAATAAGACCACAAAATACTTGTACAGTCTGTATCAAATCAAAGTTACGTCCCTTCCATCAGTATTTCAAAAAGTACAGAGTATTCTGCTATAATGGTAGGCAAAAAGTCATTGCATCAATGCATGTGCCATGATCTTAGCTAGGAAATGTGATGTCAATTGAAAGAAATTTCAAACAGTAGTTGTGACTACAGAACTACTGCAGTCCACTGTCTACCATTTCACTTCCGCCAACAGATTTGCTATCTGAAAGCTCACTGTTCTGTTCAAGAACATGTTTTTCATCACACAAACAACTTCAAAGCATTGTTTGAGGGTGGAAAGTGTATCACTGCTACCAAGGAAACAAATGGCACAAAAACATCTGGATACAAATTCAGCATGTGAAAGTCAACAGCTAGGTTTTGTACACAGGATTTTGAAGTCTTCCGTAAGAACATTTTTTTTATAAAGAAAACCTGTTCTAAACTGTCCATGAGATTCGTTTAAAAAAACACAAAGGGACAGAAAAAGACAAAGAATTCACAGATTTTAACAAGCTTCTAAGACCCAACTGGAGTACACTTCCACACTCAGAATATACCAAAGACTGCTTATATAAGCCACACTAAAAGCAAACATTTGATGATAACCTTAATTTCTATTTCAAGAGTTGGGGCAGTCAGTTTTGATCAATAAAAGCTGCATTCACTTGCCATGATGCTACAAATGGTAGGATCTGATTTCTTATGTATCTCCAAATAAATACAAAGCCCTGGTAGTTAAGAGTTTTGTGGTGGAAAGAGTGAATTCAATTTGCAGTAACCACAAAATTAATCCTTTTTTGTTTTGAGGGTAGAATATCAAATTTAGAAAGTTTTACATAGCCAGTTTTCACACACTTTCGAGGGCTTAAAAAAAAAGTAATTCAGTTTCCCAAAATGTTACCAAATTTAGTTTAAGAGCCATATGAACTTTGTGTACATTGCAAGAATTCAGCACTTGAAGACATGATGCTCAGCAGCCTTTGCTAAAGTCAAGGAGTTTCTGTTTTATCACAGCCTAGCAGAATACAGAGCATCATTCCAGGGTTGTCAAGACACAGAGAAAGGACTGAAACCATAAAGAAATTTACACAAAGATTTTAAAATGAAACAAAAGAGATGCTACGGTCAGATGACAGCACCAGCAGATGTTGACAGAACTGTTCAAAGTCTGACTCAGCATGAACAGAGATTGAAAAAGTACACCTTTACAGAGGAAAAAGACAGCAGTTTAGAAACTGATGACGCAGAAAAGGCTTAGTATAAAACTGTCCTTTGTCTGAAAGTTCTGCAATAACGTTATAGTTTTATACATAAACATGCTTCATGATTGCTCTGGGCCATGATTTAGTGATAATAAAAATGGCTGACAGAGATAAGAGGATGTCCACATTATGATTTGTTGTCACTATTTAAGCCTAGTCACTGTGACAGTTTCTTTGCAACAGGATTCTACTGTCATGAAGACATCAGTCACTTTATCTCTACTTGACCATGTCAAAGCATCTGATATTTTTCCACTCAAGACGGAATTTTTTGCATTAGGTACAACATTATTTTTTTTTTTCATTTACAATACCTGTAAGACGATGGTACAACAATGTCTTGACATGTTCTTGGAGACAGCAGCACCAATTAACACACACACATGTTTAACAGGAAAGTACTATAGAAATTAGATTAACTGTCTACACATGAACGTACAAGTTCTTTTTTTTTCCAAAACAAAAAATTAGTTATTTATATGAACAGTCACTATGACTAAGATAAGATAATGTTGCTTATAGCCCAGCCGACCGCAAAGGGCCACATCAGGGCCGTCACCACGTTAAAATCAACTCACCAGTCATTTGGAAAAAAAAAAAAAAAAAAAAAACAACTTTCACACATCTCAGTAAATGACATCGTCTAGAAACGCACCAGAAACTTCGTTAAAAATCTTTCTTCCGTAAAATCTTATATCAGATGAAAAATGTTAATCTCTCTCAAAAACTCAAGGATCACATCAGGCGGACATCCCTGAACAGGATCTTCATGGACTCCGCTGTAAAATGTTTGTGTCTCACATCGTGCAAGTCCCAACACTCTAAAAGAACATGTTTCATTGTGAGTGGCGCATGACATGGAATGCACCACGGAGCTTCTTCACTCTTTAAAAGGTAAGAATGGGTAAAATACGAATGGCCGGTGTGCAGCCGGCACAGAATCGTTTCCTCTTTACGTCACTATGACTAGCATGCTTCAAAATAACAAAGAACAGAAAATAAACAAAACAAAAGCACTACTGACAGTGACACACTTAAAAACCAATATACATCTATTGTTTAGAGAAAAAAAAACATTAAAAAAAACCACACTGGTTAACTTCTGAACTAAGAACAGATGAACGTAATCAGATCAGTTAAGCACAGATATATATTCAAGATACTGACTTCCATATAACTATAAGTACAAAATAAACACTACTTTAATCATGAACAAATGACAATATTGCTGATCCCGTCTTTGTGCAGAACACATAATTTTAGTCAAAATTGCTCACAGCATGTTTCTTTACACAGGCAATTCACTGGAACCTCCAACCCTGTCCCTTGCACAATCTACAATGGCAGAGGATTCCACAACTTGCTGTGGTGGAAGAACATTACAGCTGGGACCGAGAACCTGCACTGTCGTCTGATTCGAAAACGTCATCAGCATCGTAATTCAACAAATGGCGCACAGGGGTGTACACCCCTTTGAAGCACAACTCCTGTCTCTGTGAGATGTGGGAGTTCTCGTCGGATGCTGGGACAACATCACTGCCCACTAACAACCCTCTTGCAGCTGAAGACTGTTCGGTGTCCACTGGCCTGGCTCCTCGCTGCAACATGCTTGGTGGCCGAATGGCTCGAATGACCACATAGCCAGAGTCATCATCTGAAACATCAGCAAAACAAATCTCAATCTGGAATACATTCAAAATCATGAAGTATGACCACACATAACATAAAACCATATGAACACTGAAGACCATAGTGCTTTACTTTTTCACATATTGATTATGATCATTCTCTGGAAACTTTTATTTCACTTCACACACACTGTAAGTCCATTGAGGATGATCAGTTCACTGGTCAAAATATGTGAAAGTACATTTTTGGGGTTCTCTTCTTTAATTTTTAGAGTGCAGATCTATAAATATCTATGTATCTACAGATCTGTTTGCTCAACATTACTGATTTTTAGGCCTTCACTTTCATAAAACTTTGATAACATCTTTGCAGATGGGATGGCTGGAATATAACATAAGTGGAAAGGTCTAACCAGCATTGATCAAAGCGGCATACATGGTTTTGCTACAACACTTGCAGAGAAAACGCCAATGTTAAGAATTACGTACGATAGACACTCCTGGTGATTACCAAGGGATTTACTTTATAGACACATGTGCCAATGTTGGTGATTACCATGGGATTCAGAGACACAGAAGTCAATGTTGGTGATGAGCTCGGGAGGGAAACAGAGACAAACATGCAAGTGTTAAAGATTACCATCAGGTAGACACAGAGACAAATCATGGACACAGAGCTACACATGCCAGTGTTGGTGATTACCATGGATTGGACACAGAAATACACAGGATGCCAGTTTTGGTAATTACTGTGGGATAGACACAGAGATACACATGCCAATGTTTGATTATCATGTACAACAGAATTGACACAAAGACATGTGCCACTGTTAAGTTATTACCAAGGATGGGTGCATAGACACATGCCTGTGTTAGTCTTTTTATTACAGGATGGACACAGAAACACATAAATGCCAGTGTTGGTGATACAATGGACACAGAGACACATACCGCCGAATATTACCATGGGATGGACACAGAAATGCACATATGCCAAAGTTAGTGATTACCGTGGGATAGACCCAGAGACACATGACACCGCTCACTGCCATGGATGGACACAGAGATGCACTCAGTGTTGGTGGTTACCATAGGATGGGCACAGAGACATATGACACTGTTTATTACCATGGGATGGACACAGAGACATATGACACTGTTCATTACATGGGATGGACACAGAGACATATGACACTGTTTATTATCATGGGATGGACACAGAGACATATGACACTGTTCATTACATGGGATGGACACAGAGACATATGACACTGTTCATTACATGGGATGGACACACACACATATGACACTGTTCATTACCATGGGATCGACACAGAGACATGACACTGTTCATTACCATGGGATGGACACAGACACATGTTCATTACCATGGGATGGACGCAGAGACTTGTAACACTGTTCATTACCATGGGATGGACACAGAGACATGACACTGTTCATTACCATGGGATGGACGCAGAGACTTGTAACACTGTTCATTACCATGGGATGGACACAGAGACATGACACTGTTCATTACCATGGGATGGACACAGACACATATGACACTGTTCATTACCATGGGATGGACACAGAGACATGACACTGTTCACTGCCATGGGATGGACAGAGACACATGACACTGTTCATTACCATGGGATGGACGCAGAGACTTGTAACACTGTTCATTACCATGCGACGGACACAGAGATACATATATGGCAATACTGGTGATTAGCTTAGAATGGACACTGAAATACACATGCCAAATGTTGATGGTTACCACGGGATGGACAGAGATACGCATGCCAATGTTGGTAGTTACCGTGGGATGGACACAGAGACACATGCCAATGTTGACTAACAAGATAATAAGATAATGTTGCTTACAGCCCAGCCGACCGCAGAGGGCCACATCAGGGCTGTCACCACGTTAAAATCAACTCACCAGTCAATGTTGACTACCACGAGATGGACACAGATACTGTATGCCAATGTTGGTGATCAGCGTGGGATGGACACAGAAATACACATGGGATAGACACAGACTGAGAGATACACATGCCAATGTTGGTGACTACCGTGGGATGGGCACAGAAATTTACACATGTATGCCAATGTTGGTGGTTACCATGAGATGGACACAGAGACACATGCCAATGTTGGTGATTATCGTGGGATGGACAGAGAAATACACATACCATTGTTGATGATTACCGTGGATTGAACACAGATAAGATAAGATAATGTTGCTTATAGCCCAGCCGACCGCAAAGGGCCACATCAGGGCTGTATTGGACACAGAGACACATGCCAATGTTGACTATTATGTGATGGACACATTGATACACATGCCACATGGACAGAGATACATTGCCAGTGTTGATTACCACAGTGAGAACAGACACATATTCCAGAGTTGGTGATTACCATGGATGTACACAAGGCACTCATGCCGTTACTTGTAATCAAAACAAGATGGATTAAGAGACACATTTACACCAATGTTGGTGATTACCATGGATGGACAAACAGCCAATGTTAGTGATCACAACAAACAGACACAGAAACACATTTTTTTTGTAAACAACTGATCTGCACCAACATTTAATAGTGCTTCCACATTCACATCATTAAAATCAGGGCACTATTTTTCATTTAATCTTGCGGAACAGACCCTGCGTCCCACCTCTGCACCAGATCAGCATCACAATTTAGTGAGTTAATCCTTGTGCTCTACCCAGTCTTTACATCAAGTTTCATCACAACTGATTCAGTGGTTTTTGAGTAATCTGGCTGATCTGCTTCCACCTGAAAACATAATTCCCCCCTCCTTCCACTACCCCCCCCCCCCCCCCTCAATCATTTGATGAAGTGTGGGTAAAATAGGTACAATAGTTTATGTGCCTACTCATGGTAATGGACAAATAATATATACCGACCAACAGACACTGATGGAAACAAAACCTCCAAGCAGAATCACAAGTGAAAAGTAGTTGTAAACAAACGAATACTAACCATCGTCCTCTTCTGGCCGCTTCATTGCAGTACTCTCATGTAGCTTCTTACAGGCCATCAGCACCACCACCGTCGCCACAAAAATGAGAACGCACACAACCCCAATCAAAGCGAAAGCCAGACTCTTCCAGTACTCTCCATCATCCTTCTGCACAACAGGTTCATTCTGCTGTCTGCCTGCACTGTGGGCAGGCTCCTTAGAGTCATCAAGCCCGCTTGAGTTCTCGCTGAAGAACGTCTCATACTCGTAGGAAGTGTAGGAAGAATCCATGTCCTCCAGCTGGTTAAAGAAACTGAACTCCCGGAAAGGTCCACATTGGTGTTGCTGTTTCTGCCACAAGGTTCACGGATGATTTCGTTCAGGGGACATCTAGTGCAGGGCCGACACAATCTCTCTCTGAAGTCCCAGTAATGCAGATGGTCGCAATGGCGACTAGCAGCCAAGCCGCAAAAGCAGAGCATAAGAAGGACATGACACCTGTTCAGCATCTGAGAGAGATGCTTGACATCCATCCTGTCTGCCGTGGCTTAAACGAGTGTATGCAGTCTCTGAAAAGTAAAACCAACGTTGGAAAAAAAAAATGCAAGGAGCAAACAACCTTAGTTGATCAGCCATAGTGAATCTGAAATAAACCAACAGTTCAAAAAAGCATTAAAGTTTTACACTTAGTACATACACTGATGCTGATCACTCACATCTTGTTTTCTAAAGCAAGAATGGAAAATCACTGTCATTTCCTTTAACGCTACCCAAAAAAAGTGTTTCCACTAGTACCAATGTAACAGAAGACGCTGTCATGAAGTGATAAAACAATGGGAAGCGTCTGCTCTTAGCACGAAAATGACCTCCCCACTTTGGGTTCAATGGGTCCTATGTAAGACTGGACAGGAAGCAAGTAATTTGTTTTAGTTCTTTCCTTTCTGTTTCTCTCTCTCTCTCTCTCTCTTTTTGGCCCCAAAGTTGTTGAGAGAAAAAGTGTAGGGTCAGCATTAAAAAGAATGTCATTCTATTCAGTAAACGAAACCACAACTTGTTCTACTTTGTGGGAAGGGAGATGGGGGTGGGCATTACTAAATCATTCTGGAAAGATGATGAATGACAGGGGAAAGTGTACAACTTAATCAGAGTACTCAAAATACACACATTGCAGAATATATATCCATAATTCTTTGTTTTAAACAAACAAGAATTATTCCACTACATTTCCTAACAAACAAACAAAACCCAATCAACCTACTAGTACTAGCCAACCAACCAAACAAAAAAATGTTTCGCTCTTGTCAAGTCTTGTGCCAGTGAGTACAATCTAAAGTGCTTAATAACTCCCAGGTGAGTTTTGTTCGTTAGCATATGTGTTGACATTCGTTTCTTGTATGTGAGATACACAGCTTCCATCTGAAGCTTGGACTCTAAAACGCCTATTTCTTTATCTTTTTTATTCATGTGTGTGTGTGTGTGTGTGTGTGTGTGTGTGTGTGTTGTGTGTGTGTGTGTGTGTGTGTACTTCATCCATCCGGTCAATACAAAAGAACAGATCTCTCTCTCTCTCTCTTTTTGTACAGCTTTGTCTCTATGGGAGGCTGACAGAACTGGCTTTTTCAGATGATATTTATTCTTATCTTGTTGGCAAGCCAGGTTGAACCTGATCTTCAATTTGTATGCTCTTGTTCTGCTCTGAATGGACTGAAGATAAATAAAATGGTCCTCTTCTTTGAGTGCATGGTCCCCTCACTGTGATGTTGTTCAAAAGCATGAATGTTGGGCACCTAAATTTGTTGATCAGAATTTTATTAAATGAATTCTGTGCTCATTGATTCCATAACTGAAATTCTTTTCTATACTTACAATGTTCTTCTTGAAATTGTGCTTCAGTGAATATTACATATATCAGCAACAAAACACAAGATGCACTAGAACCACTTCAAATTTTGTACTGAGGTTTTGAAGCAGAAGCATTCCCTACATTTAACAACATCATTTGAAAGCAGAAAATTTCGTGAATACTTGATTAATTACAACTATTTAGAAACTCAAATCCTGACATCCCTACATTTAACAACACCATTTGAAAGCAGAAAATTACGTGAATACTTGATTAATTACTACTATTTAGAAACTCATATCCTGAAAAGGACTTATCACTCATTATCATAGATGTATTTCCAGTTCCCGACCATTTGAGTTCTGACTAAATTCCTTTTAAATTTTATCTCACAGAACTGTAGAAATTCAGTCTATCTGCACGAGTTACCTTGGAAGTATGGAAAAATGCTCCTTAACTGAATCATATGATAATATCAATAAAAACCATGCTTGAAAAAGATGCTGGGATTAAAAATGTTCAAGCATCATCATTCTGCTTTCGCGAAACTTTCGCGAAGCTGATCTGCACAGGATGTTTTTCTGATAACAATTTTTGCATAGGCTTTTAGCTCTCTATAGATCTGCGTGCATTGCCATTACAAGCTGCTTTTGCCAAGTTGAACGCTGATTATCATAAAAAAATTGATCTTCTGGATAAATTCAA
>CM031616.1:22601106-22631106 GCA_018398815.1 Conus ventricosus | reverse complement strand
CAACTTTTACCGGACATATTCTTCAAAAGGTCACCCTTCCACTGCGTTCATAAATAACCGTTTACAAGCCAAAATCCAGAGCGGTGATGCCTTGCCATGCTCAATTACTGAAACGTTGAGTCACTTTCCAACACATTCGTTCCATCTGTTCTGGTTCTCTGTGGCCATCCGAGACCTGACAAGGACCAGGACTGTCTGCTGTCCTCAGTGCCACCACCTCTGTCTGGCTGCCTCTTCTCTACCCTCCATTCCTTGTGCCCTGAAGGATGACATCGGCCAAGTTGGTTGAATCTTGAAACAAACGAGTGCCTTTTTGCCTTTCTCCTCTTGGAAAGAAAGCTGGTATGACTTGAGAGCTTTGAGGTTTCACTGTTGTTTACATTACAATCTGGTCTCAGTGTCATGAGAGTGTAACACTAAGTGTAACTCCCGTTCTATCCCCCATGTCCCTTGCCTAGCCGCCCCAACCTTCAACCTTGATGTTCGTTTGGGACATTACACAAGTCCGCATACTTTTACAAGTCAAGCAGAATGAAAACCAATATTTCGTCTCCATTCTACCCCACCATGTCCCCCTCCCCCCCTCCTCCCATCTCACTGTACTACTCCCTGTCCTGTCCTATAAAAAGTTAACGCGCATTTGCAAATCAAGCCCAGAGACAACCCATCTTAGATCTTAAGTCTGTCTGAAGTACCCATCTCTGACACAGACAGACACAGACACAGACACAGACACACACAGACATAGACACAGACACAGACACAAACACACACAGACAGAGAGGCAGATAGACAGACAGACACACACACACAGACACACACACAGACACAGACACACACACACACACACACACACACACACAACACACACACACACACACACACACACACACACACACACACACACACACACACACACACACAAAAACTAACCAAAGACAAATCAATTCAACCACTGTCGCCACCTTTCTGTAATGGGAATGGCATAAAACAAAAGCGCTGCTCGTCGCACTAGTCGTCTGGCCCAAGTTAACCCCACTGGAGGAGACAAGCGAAAGCCTGGCACGTGACGCTCGTGTCCATCTGTCGAGATGGGTGGGGAGTCTATGGCCTTTGATGGGTTTTATTGACCCGTCTGGAGATTGGCGTGTTGACATCGTTAATTCATCGCTGTTGATCCCCGCCGCTCATAAATCGTCCTGGAGCTAGACTACAAAGGAGTGGCTTGCACAGTGGCTGAGGTAGCCTTTTGTTTTCTGGTTTACCATTCAGAAAAAAGAACCAACTGCATGTGAGCAGAAAAAAGGAGCATTCCGGTAATCTGCCACATAGTCAGAATAACTGATGAGTATTGAAATGAAGACAATAGTAGCCAATAAAAAGTGACATGGAGACAGAAAAAAGCACAAAACAAATAGAAAAAGAGAAGCAAAAAGAGCTTTGTCCAAATGGACAGTTGCCTTTCCCCTGCCTCTTACAGGAAAGAAAACACTGATATACAATGTAGGCTTCTTCCTGTAACAGAATGTTTTGATATACACAGACGATATAACAACACAGGTTGAACGAACCTGTTCAAGCTTTTTTTTCATGAGGACCATTCTAAAGACTCAACAGAAGGCAGACTGTTTTCATCTGCCTAATGAGACAAGAGTTGCATTCTGACTTGAATGTATGCATGCATGCATGCACGCATGTGCGCATGTGCGTGTGTGCGTGTATGTGTATGTGTGAGGACAGGGGTGGAGTGTATGAGCTCTCTGTCTGAAACTCATTGTTGTAGCTTGGTGTTGCCTCTGTGTATCCGTTCTTATGTGTGAATGTGCTTAAAAGTATGAAGAGCACTGACACCCCCCACCCCCCACTTCTTATTTGACATCAGTTTTCGTTTACTTTCAAGGTACACAGTTTATTTACTATCAAAATAGCTATCCTAGTACAGTGTTCTGAAATAACTGTTTACATGCAGTGATTCCTTGCTATGCCTAGCTCATACAGCCCTGAGAAATAGGTTGTTGAAGCATCACTGATGACTTCCCAACAATGTCGCTCCATCTGTTCTGATTCTCTGTAACTTTCCAAGAGCTGGCGAAGGACAGGACTGTCCACCTCCTCCTCCTCTTCCCCCTCCACCCGACTCTATCCTGAGTTCCACCTCTTCTTCTGTCTGTCTGCCCCCTCTCACTCCTCCTTCGTGGTGCCCTGAAGAATGGCATTAGCCAGGTTGGTTGAATCTTGAAATATGTCAGTGCCCATTAGCCCTTCCCCAGCTCGGAAAAGAAAGCGGACGTGATTTAAAGGCTATGAATCTTTTACTGTTATTCCATCATAATTTAGATTCAGAATCATTATAGAGTAACACTGAATGTAACACCCCTCTCTCTACCGATCTCCCTCCCCCATATTTACTTCCAATACACCTCCTACATCCCACCCTCAACATTGGAAAAATGACGTTAAACAAGTCAGCATACGTTGTAAGTCAAGAGGAGAGAAGAACTAATGCTTCTACTCCGTTTTATCACACCACAAGTTGACCTTCTTTCTCCTCCACATCCCGCTATTCCAATCTTTCCCTGTCCTCCAACAAGTAAACGTACACTTGCAAATCGCAAATCAAGCCTAGAGGCAACCCATCTTTGACCTGAAGTCAGTCTGAAGTGCCTATTCCCAGGACACACACACACACACACACACACACACACATACACACACACACACACACACACACACACACACACACACACACACACACACACACACACACACACACACACACACACACACACACACACACACACACACACACACACACACACACAAACACACACACACACACACACACACACACACACACACACAACACAACACAACACAACACAACACAACACACATACTTGCTTGTTTCACACATACATATTGCTTATTTCATGAAATAGGCAAACTTGCAGTTCAACATATTTAACCTCAAATATCTCCTTGCTGATTTCACAAAATAAGCATCAGTTTGTTTGCTCATTTCGTGAACTAAGCGAGTGGTATGCATATTTCACGAAACATGCAGATGTTCTGCATATTTTGTGAAACGGTGAAAAGCTTGATAATTTCACGAAATAGGCAATTTTAAAAATGTAGCATAACATATATTACAAGGAAGAATAGTCACTCTATAATAAAAATGTAATGGAAATAAGATTATAAAAAAAGGATGATAACCATTCTACCAGAGAACAGAGAAATGTAAGTGAAGTAGGATTAGCTGGAAAAAGTGTTACGATCTTACCAGAGAAAGGTAAAATGTAAGCGACGTAATACTATGACCACAATCACCATCTTATTACAGAAAAGTTCAATCATAAGTAAACAACATGAAAAAAGTCCCCATCTTCCCAGAGAAAAGTATAATGTAAATGTAGTGAGATGAAAAGGAACGATATTCACCATGTCACTCGAAGACGTAAAACGTAAGTGGTGGGAGATTACAAGATAGAACAGCAGCCACCATGCTGCAGAAAGGTAAAATGTAAGTGAAAGAAATATAAAATTTCAAAAAAGTGAGAGCGAAAGAAAGAACAGCAATCAACTTACTAGAGACTAGTAAATTGTAAGTGAGGTGAGATAACGAATTAACAAGAAAGCATGGTCATCATCTTTCCAGAGTAACAAAAAAGTGAAGTGAGATTATAAAGAAGAATAGTCCCAACATAGAGTCAAATGCAAGTGAAATGAGAGGCTATATAAACGAGAAAGAATGGTCAATGTCTTTCTTGAGAAAGCTAAAATACAAATGAAGTGAGCTTATCAGACAGAAGAATAACCAGCTTACTAGAGAAAGGTAAAATATCAGTGAAATGAGTCAATAAGGTAACGAGAAAGCATGGTCACCATCTTTCTAAAGAAAGGTAAAATGTACATTAAATGAGATCGTAAGAAGAAATTGTCCCCAAATTTTTCCAGAGACAGGAAAAAAATGAGTGAACCAATACGGGAAAAAAAAAGTCCAATCTTCTAGAGAAAATATACTGTAATCGAAGTGAGATCATAAGAAAGGGCAGTAACCATGTTTCCAAAAGAAAAGGGTAAAATTTAAATGAAGTCCAATTATAAGAAAAAATATTTTACCGTTTATCAACGAACGAGAGACAGTGTAGGCTGATCAATGTTTTTTGTCACAACTGATCAAAGCATACAAGTGCCCAATATCCTTAACTTACGTAAGTTTGTGCTTAATGGGCGTCGTGGTGCTTTTCCCTTTGAGTGAGAAAATTTATGCAAATCAGTGACCTCAGGGATACTGTGACAGGACCACTAGGGCCCCATCTATTATTAGCGAAGCGACTCATCATTACAGGTAGACTGTCAGGAAATTGGTTTTTTTTTTTATCATGATGGAATTTTTTTCTCTCTGAGCAAATCGATTTAATCTGGTCGGGAGTAATCATTTGTGTGTGTGTGTGTGTGTGTGTGTGGTGTGTGTTGTGTGGGGGGCAGGGGTGGCGTGTATGTGCTGCCTATCTAAAGCTCCTTCTTGCTTTTTGGGTGTTATCTCTGTGCGTCATTTTTTAAATGTGTGAATGTCCCTTGTGTGTGAGGTAGGTGTGAAAATTGTTGATAGTCTCACCAAAACAACTTCATCTCTTCTTCTTTTATTTCACATTTAATTTTTAAATTTAGTTTCACACAACAATATCAGTCTAAGTGAAAGGGATTTCTTTGAAGCATGAAAAGTGATTATTAACAAAATCATAGCTTGACCATATTTTTTCTTTTACTACTTTTCGGTTATACAAGATATTTTTACTCAAATAGCCATTCTTCTATGATGTTCTGAAACAACTGTTTACATGCAAAAAAAAAAAAAACAAAAAGAGTAAATTATTTGCTTTAATTACCCCATAAAATCCCGGATAGGAGGCTTTGAAGCATCACTGATGATTCACAACAACATCACTCCGTCTGTTATGGTTTCTCCTCCAGTCCTCCCTCTTTTTTTGATGATGCTGTCCTTTGTCCCACCTCTTCTTCTGT
Source organism: Conus ventricosus (assembly GCA_018398815.1). Taxonomy (NCBI): domain Eukaryota; kingdom Metazoa; phylum Mollusca; class Gastropoda; order Neogastropoda; family Conidae; genus Conus; species Conus ventricosus. Next base: position 22,626,078 of record CM031616.1, on the reverse strand, counting down.
CTGTCTTTCTCTTTCCGTCCCCCATTATGGCGCCCTGACAGACGGCATTAGCCAGGTCAATTGAATCTTAAAGCATACAGTGCCTTTTTGCCGTTCTCATCCCGAAAAGGCGGGGTGGCATGGGTTGAGTTACGAAACTCACAGCATTTTTCATTTTGGTTGGAATCAGTGTCTGAAAGTATAAAACTGAATGTAACCGATAAGCATTTGCCCATCTCACTCCTTAAACATCTCTCTTGCTTGCCCTTATGTCCCATCCTCAACCCTTTTGGTTGGGACATTAAACAAGTCAACAAATACATTTTTAAGTCAAGCATGGGGAAAAAACCCCTATTTCCCTCTTCATTCTATCCCATTGCAACTTGCCTCTTCCTTCACCTCATTCCACCCCCCACCTCTCCTTTGACAAATAAATGTATACTTTCAATCAAGCCCAGACACAATCCATCTTCGATCTTAAGTCAGTCTGAATGTCATCCTAACACACACACACACACACACACACACACACAATATAATACAAAAATAGGATTATATCCCAAAACACAGTAAACAACTTGTCTCCTTATTATTTCGGTTAAAAAAAAATGCATTCAGAACAAAAAAATGTCAGAATATTCGATGTGCTTGCGGCGCCCTTGATAATTGTACAACAACACACGTTCTATACTTTTGCCCCTACTTTGATTCCGATTGTCAGAATTTAGAAAGGATGCTTCAAAGTGCATATTCCAGGATACCATGTCTCTCTTAAATTTTGTACGAATTCTTATGTTAAGCCCAGTTGGCTCAATCCTGTAATTGCTGTTTCATGATCTTATTTTGAACAGTTGTTTGTTTTTACTTTTGATGTCTTTTTTTTTTTTTTTTTTTTTTTTTTTTTTACAGTTTAATTCTTACTTAGAGTTTCTCCTCATCACACATACACGCACACGCACGCACGCGGCGCGCCCCTCACGTACGCACGCTGCACGCACACATGTACGCACGCTGCACGCACACACTCAAACACACACACACACACACACACACACACACACACACACACACACACACACACACACACACACACTCAAACACACACCTTGTCTAATATCACATCTAGTGAAAAGACGTTAAATTGAAGAACAACACAACAACACACACACACACACACACTCACACACACACACACACACACACACACACACACACACACACACACACACACACACACACACACACACACACACACACACATACAGAGAGAGAGAGAGAGAGAGAGAGAGAGAGAGAGAGAAGAGAGAGAGAGAGAGAGAGAGAGAGAGAGAGAGAGAGAACAAACCAAAGACAAATCAATTCAAGCACTGTCACCACCTTTCTGGACTGGCACGGCATAAAACGAAAGCGTTGCTCGTCGCGCTGGTCGTCTGACTCAAGTTAGTCCCACTGGAGGAGACAAGCGAAAGCCTGGCACGTGACGCTCGTGTCCATCTGTCGAGATGGGTGGCGAGTCTATGGCCTTTGATGGGTTTTATTGACCCGTCTGGAGATTGGCGTGTTAACATCGTTAATTTATCGCTGTTGATCCCCACCGCTCATAAATCGTCCTGGAGCCAGGCTACGAAGGAGTGACTCATGCAGTGCCTGGGCCAGAAATTTGTTTTCTGTTCTGCCATTCAAAAAACAAATAAACAAACTTTGGGATCAGAAAAAAAAACATGAGGACTTAGATAAGCTACCCTGTGGTTAGCTTCACTGATGCAGTATTGAGATGAAGACAACAGCAGCCTATTGAAGTGACATGGAACCAGGAAAAGCAGGTTGAAAGAAAAATTACAAACAAACAGACAAACGAAAAGAGAAGAAGGATGAAGAGCCTTGTCTTATGGATACTTGTTTTTCCTCTGCCCCTTAGAGGAAAGAAAACACTCACATACAATATAGAATATTTGTTGTTATAGAATGTTTGGCTATACATAGGCGATATGACAACACGGATTAAACAAACGTTTTCATGCTTCTTTCATATGAACCGTTCTAAGAGGTAGATTGTTTTTATTTGTCCAACAGGACCAAGGCAGTTTTTTGTCCTGTATGCACGTGCACATGCACAAACACACAAACGCATACACACATGCGTGCATAATTATATGTTTGTTATGTTTGCATGTGTGTGTGCGTACGTGTATGTGTGCATGCATGCATGCATGCGTGCGTGTGTGTGTTGCATGTGTGTGTGTGTGGTGTGTGTGTGTGTGTGTGGGGTGTGTGTGTGTGTGTGTGTGTGGTTTTGTGTGTGTGGACGTGCAAAATAACTATAACAAATAGTACAGGGGTGCTCTCTTTCTGTGTCTTGTGTGTTTTTGGGTGTGTGTGTGTGTGCGTGTGTGTGTGTGTATGTGTGTGTGCGGTGTGTGTGTGTGTGTGTGGTGTGTGTGTGTGTGTGTGTGTGTGTGGTGTGTGTGTGTGTGTGTGTGTGTGTGTGTGTGTGCAACGCGTGCGTGCATGCGTGCGTGCGTGCATGTGTGTGTGTGTGTGTGTGTGTGTGTGTGTGTGTGTGTGTGTGTGGTGGTGTGTGTGTGTGTGTGTGTGTGTATGAGAATGGGGAAAAGGGGTTTAGAGTGATATTGAGAAAGGGAAATACAACCACGCAACCTGTCCATTTTCAGTAGTTTTCTTTTTCTTTTGTTGCTGTTGTTACGATGACTAGATTTGTTTCTGGTTATATATTCTGCAACTGTGTCTCTGCTAAAAGCTGCTGTTTGTTGACGTTATGTGTTCTCTCTGCCAGATGTGAGAGAGCATACCAGAAGCTTCGGCTTGTTGCCAGGCTAAATATGAGCTTTTTCTTTGTGTATGTCAAACACATATAAATCAAAATGAAATAGAAGATGAATGGGGTGTGGTGGATTGGAGTGGGAGTGAGGTGGTTATGATATGATCAAACATTCACTGACAGAAAAAACAACTAATTCACTGACAGCATAACAATGGAATCTGTTCAATGTTGTCATGCGGACAGAACTATGTGCAGTGCTTGGCTGGAGTCGACTTTCATCTCGAGGGTGAAAGCTGTCAGTAATGTGGGCTTAGGCAGTGATGGTCCCCCTCATGGTGTATATCAGGTTCATCACAACAAAGTATCTGATTGAACTCACAGTAGCACATGACAGCAGAATGAAGGAAGCTCACATCTGCAAGACCTAGAAACATGCCATTTAGGCCAAGCAGCTTTAGGGGTATTAGGGTCAATGTCCATGCTGTAGAGCAACTCTCGACTACCGAGTGTGTACAAATTGTATACTACCGTGGAAAGACAGAGACAGACAGACAGACAAAAGGAAAGAGAGAGAGAGAGAGACGCTTCAGAATCATTTTATTGACAATGACAAAATACAGTCTTCATGTCAAGGGGGCTATCATCAATGCAGCGTCAAGAATTCATGAAACAAAACAAACAAAACAAACAAAATGAATAGTACATTACAAACATAATTCCCGGTATTGATCTATCTGGGAATAATAAATTTAACGTCAAACAAAAGATCACCAAACATGGGCCTAAAAGACCAGCTATGACATACGAAGAACCAAAGCACTGTCTCACAGGGAAACAGCAACAGACATTTTTTTCCCTCTGATATCATAACATTCAGCAATATATTTAGCAAACAGACGAAGAATATTTCCATCATCAGACGATAGTAGTTCAATCAAAGTATATGGTCTTTCTGGCATCAAATTAAACAGTTTTGATTTTTTCCTTTTATCTTCATATGCCTTACATTGAAATAAAAAGTGCTCTTCATCTTCCTTACTGTTGTCTGGACACAACACACAAACATCATCAACAGAAACTTCATTGCAAAACCATTTCTTATTTGCTTTGAAACCGAGGGTCCGACTTCTAAATCTGGCCAATATGCTTCTATGCCATTTATTAGTAACAGATTTCAAAAACATTTCCGGCTGAAGAATACTTTTAAAGGAATAAAACCATGAATACTTGTCACTTTCTTCCATTTTTGAATGCCAATTCTGTTTGTAGCAGGCTATTAAGCGATCCTTAAATTCTGACATAAATGTCCTTTCGTTCCCTACCTCTTTGCTAAGCCACACAATACCAAACCCATTAATAGTTAACACAAGTTTTACTTTACTAACCCAGTTGCAGTGTCCACTTTCCATTTGTAAATATAGCATATCATATGCTTGTCTACATATCCTTGACATTGGAAGTTGTGTCAATTTTAACCAATACTTAATAGATTTTGAAAACGTTTGAATAAATAAAGGATATCTTCCAGAATCACCATAAGCCATTGTGTTTGATGAATGCAGTGGAATGTTCATGAATCTTTTAATAGCCATAGTATGCACCTTCTCCATTTCCAAATTTCTTCTAATCCCCAAACTTCTGCAGCATAAGTCAGCATAGGCGATATTTGCGAGTCAAATAGCTTCCAGAACAAAGAAGGGTCAATGCTATTAAGTCTTTTCATGCATCTTAGAATTTCTACAACCCCCTTCTTACCCTTTCTGCCGATTTCACGCCACCCTGCATTTAAACTTAAACGAGTTGTAAATAGCATCCCCAAATATTTGTAACTATTGGTTACTTTTACTTCTACATCTCCATACCACCACTTTTCATACTGGGATAAATAACCACCCATACGAAAGATAATAATATTTGTTTTCTCTAGATTAACACTTAATTGAAGTCTATCTGCTTCATTTTTTAAAACATTTATTTGATTTTGCAAACCAACAACAGTACTAGAGAACAAGATTACATCATCTGCAAACAAAAGCATAAACAGTTCCACAGCACCTGCAATCAACTGTATACCATGTTTGCCTTTATGTGACATTTCTAAAGCTATCTCGTTAATAAAGAATGCAAACATTTGAGGGCTCAGTATACAACCTTGCTTCACTCCTTTCGGACAATCGAATAAGTCACTGTACAATCCTTTCTCACGAACACATGCTAAAACTGAATGATATACACCACGAAGAGCATAGTACAATTTTCCTTTAACCCCTGTTTTTCTAAGAACTTGCCCAACACATTTCTATTAACAGAATCAAAAGCCTTTTTAAAATCAACAAAAGCAACATACAGTTTAGTATTTTTCTTTAAGCACTTTTGGACTAAAGCATATAATGTGAAAATATGATCAACTGTACTGTACCCTGACCTGAACCCCGCCTGCTCTTCCCCAATTTTCCTCTCCTTTTCAGCCCATTGTGTCAATCTTCTATTCAAAACATGAGTATATACTTTACTAATTATACTTGTGAGAGCTACACCTCTATAATTGTCTGGGTTATTTGGGTCTGCTTTTTTATGAATGGGTACAATAATGGACGTTGACCACGACAAAGGAAACAATCCATGATTAAACAAATGGTTAAATAAAGAAACACAGAAATCAATCACATAGTCATTGGCATGTTTTATCATTTCACTTATTATCTATCTGGTCCCGGGCTTTTACCAGTCTTCAAATTTCTAATACTTGCTCTTACTTCGTCTGTGGTTATAGGGTCGTCAAACAAAAGCTCATCATTTTGTTCATCTTCTATTTCTTCTACCGCTGGATCACTTTGACCATTACAAAGAGAGTTGAATACACCACGGAAATGGTCAAACCATTGCTGTGATGTTATTTCATTGTAAATGGTGGATTTCCTGTTAACTGATCGTATTGTACTCCAAAACAATTTGGGATCATTTACTGATTGTTTAAGCTTTAGTATTCTGTTTTCATCAAATTTCATTTTCTTTTCTTTTCTTAAATCAATACATTCTTTTCTTTCTTTTGTATATAAATTACTCTTTTCTTCTTTTGACTCTTTTGATCTAGCCCTTCTAAATATTTGTAATAATCTCTTTACTTCCTTCTTCTTTTTCTCACATTCATCGTCAAACCAATCTTCATTTGTTTTTTTCTTCCCTCCTACTTTCCTTACCATACATGCCGCAGCTCCATATAAAGCATTAACAAAGCCATCCACACACTTATTTACATCAACTATCATGTTGTTCATAGCTGTAACCAGACACTGTTTAAAATCATCAGAATTCAATTCATTCTTAAACGTTTGTACATTTTCCTCTGTCCACACCACTCGCTCCTCACTCACCCTATCAACTAACGGTACATCTTTTTAACAGGACAATAATTCCATGTAAACTGGACTGGCAAATGCCAAGAAAAGAGAGAGAGAGAGAGAGAGAGAGAGAGAGAGAGAGAGAGAGATGAGAGAGAGAGAGAGAGATTTTACTTTGACTATTTTTAAAGATTTTGTTGATTCAAAACATTTGGCAGGAGAAAAATGTCATACAGATTTGAACTCGTTGTGCGTGACCAAGCCGGCATGGATCAGAGGACTGGTTGCTGACTCGAAGACTAGTCAATACTCCGACCATCACATGAAAATTAATGGTCCCACTCACTGATGGCAAACCTTATTAAGCTGCAGCCACTGCACAGAACTACGTTCACTTGTGTTGTGCTCTCACTGTATTTTGGTGTTTCACTGTGCAACATTGTCTACCAACGCCAAGAAAGCGATGTTTTCGCCCAGATCGGTTTCACTTGATTGTCAGCAAGACTACACACGATCTACGGGACAAGTTTAAACGAAACTTAAGGAAAAGATGGAACGCGACTCAGGTGTGAAGGATTTACAGTTTGGAGCGGATCTGATGCGCAGATTATGATCAAAGTGCGGATCCAGGATCCCTTTGACCTTGGTGGAGGTCTGTGTTCTCTCATGTGTATTATCGGATTTGTATTGGTTATCCGAAATTCTTAACAGAACGGAAAAGAAAAGAGTTTGTGACTTCATTTTACCGCAAAGCTTATTTCATGCTCTGAATTTGAAAAAAACCAACCAAAAACAAAAACAAAACAAAACAGAAAAGACTAGCCAGTACTATAAAGTACATAAATCAGGACATTCAGGAGAGTGCAGACTCCCTCATTGGTTTGATATGTACTGTGCACTCTCTTTTGATCTGCGCCCAGAGCCAAATTTGATGGATCCATTCTTCTTCCACAAGAATAGTCAACATCTTTCTGGTGAAAGTGACAAATGTAAGTGCAGTTAGATCACAAAAACCAGTAGTCATCATCTTTCCAAAGACAGGTAAAATTTAAGTGAAGTCAGATTAGGAGAAAGAATAGTTACACTTCTTCCATGGAATACACACAGTGACAGCTGATCAGTGCCTATACTGAAACCCATCAAGCTATCGTCGTGTCTAAAATCGTTAACTTACCTGAAATCATTCTTCATGAGCCCCACAGACGCTCTTCTTCAAGTGGGACGATTATGCAATTATTGCCTCGGGAAGATGACGACAGGGCCACTAGGGCGCCACCTGTTCTCTGGTGAAACAGCTCCTCACCATAGGTGAAAAATCATGAAACTTATTTTGTCTTGATGGAATGTGTTATGTCTTTGTTTGGGCAATAATCGATTTAGTCCGGTCTCAATCTTATGGTGTGTGTGCGTGTGTGCATGCATGCGTCCGTGCGAACGTGCGTGCATGCGCGTGGTGTGTGTGTGTGTGTGTGTGTGTTGTGTGTGTGTGTGTGTGTGTGTGTGTGTGAGGACAGGGGTGGGGTGTATGTGCTCTCTATCTAAAGTTCCTTTTTTGAGCTTGAATGTGTGAAAAATGCTGAATATCCCCCACACCTCCCTCACTTTTTCTTTCATTTGATATCATTTCTTATTTTTTCATTTCAGTACAGTAATATATATCTTACAGCAAGGGGATTTTCAAAGCATGAAAAGAGAGTAACACAATCATGGCGTGACCATATTTTTTGTTTTATTTACTTTCAAAGTTACACAGGATATTAACATCAAAGCAGCCACCCTTCTGTAGAGTTCCAAAATAACCTACTGCACGCAAGAAGCCAATGCATAGATTCCTTTCCTTGCTTAGCTCATAAAACCCTGGGTAGTGGGTGTTAAAGCATCACTGATGACATCCCATCAACGCCACCCCATCTGTTCTGGTTCTCTGTGTCCCTACAAGAGATAGTAAAGGACAGGACTGTCTCCACCCCCCCCTCCTCCCTCCCAGTTCCTGATGATGCTGTTTCCTTAGTCCCACCTCTTCTGTCTGAATGCCTCTTCCATTCATGGTGCTCTGAAGGATGGCATTGGTTATGTTCATTGAATCGTGAAACATATCAGTGGTCTTTTGTTTTTCTCCTCTTGGAAAAGAAAGCCGGAATGACTTGAAATTAACAATCTTTCGCTGCTTTTCATCACGATTTGGACTCGGTGTCATGAAAGTGTAGCACTGAGTGTAACTCCCATTTATCCACCGTTCTCCCTCCCCCACAACCCCCTCCTACCCGTCGCTTACCACCCATCCTCGACTTTGGGTTGGAACATTAAATGAGTCAGCTTTCGTTTACAAGTCAAGCAGAGAGAAAACCAATATCTTGTCTCCATTCTACCCCACTGCAAGTTTCTGTAACCTTTTTCACATCCCTCCAATCCACCCTTCCCTATAATCAAACAAGTAAACATATACATGCAAATAGAGTGAACAGGCAACCCATCTTCAACCTTAAGCCAGTCTGAAGTGCCCATCCCTCATGCACCACGCACCACCACCCACACACACACACACACACACACACACACACACACACACACACACACACACACACAACACACACACCACACACACACACCACACACACACCACACACACACACACACACACACACACACACAACAACACACACAACACACACACACACACCACACAACACACATCACACATTCAAGTGTTGTCGCCACCTTTCTGGACTGGATACAGCATTAAACAAAAGTGTTGCTCGTCGCACTAGTCGTCTGACTCAAGTTAGTCCCACTGGAGGAGACAAGCGAAAGCCTGGCACGTGACGCTCGTGTCCATCTGTCGAGATGGGTGGCGAGTCTATGGCCTTTGATGGGTTTTATTGACCCGTCTGGAGATTGGCGTGTTGACGTCTTTGATTCATCGCTCTTGGTCCTTTCTGCTCATAAACCGTCCTGGAGCCAGACTATGGAGGAGTGGCTCTCACGGCGGCTGGGTCACCTTTTCTGGTATGACTTAAAAAAAACGCGAGCAGAAGAAAAAGAAAGATGGGGACTCAGATCGGCAGCCACACGGTGACATGACAACAACAGTAGCCTATTAGAGTGACATGGAAACAGGAATATAGAACACTCGAAACAAAAAAGGAGAGAGAGAGAGAGAGAGAGAGAGAGAGAGAGAGAGAAGAGAGAGAGAGAGAGAGAGAGACAGAGACAGAGACAGAGACAGACAGACAGACAGACAGATAGACAGACAGACAGACAGACAGACTGACAGATACACAGACAGACAGAAGAAGAAGACGAGAAAGGGAGAAGGGTTTGGCCCATTCATAATTGCCTTCCCCTGCCCCTTTTGGAAAAGAAAACACTGACATACAATAAAGGATGCTTAATTGTGCATTGCTGTGATAAAACTGTTTGATACACATGGACGAGATGACAAAGTAAACTGAACAAACTTGTTCATGCTTCTTTTGAGCGCGCCATCTCAAAGACACAATGGAAGGAAGACTGTTTCTATTTGCCCGGCAAAGGCAAGTGCTGGGATGCAGGATTGTGATTATTCTAGCGTAGCACGAACAACTGACAATTCGATAAGAATAGGGACAAAGATTGCGATGCCGAAAATTTTTCCCACACACGATATTCAGGAATAACTTATGTGGTTCCCACATCTTGAATTAGAGGTGAAAAAGAAAATAAATATGGCGACTGTCCTCATGTGCAGTCGGCAAAAGGAACGTAAACACAATAAAAAGTAGGTTGTGGGGGTTACATTCATTGACAAAGATCAAAATGATTCGATAGGTCACCCTAATAGGTCAGTGTTGATAAGGAAGAGAAGTAGAAGACAACAAAGGCACACTTTATGTTATCTTGTCACTCATGTTGTGCCTGTTTCACAAACAGACACAGACAGGGCAGACAAGACAGACACCAAAACCCACACACACACACCAACACACACAACACACACACACACACACACACACCACACACACACACACACACACACACCCAAAACACACAAAGTGGGGTTTGATGTTATTAGTCACGCTTTCTTGGCTGTTCATCCACACTCGGTCACTCTGTCGCAAACACATTCTCATGCCACATGGATTTAATCGATCGTCTTCACTATAATAAAGCATTTAACCCGACACTGCTGTTTGAAGAATAATGTTTACTACTTTCACAGAAATGATTACGCTATCTCACAACTCGACTCTCTCTCCCCTCTCCCCCTCTCTCCCCTCCTCCTCTCTCTCTCTCTCCTCTCTCTCTCTCTCTCTCTCTCTCTCTGTGTGTGTATGTGCATCATTTACACGTATTCAGTGTCATACAAATCTATATTTACTTGATATAGATTATCAAATGAGAACGCAAACGAAGTGACGACTATCCATGATAATCAATGAAAATTCTGTTACCCGGGCCCTTACGAAGAGACCAGCGGAAAAAAACGTGTTTGTTTTTTGTTTTCCTCATTTGGTTTTTTTCTTGCACAGATTATAGTCAGTTTAATGATTCCATCTACAACTGCTGGGTAATCCGATGCAACAACAGCAGAGGAAGGCCGAGACAAGGTAAAACTTCGCTCGAAACGATTCGTAAGCTCCCGTAAGACGAAGGAGTGACTTCCCCAAAGTAAGTGACGTATCCGTAGCTCGGGGCTAGAAGCACGGCGCCATACATGTGCCACTGCCTTAAAACAAGAAAAAAAAAAAAAGAAATTGCACGTGGAGCAGATTCCTATCTAAATATCGGCTGAGGCATTTCCTGGCAGATCTTGGCCCTACTTATCTGGTCGGAGATGGTTGGGATTTTTCTTATCCTTGGATCCATACTCAGGAGGCCAGAAGGTGGAGCCAGATGGGGGTGGGGGGGAGGGGGTGTGTGGAGTGGTGAAGGTGGCAGAGGAGGGGTGAAAGGCTTGCCTCGTCATTCAGCATCTTCTCTTTCAAGAAAAAACAACAACAACAACAACACACAACCACACAACACACACACACACACACACACACACCACAACACACACACACACACACACACACCACACACACAACACACAAAACAAACAAAAAACACCTCTCCCAAATCTGTAGTCAGGATAAGAAGCGGAAGAAGAGGAGCACAACCATCGTGTGGAGGAAAATGATGAACGAACTGTTACTATTACAGCTGCTGCTGCTTCTACTTCTACTATCACCAATACTCCTGTTCTTCCTCTGCTACTTCTGCTCTGGTTCTTCTGCTTCTGTTCCTACTACTACTGGTACCGCTGCTGCCGCTGCCGTGGCTACGGCTACTACTACCACTACTACTATACTGCTGCTGCTGCTGCTACTACTATTACTACTAGTACTACTGCTGCTACTACTACTTCTGCTGCTGCTATTACTACTGACTTCTACTCCTACTACTCCTACTACTACTTCTAGTACTGCTGTTACTACTGACGACTACGACTACTTCTACTACTACTGCTGCTACTACTACTACTACTACCACTACTTCTACTACTACCACCACCACCACCACCAAACCACCGCTACCACCACTACTGCCACTACTACTACTACTACTACTACTACTACTACACTACTACTACTACTACTACTACTACTATTACTACTACTATTACTTCTGTCACTGATGTTGCTACTATCGCTGCTGCTGTTGCTGATCCCTTTCTCTCTGTAGCCTGCTGCTGCAGCTGCTGGTGTAACAGCATCTTCTGCTACTGCCTCTATCTTAAGCACAACTACTACCGCTTAAACCGAAAAGAAGGAAGTGAAGCTAGTTGTGTGTCTGGCACAGAGGGGAAAAAAAGGAGAAAGACGAAACGCCGAGACAGACCAATTTCCAGGCAGGCTGACGTGTCCGTGATTCGATGGTTTTACATTTGCACGGATTTACGCCTGTCTTGAACATGGTCGTACGGTACAGGAAATGAACAGATTGAATACCCGGATGTTTTCGTAAATGGGCCTTAAAAAAGAAAAGAATTCATTTCTTTCTTCTTTGTACGATGCTGATTGTACCCCTTGGAACTTACATGGCGCAAATTATGCATTCGTAATTAAGAAACCAGACGATGACAGTAAATGACGTATCTGCTTGTGTAGGTTGTATAATTCGTGATGATCAAGTTATTCAAACCCGCTGTTCTAAAATGGGAAGTTGGTTCAGATAGCTTTTCGCACAACGAGTGCACAAGCATAACACAGGCTTTCTGATTAAAACGTAACTTATACATAGAAAAGGGGCCTGGAGAGTAACGCATTTGCCATGGAAGAGTGAGGACCCAGGGGTCCGGTTTAAGTCTTGGACGGGTTTTCCCCCCTCTCCTTTCCTGAATTTACTGAGTGGTGGTCAGAGTCTTAGTCTTTCGGATCAGACCATGACGCTCAGTTCTGACTCCCGAAATAATCTTACAGAAAAAGTCACAAGGATTCAAACAACGCTAAAATGTATGTAAAAATACATGTTTCTATGAAGGAAAAAAGAATGGAGACTTACAATTATCATATGTTCCGTATCAACAAAATAAGATAACCCACAATCAGGGGAAGATGACCAAGATTAAAAAAAAAAAAATCAAACAACATATTTTGGGGGAAAAAAATGAAATTCGATTCTCTGTATTTTATCGGTGGAAATTAATGGTACTGACAAATTTGTAAATATATTGGACAAAACAACTGAACGCAATTACTTTGCTAAAGAAGTATACAATCTCTTCAGAAGTGAAAACACATTTACAGAATCATATAGAAACAACATGTCAAAAAAACACACCATATCAGCACGTGTGGTGAAAATTCAGTGGAGCCACGTATTCCGTTACATGCAGGGTAGACTTTGTGGAGGCTGACATCAAATATCGTCTGCTGCTGCTGCATTACAGACGTCAGGTTTTTCGGCCCCACGACACTAACAAGTTATTCCTGCAACAATTTTATTTAAAAAACAAAGAAGAACAGAAAAAAGGGACCATACTGGCAGACAGAAGCAAAGGCGCTAGAGATGTAGTTTGGCAAAGGATTTGCAGAGCAGTCCAACTTCTCACAAGGAAGTATGTTTCTGAACGAAGACGTTGCACAGCGATAAGCAACGGATGTGTTACACTAAGGTTACATCAACACATATTATACCGCGTTATGTATCTGGCAATCCCCTTTCTTGTTCAAAATAAACTGTGTACTAGTTGCAAAGCGAGACGACTGCAGGCGGAAATCTAAACAAATCTTAAATAAATGTTAGCGAACCCCCCAAAGAGAACGTGGACAAACGAGTCACAAGAAAAAACACAACGCGTTTCGACCTCTTAGGTCTTCGTCAGGTGATATATAAACGAAAAAACAACGAAAAAATTCACTTAGTTTGATCGCTTCAGTATCGCTTAGGGTTCAGCGCAAGGAAGGAGGGGGGTGAATGAGAACGAGGCTGTGGAAGGGGAATAGTGAGTGGTCAAGTCGTAATGATGATAATAATATTACTGTAGGGAATACTAATAATGGTCAAAATATTGGGGGGGGGGGGGGGGGGGGGGGAAGACAGGATCAATCTTGGTGTCAATAAGTATGGGTATGGGAAAAGGAGAGTGGGTTAGAGGATTCTTAAGCAGCAGGGTTGCTGTGGCAACAGTCCCAGAGGCGAAGTGGTAGTATCAATACAAGCAATAGCATTACTGAATGATACTGCTAACAACGATAGTGAAGGTTAAGGTAACGAAAGCATGATACAGAAACATATTTAGAAATACATTTTTATAATAATCAAATAAATAAATAAAGGAACCATTTAAAAAAAACAAATAAATAAATAAAAATAAAAAATAATAATAAATTAAAAAAAAAAAAAAAATAAAAATAAAAATAATGATAATAAATGCATAAATAAGATAGCTATAAGTTATGTGTGAGGTGAATAGTGGGAGATAAGGTAGTATATGTGTGTGTGTTGTGGGAGGATATTGTGGGCTGAGATTGAAGTGGTGGGTTGGTAAATGTTACTTTAAGGTGTTGATGCTATGAGGGTGGAGGGGAAAAAGGGATGGGTTTGCGTACTAACTGGGGATGGGGAGGGGAGGGGCAACATATTCACACCTATACACAAAATCTCTCCTCTCTCTCTTTTCTCCTCTCTCTCTCTCTCTCTCTTCCCCCCCCCCCCCCTTCACGACCAACGATAAAGGAGATAGCATTCTATTCATTATGTGTGTGGTGTATGTGTGTGTGAGTGTGAGTGTGTGTGTGTTGTGTGTTTGTGTGTGTGGTGTGGGGTGTGGGGTGTGTGTGTGGTGTGTGTGGTTCCATGTGTAATATCAGCCTTATTCATTGGTTACCCCCACCTCCAGCCCCAACAACCGCCATACCCACCAACATCCCTACACACATCATTACTAGGGCAGGGGTGGGTGGGGGGGGGGGGTAAGTCGATTGATGTAGCAAATGGAGAGACTCAGAGAGTGTAGGAAAAGGGAAGAGGATGATAGCTGCAACCTATGTCTGAGGTAAACAGAGGTAGGGTGTGCGTAGGTGGAGGATATTTCAGGCTGGAGCTGCAGAGATGGAATGGCACATACTACTTTTGGACGTTGATGCCATGAAGGTGGACGGTGCCCAGTTTGGCAATGAGATGAGATTCCTGCATAACGCGTTCCAAGTTGTCACTCTTAGATTGCCAAAGTGCCAAGACTTTGACATGGTTGATGTTGTGTTGGGCATGGTTGAAGTGCAGAGCGACTGGTTTGGGCCGATGGTGGCGGATGTCGGCCAGGTGTTCAGAGATGCGCGTCTCAAGTGTGCGAGATGTCTCACCTACATAGATCTTACCGCACAGCTGACAGTGGATGGCATACACAATGTTGTGGCTCTGGCAGGTGAAAGTGCGTTTAATAGTGAAAGAGCCTGTGGGGCCATGTAGGATGGTGTCTGGTTTGGTGAGAGAGCAGATTTTGCAGTTGGGTTTAGAGCAGGGGAAAGTACCTGGTGGCTTAGAGCAGGGGAAAGTACCTGGTGGCTTAAACTGTGTACTTTTGCTTTTTATGTTATTCCACTCGAGAGCTCAATCTTAAACCACAGAAATTAAATCATTTGCAAAACCAAAGTAGAAAGTAAAACATTTTAAAGTCAATAGAGGTCACACAATTAAATAATGAAATTGAAATCTCCCTTTCTCTCCCCTACTCTTCCCTGTTTGTTTTTCTCCGCCT
Source organism: Conus ventricosus (assembly GCA_018398815.1). Lineage (NCBI taxonomy): Eukaryota > Metazoa > Mollusca > Gastropoda > Neogastropoda > Conidae > Conus > Conus ventricosus. Next base: position 22,610,756 of record CM031616.1, on the reverse strand, counting down.
CTCTCTCTCTTTTTGCCTTGTTACAGTGACTTGCATCTGTCCATACACACACACGCACGCCCCCCCCCACACACAATCTCTCTCTCTCTCTCTCTCTCTCTCCACACCACACACACACACACCACACACACACACACACACACACACAACACACACACACACACACAGACAACACATACAAGCACATGCACATACACTAGAGAGAGAGAGAGAGAGAGAGAGAGAGAGAGAGAGAGTGAGAGAGGAGAGAGAGAGAGAGGAGAGAGAGAGAGGCGATGTCGGGCCGTGGAATGATTGAAGTACATAAAAACCGGGTCACAAGAAGCCTCAACACTCTGACCCAACGGACTTATCAACAACTGACCCAGACCCGCCCGACAGTGACCAGTCCACGGTCACGTATCAGCTCGGCCCTCCAGACAGTTCTACAATTGGCCATCTACAACTGTCACGTCGTGTTCACGCTAAAAGTGAACTGACAGCTCTGATCACATTCTTCCATTTTCCCGGCAGGTCGAACGGATGTTACCACAGTCCCGCGCCAACACGACCTCGCTCCGCGAGGAGTTCGATGGGTGACGTCACTTCCGAGTGGGTTTTCTCCCCGTGTTCCTGGGCAGGTGGCGAACCATCATGTTTGACATAACGGCCATCTGGTGGTGATGGAGGAGAAGAGAGAGAGAGAGAGAGCGATGAGAGGAGAGGGAGAAGAGAGAGAGAGGAGAGAGAGAGAGAGAGAGAGAGAGATGGAAGAAGGGGAGGGGGATGTGAGGAGCATAGGGGGGTGGGGGAGGAGTGGACGAGTGGGTGGGGGGGGATGGGGTGGGGGGTGGGAGGGTGGGAAGTGATATCGGAATACTGGCCCGTATGGATGGTGAAATGATTACGGGGTAAAATCTCGGATGGGGGTGGAGGTTGGGGTTACGTGTTGCATTATAGCAGGTACGCTAACTTTTACTGCATAGGAAGTTCAATGACCATCCTATTTGTTGGTAGATATGTGTAACAAAATTTGAAACTTCATGAAGAAATTGTGATGAACTTATAAGAGCCACACACCCCCCCACCCACAGGGTCAGTCAGGCCACAAAGTATGGGGACATATCAGTGTCTAAAACACGATGTTGATTTCTGGAGGAAGCATGTTCTCACTATAATATCGTGATCTGAAAGAATAGCCCCAGCAACGTTTTTGGAGATAATACATTTAGTTATGACGACATGATTTTAGCTAATAAATCAACACGGTCACATTTTTGCAGATAGTACATTCCCTTTATAAACACATGATTTTCACAAATAGATCAACACGTCACATTTTTGGAGGTGGCATGTTTCCATTATAAAGACACGCATGACCTTAACGAATAGAATAACACGTAACAATGTTGGAGGTAATATGTTCCTATTACAAATGCATGAATAGACTATAACACGTAACACTGTTGGAGGTATAGAATGTTCTCATTATCGAAGCATGATCTGAGGGAACAGACCAAAAAGCAACAGACCGCAGACCCCACCACCACCCTTTCCACCTCATCCCTCTCTCCCCTCCCCTTTCCACCTGCCTTGCACACAATCATTCTTCGATGCAAAGAAATGTTTCAGTACAAATATTAATTATTGATTTGTTAGAGAATAGTAGATGTATTAGCCTACAGACTGCAAAAACAAATTAAACGGACAATAACAAAGCAGAGGAAAGTGTTTCGACCCTGAATGCTGTCTACAGGAAAGGAAGCAGGCAACAAGGAGAGAGAGAGAGAGAGAGAGAGAGAGAGAGAGGGAGAGAGAGAGAGAGAGAGAGAGAGAGAGAGAGACAGACAGACAGACAGACAGACAGACAGAGACAGAGACAGAGAAAGAGAGAGAAAAGAGACAGAGACAGAGACAAAGACAGAGAGAAGAGAGAGAGAGAGAGAGAGGAGAAGAGAGAGAGAGAGAGAGAGAGAGAGATGGGGAGGAGAGAGAGAGAGAGAGAGAGAGAGAGAGGAGAGAGAGAGAGAGAGCAGTGACAAAGCTGAAGCTATGCTTGGATAAGCGTCCTGTCGCAGACGGGCCACGAGTGTAAGGTTGTGTCCACAATGCCATATCACTCGTTATAACCCGATATGGCAATGGGAGAGACAACACCCCCCCCCCTCCCCCGCCCGCCTCCCCATCCCCACCCCTGTCCTAGACTCTCCAAATTCAAGAGAAAGGCAAAGAAGCAGAAGGCTACTCTGAAAGTGGTCAGTCTACTGGTCTCCGTCTGGTGGACAGGCGATGATCAAGAGCCTGCAGACGATAAGCGCGCGTTTGTATAATATCAATAAACGCGCTTGCCAAACCAAATGCTAGAAAGAGAGCATTAAAAAAAAAGTTCCAACGTCTTTTTTGTTTATATTTTCTTTCTTTTTTCTTTCTGCGTACGCAGGCTGATACTCCTGCGGACACTCCCTGTATAGCCAGGCAGTGGAGTTTTGTGTGTATGACCCTTTTCTATCCCGCCATTAAGGCAGCCATACTCCATCTTCGGGGAAGGTGCATGCTATGTGTCACGTGTCATCCATACCAACGGCCAAACTGGCCTTCTCTTCCGAAAGTTGGTGATGGGATTTTACGTGTGTGCAAGATGTTGTGCGTGCGTTCACACACGGAACCTCGGTTTATAGTCTCATTCGAAGGACTGTGTGGGGAATGGAGTCAGAACCAATGTTAACTCCGAGGGAAAAATCCCCTATACCGAAATTCGAACCCGCAACCCAGGATCACGAGTCCGGCGCTCTACCAACTGAGCTATTCCGGCCCCCTTTTGTTTATATAAGCGGACATGTTGTGACCCCAAAGAGCACAAACTTCAAAAAGGAATTTTAAGTAAATCCGCCGGTTGACATGAACGAAAACAAATAACAGGACAAATTTGCATTCGTCCATGTCAACCGGCGGAGTTACTTAAAATTCCTTTTCAAAATGGGTTTCAGTTTTCGCTTGCAGTCATCTCACTTTGAAACCAAAATAGCACGCATCTTTTTTTAAATTTTTTTTTTAAAGGTTTTGTGACACTGATCTGAAAGATGACGACTACAAGTCCTAAAATGATGACCAAAACGAACGTGTCTTCCCCTGTCCGATCGATCGAACGGTGTGGTTGATTATCATCAGGGCTGCATGATTTCCCTCCATTTGTTGCCCCTTTGCACTGCTGCTGACCAAGGGTCAGAGCAGAGCCGTAGCCTGTGTGTAATTGGGTCCCGGTGGTCCAGCGTGGTCATGGAGACTGGTGGTGACCCTCAGTGCAAGGAGGGGTGCGGCAGGGATGTCCAACATGCCGGGTCAGTGATCGCCTTCTGTTCATGCTGGACCGAAAGGAGGTGTGGTGGGGTGAGGTGGTGGGGTGGGGGCGGGTAGTTGAAGGATGGGGGTGGCAGGTGGAGGTTGGATGGATTACGAGTTAGGGAGGGAGGGGGGGGGGAGGAGGAGAAGTTTAGTAAGAGGCAGAGGAGAGGGCAGTGGGGAGAAGAAGAGAGGGGGAGGAGGAGAGGCTGCAGGTTCTCTTGTATTTGTCTCTTTGTCTTTTTTTTTTTACACACACACACACACACACACACACACACACACACACACACACACACACTGACATTCGTAGTTTGGTTCTTAAGTGGAATGACCGCGGTCGGACATTTGAATATCAAATCAAAACTAGAATTACTGAGCCACCAAACGAAGGAAGAAACAAATTACAAAATAGACACAACGCGTTTCGACCTTTTGGGTCTTCTGCCGGCAGGGCAAACAACATTCAAAACAATGGAAACAAAGTACAAATAAATAGTCACTTACTCTTCGATCTGGGTGCAAATTAGCAGGGGACGAAAACGAAAACTACTGAATGGTACCACGACAAAAGCGAAGGGGTGAAGGGGAGAAAGTACAGATAAAAAATTATAGTGACATTTTTAATCAATAGTTAATTAATAAGAAAAAAATAGTGCTACAACAACAACACAAAAACAACAACAACGACAACGGCAACGACGGCGACAACAACAACAAATATTATGATAATAATCATATCATAATCATATGGAACATAGGAAAGATAGTGAGATAAGATGTGGGAAATCCATAAATTGCATGATAATATCAATGATAATGATGATGACTATAATAATGATAATGATAGTAGTAATGATAGTAATAATTGTGATGGTGACGATGATGATGATAATAATAATGGTAATAATAATAATAACAAACAAATGCGGAACAATTTAGAAAATACAAAGGAAAAACGTTTATCATGAAGGTCGTATCGTGAAAATGATATTGACGACGACGACGACGACGACGACGACGACGATGACGACGACGATGATGATAATGATGATGATTTTATTACAACTGCTATTACTGCTACTACTATTGATAATAATGAAATTGATAATGTCACGACAATAGTAGTAACAATAACGATAGCAACAACATTAACAACAATTACAAAATAGTGTTAATAATAGTAACAGTTGTGATACATAAAATGTGAAAGATAGTAAAGCAAAATGTAGGAATTCTATAAATAACATTATAAAACCACTGATAATAACGATGACGATAATATTATGATAATAACAATGGTAATAGTATAGTAAGAACAAAAAAAAAAGAAAAAAAAAGAAAAAAAAGAGAAAAAAACAGCAACTACCACCACCACCACCACCACCACCACCACCACAATAATGATAATAACAACAATGAGAACAATCATAATAATGATAACAATTATGAAGGTGAGAAAGATAGTGATTTGAAATCCACAAAATATACAAATGCAAAACAATTTAGAGAAAGCAAAAGGAATAACGTTCATTCTAAATTATGGATCATGAAACTGCTACTACTACTACTACTACTACTACTGTGCTGCTGCTGCTGCTGCTGCTATCACCAATAATAATAATACAAATAGAAACAATAATGACAATAATTACAATAACAAAACAATCATAATAATAATAATTTTTCCACCATCACCACCACCATTACTACTACTCCAACTACTACTACTAATATTGGTGACAATGAAGTGATAATAACAGTAGTAACAACAACAACAATAACAACAAAGTAATAATGATAGCAACAAGAACAATAATAACAAGAACAAGAACAATAACAATGATCATCATCATCCTAAAATATCTTTAAAACAGCAACAACAACAAAAATAATGATGATATAATAACAATAATAATAATAATAATAATAATAATAATAATAAAACAACATAACAACAATAAATAATAATAATAATAATAAAAAGAAGAAAAGAAGAAGAAGAAGAAGAATAAGAAGAAGAAGAAGAAGAAGGAGGAGGAGGAGAAGAAGAAGAAGAAGAAGAAGGAGGAGGAGGAGGAGGAGGAGGAGGAGGAGGAGGAGGAGGAGAGGAGAAGAAGAAGAAGAAGAAGGAGAAGAGGAAAGTGGAAATGAATGATGTTGATAAATGAGGAAAAAGTTTAAGAGTACCATTGGCACAGAAAAAAATAGGGAAGGGGGTGGGGTGTGTGTGGGTGCAATTGGAAGAAAATTAGAGTAAGAAAACGGGGTGAAAAGAAAGGCAAGCAAAATATAGATAGATATAAAAAAAAAGTAAAGATCCTGAAGGCAGCAGAGAAGAGAAAAAGCTGTAACATATGCATGAGGTAAATAATAAGTAGTGCATTAGTGTGTCTGTAGAGACTACTATAAGCCAGTGCTGTTTGGGAGGACAGGTACATGCTATATTTGGATGTTGAAGCCAAGTGGGCAGACGGTCCCCATTCTGGCAAAAAGATAGGAATCTTGCGTGGTGCGCTCGAAGTTGTCATTCTGTGACTGCCAAAGCGCCAGGACTTCTGACATGACTGATGTTGTCTTGGGAATGGTTGAAGTGCAGAGCCACTGGTTGGGGTCAGTGGTGGCGGACGCCGGACAAATGTTCAGAAATAGCGCAACGAATGTGCGGGATGTCTCACCTACATAGACCTCACCATTTATAGCTAACAGTGGATAGGACATACAATGCTGTGGCTCTAACAAGGAAATGCACGCTAGGTTTGAACGAACCTTTAAAGCCATGTAAGATGGTGCCTGGCTTGGTGAGAGGACAGATAATGTAGTTGCGTTCTGAGTCGGGAAAGGTAGGCCTACAAGGCGACTTAGGTGTGGTGATTTTGCTCTGTTTTTGAGGTCTTTGAGGTTTTTCTCGCGCCTGAAAGCAATCATGGGTTTAGTCTCATCATAGATTTGGTCTCAAAGGCAGATTTAAGTTCTTCTAGTATGTGCCTGTTGGATTTGAGGATCCTGAAGATGGGGAGTGTGTATGGATGGAACAAGAGGCTGGCAGTGGGTCTGTCCGTTTCCTTTTTTTTTTTTTTCTTTTTGAGGGTGGGCTTGCAAGACAGTTGTTCTGCACACAGCTGTCGTGTGGCTGAGAGCTCATTAATGACGGTGCTGGGATATCCGGGGTTGGTGAACATTTTTAACATTTTGGCTGCTTGCAGTGTGAAATTTCTCCTTCGGAGCAGAGCGACGCAGGTGGAGGACTTTTGAGAATGGAATCCCCTGCTTTGTGGATAGGTCTTGGAAGATGTGTAGTTCAAGTATGAATGCAAATCAAGAGGTTTGTAGAAAGCGGAGGTTTTGAGTAGTCCATCACGCGGGGAGAAGAAATGTCCAGGAAGTTGACTGACTTCGAAAAGGTCTACATAGTAAACCAGTGGATGGTTGAAGGGTCTAAACAATGTTGAGGAAGTTAGGATGTCTTGTTCCGGCATACATGTGGCTTCCAGCCATCATTATGTACCTTTGGTTGAGCTCTGGAGTCGGGCCTGTATAAGTAAATATTAAGAGAGAGAGAGAGAGGAGAGAGAGAGAGAGAAGAGAGAGAGAGAGAGAGAGAGAGGAGAGAGAGAGAGAGAGAGAGAGAAAAGAGATAAAGAGAGAGAGCATTCTATTTCAAAGGGCAGAGGAAGAAGCACAATTTTTTTATAACATCTTTCGGGAAGAAAACAAAGGACAAAACCAATAGAAAAAGATGCACTAATACAAAAATCCGTAGTATGAAAATGAAAAAAAACCTCTTGATGTAAAAAACGAGAGAGAGAGAGAGGGGAGAGAGAGAGAGAGAGAGGAGAAGAGAGAGAGAAGAGAGGAGAGAGAGAGAGAGAGAGAGAGAGAGGGGAGAGACGGAGATGGAGAGAGAGAGAGAGTATGGTTATACAATAAAAATAAGTAGTAGAGGAAAACAAGTGGAGAGAGGAGGAGAGAGAGAGAGGGAGAGAAGAGGAGGAGAGAGAGAGGAGAGAGAGAGAGAGAGAGAGAGAGAGAGTGAGGAGAGAGGAGAGAGAGAGAGAGAGAGAGAGAGAGACAGGAGATGAGAGGAGAGAGAGAGTATGGTTATACAATAAAAATAAGTAGTAGAGGAAAACAAGTAGGAGAAAAGGAGAGAGAGAGAGAGAGAGGGAGAGAGAGAGGAGAGAGAGGGAGGAGAGAGGGAGAGGACGGAGAGAGAGAGAGAGTAGGAAGAGAGAGAGAGAGGAGAGAGAGAGGAGAGAGGAGAGAGGAGAGAGAGAGGAGAGAGAGGAGAGAGAGAGAGAGAAAGAGATGAAAAGGGGACAGTACAGAACATGCATACATTTTAGCTATAGGAGCGTCAGATTTAGAAGATACATTAATAGCCGTCGAAATGAGATGAATTTCTGAAATTTCTGTCAGTTTTCAGGTCTTAGGAAGATTCCGCAGCCAACTTCGAAATAGCGAAACGTGATTCATGAAATAAACCATTGGAAAAGGAGCTTATTTTCATGTATATATCGCTAGCCATTAAATGTAAATGTATTCATACAAGAAATAGGGTATGACCATGATATCTTAAGCACCAGCAGTCCTTTATTGTATCAAGAAAGACATTGAAGGAAGGATGGATGCTGTTTTTAAGAGTAGATGTACAAAATGCCCAAATTCAGATTTTAAAACAAAACTTGAATAAAAGATTCCTCAATCAGTCGTTTAAGCCAAATACTACTGACTGATCCAAAATTGTAATGCATAGTCAACATGTATTGAAAAGAGTATGGAAGGAACATTTTTAGCATGTCAATGAAGGAAAACCTTTGATTTTCGGAGCTGATATGTTTTGTTGCAGAATTTGAGGACAGAAACATGTGTTTTGACAGTGACAGATTGTTTATGATAGTCGTTCCTAGTAGTTTATGATTGGAACTCTTCGATTTTTTTCAACTGGCAAAATGAGTACTATCATGTTTTGGCTCAGGTTTTGATATTTTTCTTTTTTTGGTTGTGTGGTCATAATCAAGAACTCGTGTATTTTCTATATTTTTTTCGAGCCAGCGGCTGAATTATGTCGATTCAATGGGCAGTTTGCTATTTCTCTAGAACACAAAACAGTTGAGCTTTGGAATTTCTTGCGTTTGAAATAGAGTCAGACGCAATTCTTTTTTTTTTTTACAACGCATCTTCAAAGATAAATGATACTACCGGTATACCGTAAACTGACAACAGACGACTCACTACTGAACCCTGTGAAACGCCAGATTTGATGTGTAGAAAATAAGACACGCACATCGCAAAGAAATGATGCAGTCAACTTCAGTGTTTTGGGAGCCAGTTCACATGCCACAAGATTCTCAGCAGATGGAGGTCCAGTTTGTTTGTATTCTAAAAAATGTCGTTGAACGGACAGAGTTAGAGATGTGAGGAGGGAGGGGCAGGATTAGAACGAGCGCAGAGAGTGGGGATGGGAAATAACGAGGATGGGGGTGTGGGGGAGTGGGAGGGGAGGGGTGGGGGTGGGGTGGGGGGTTGTTTGCAAAATAGTTGTCGAACATTAACGTGTCCATTTTGAATTGTGTAGTAATAAAACACGCCTTACTTTGTTCTGTTCTTTATGCGTTTATTTTCTTTTTGTTCCCCACGGCTTTTTATTATTTTTTTTTAGGAAGTAATCGTTCAGTTCTTAATCTAGCATAATCGCTCTTGATTGATTCTGTTAGTCATATTTATTAAAGGCAGATAACTAAGTGCTGTTTTCAGCCCCTTTCGCAGAGAACTTGGAACTGCGCTTTGATTTCATCCCTTTTCAGCAGGAGAACTAAGGAATTGCACTGTTTTCAGTCCCCTTTTCAGCAGGAGAAACTAAGGAACCGGCGCTGTTTTCAGTCCCCTTTTGCAGAGAACTCAGGAAATGGCCCCTTTTCAATCCTTTTTTTCAGCAGGAGAACTAAGGAACATGGCGCTGTTTTTCATTCCCCCCCCCCCTTTTTTTTTTTTTAACCAGGATATATACGGAACATGGCACTGTTTTGGTTCTTGTTTCCCCTCAGTTTTTCTGGCGTCTCACCGGCATGCCTTCCATAACCACATCCAGGTTCATCCAGCCACATTGTCAGCGAAGACAATGCATAGGGAGCAAGCAATGTCAAGTCGTTTGGAGGCAATCTAGCAGAGTAGACGTTCCACTGCTGATGAGTCTTCCATGGTGGCGGATACTTCCTGTTCTGATACACTTCACAGCATAGGTAGGACACCATCTACTGAGCTTCCAGCTGACGACAATGTTCGTCTGTCATAGAGTCATCGTGAGCGAGAAATCCGCCTCCGGAGAGCGC
>CM031616.1:22593606-22596106 GCA_018398815.1 Conus ventricosus | reverse complement strand
AGAGAAGACAGACTATGTATGACATGTCACGTGGTAAAGGACAAACGATGTATTATTTGTTAACAATTGTTGTACATTATTTGACTGAGAATATAATGATGTGATGAAGAGGGTTGCAAAAACAGTTTTTGCATCACAGACCAAAACGAAAAAAAAAAAAGAAGAAAAATTCGGCGCTCATCTTAACTGACTGGCTCTACCCTGTACTTGCCTGATAAATTTTGTTGTATTTCTCTATGTGGAGATACACGTGAAAGTCTGACGCGTTATTGTTATGACGCCGTCATCGTTATGAAGTTACAAAGTGTGTCGACTTTAGAATCAATCTAAATGAATACTTTCACCTGATCATATGTCTTCTGCAATACGTCTGGCTTTTATATGGCGACAAAATATGTTCTTGTCTTCGTTCGCACACACACACACATCGCACGCGCTCGCGGAACGTCAGAGAAGAGAGAGAGAGAGAGAGAGAGAGAGAGAGAACTATTCGCTTCACTAAAATGCAATTGTGCAAGCAGCCAGCTCCAATAGCCATCCTGATGAGCGCTTCACCGCTCGAAGCGAAACAACTGTCATTCACTGGTCCGTTGACTTCCGCCACATTTGGAGCAACAGTCGACATACCACCGACTGCAGAATCATTCTTTCTCTGTCTCCCTCACCGCCTTCCCCTCCACCCTCAACCCCGCTCTTCTCGCAAGCCTCGTCCTTTTCCTTCTCCGGATCTGATTCCTTGATTTCAGGCAAAATAATTAGCTGATTTGCACCGGAACTGATTTTCGACCTCAGCTCCACACTCGCAAAACTGAAGGCAGTAGATCGTGGTTTTGTTATCATGTCATATTTTTGACTGTCTTGATCTTCCAGATTTTCGTTCTGACTTGTGCACCACAGAAGTTTAAGCAGCAGACGCCGGATTTTTTTTTCCACTTGCGGTGGTGTACGCGCGCCTAAACGCGCGCGTATGCATGTGTGCGTATGTGAGAGCTGGGTGCGTGCAGTCTGAGCGCTATCAGTCAGATCATGCCTAGGCGGTAGTTTGAACTATGGACAATTATGATTAGAAGCCCGAGCATTACTCTGAGTCGAGTTGTGTAGACTGAAAAGTCAGCCGTCGAGATCGGCCATATTTTGCCAGCTTTACGGGATATCTTAAGTGCTTTAGACTGGACTCCTTTCCGATCAAGCCGAAGAGATCGATCAACGCGGGTAGTTTCGTCTGTATCCTAAAATAAGGGAAGTCATCAGCCAAATTTTGGCAGTGTTGAACTTCTCTTGAATACGAGGTCAGTAGTGTCTTTGAACCAATTGGCTGCTCGATGCACTCAGCTCAATCCGCCAGAGTCAGCTCTGTACTCCTTGCAGGTACACACATGGATGTTAGGAACGTTTGCACTGAATCGACGAGGAGTTTTCGGCAAAAAGATTTTTCAGTAATAGTCGTCTGCTTCCCACTCTGTGGAATCGGGAAGCTCTCCTACGTAATTCACATATAATGTCATTGTTTGTGTCTTCTTTTTGAACAAGACGCATTTTCGACTGTTCAAGTCTAAAGGCAAGCACTATAGATCTAAACATCAATCTCCAGTAGCGCTCGGTGACTAGAAACCCTTGGTGATAAAGAATCAAACGGCGATTTAATTCGAATTTTACTGGTTACATTAATATTAGGTTAATGCAGGAATCATCAAGTGACGTAACGATGTTCTTGTCCACTGCGCTGGATTTGAATACGTAAACGAAAGCGGTTAGTTATTATAAAAAATTTTGCGGCAAATATTTCGCGAAATGAAGCCCTTACTGTAGTTAACAGGACGCGCAGTTCTGTTTCCAACAAATTGTTGCTAATCTGAAAGCACACTTTAGTTCATGTGATTGGCAGTAATAAAAAATACAAGCTAGATTCGGTTCCCCCACTCCTCTCCTCCAACCATCCCCGTTTGTTTAACGATAACCCATTAATTTTAAACACGTAGCCAATATTCCTTTGTCTTTCAATGGCTTCAAGATCTTTTTGTGTAGCATTACGCTGATGCCAAAATAGAGAGAAAAAATGAAAAGAACACAAACAACAAACACCCCCCCCCCCAAAAAAAAAAGGTCTACACCTACACAACACAACAACAACACACACACACACACACCACACACACACACCCACACACTACACACAACACAACACTAAACACACACACAACACACACATCACACACACACACACACACACAACACTACACATACACACAAATACGCTTGCGCGCGGACACACACACAACACACACACACAACACACACACACCACACCACACACAACACAACACACAACACAACACACACACAAAACACAAAACCCCCACACACACGCCCGACACGCACAACACACACACACACACACACACACACACACACACACACACACACACACACACACACCCACACACACACACACACACCAACTACTAAATTACGAAACACACACACACACACACACACACAC
>CM031616.1:22561106-22591106 GCA_018398815.1 Conus ventricosus | reverse complement strand
ATGAAAATACAGTAAACTGATCATACAGAAAGTGATCATATTGTTGTAATCATGTGATTTCCTCGTGGTTTCGGCCGAGAGACCAGAATCATGCATGCAGAGTTAAATGAGCAGTAAACCCATCCATACAGAGACACCTGAGAACAGATAACATAAATGTTCGCCACAGTGAAACTACAGCATCACGCACGCATGCACGCCGCAACGCACCCACATCTCTCTCTATCTCTTTTTGTCTCTCTGTCAGTGTATATCTCTCTATCTCTCTATTGTCTGTCTGTCTGTATCTATATAGCTATCTGTCTATGGACACACCGGCATACCCATATGTTCTGTTGAGGGAACTGGATGTGAAACTGTAATGCACCTTTGTGCACTTCATTATGATCATTGTATTGTATTGTAATGTATTCTACCAAATCAATGTTGCACTGTCATATATTGCGTTGTACTGTCAGAATCATAAAAATGTAGCACACCTAGTATTGTCATTGCATTTGGACTCACATCAGCAACAAAACAATCTATGTTAACACCCCGTTTTGGTCGTGCACGCGCACGCGAGTGTATATGCATATACACTTGTGTATTTGTGTGTATGTGTGCGTGCATCCTGCGCGTGTGTGAAATCTTAACGCTGCCATTTCTTGATGGCGAATTTAGTTTTAGTTTAGTTTCATCATTATATCCCGGGCAACAACACATGGCCTTTTCAGGGCTGTCACTAAAGAGAGAAGAAATCATGTCCTGAATCCATCCTAAACCACCCCCCACCCCACCCCCGTCCCTGTCTGCCCTCAACTGCATCAGTGTTTACACATTACAACACAACATTCATAACATGGTAACTCATTTAGGAAAATAAAAAGTCGAAGCTACTCAACGCCCATGAATTACCTGCAATATCTCGGCTTTTTACAACCTTTTCCAGGCAACACTGGCCAAACTGACAAACAAAACAGCATAGACTTCTATGGTTGTAGACTGAAAAGAGTTTGCTGAAAAAGAGATCACTGGAAAACGAGTTCACTGCGGATGGGGGAATGAATGGAAGGGAAATTGTAGGAAGGCATGCAGAAAAAGGAGGGAAGAAGGGGGGTGAGAGGGAGGGATAGAAGGGGGTGAGAGGGAGGGATAGAAGGAGGTGAAGTGTAAAGGGTGGAAAGCAAAGAGTGGAAAGTGGAGGATGGTGGTGAAATGAGCTGGGAGGGGAGAGATAACAATCATAATAAAACTACTAACAATAATCATTATAATTACCATTCCCTCTACCACAATTATCATGAGCAAATAAATGAATACGTTGTCTTGCAATTCGTTTGTCTACGTTTTTGGCAATGCTTAATCAATAACTTCTCAAATTTGTTTAGATTTCGGTCTGCAGTCGCCTCATTTTGCAAGTAAATGTATAAATAAAAGAGGGTCGAGAAAAGAAACTGAAAGAGGAGGGTGAGATGGGAAGGTAGCTCAGCTGATGACGTCCTCAAGACTCGTAAGCGTCAGCACAACCAGACTTGGAAGCACGCTAAAACATTGACAGAACCATCCCCTGCATGCAGAATTCACTGAACGATAAAGGCCAAACTACGCAGTTAAGCACACCAGACTTGGAAGAACGTTCAAACATTGACAAGACTTTTCAAACCATCCCCTGCATGCAGAGTTCACTGAATGATAAAGGCCAAACTACGCAGTTAACGTTTTCAGTGAAATTTTCAAAAGTACAATACTGACCTTTTAATAGAAATTGTAACAAAGTACGATTATTGTTATATACATTGATAAAAGATATGTGATACCCTTTGATTTCCTTTCAAGCCAACAATACAAGTATACTTTAAGTTTTTTTTCCAAGACCAGCCCAATTAATGCAATTATTCCAAGCACAGAAGCAGAAGAATTAAACATTTCATTACACATAAAACAAAAATTGGTCACGTATAAACATGTCTTGTTAACTATAGCGAAGTTAGACCTTGTCATTCGTGGGAATCAAGCAGGTGAAACACCACGAAACTAGTCAATTAAGCACTCTTACTTTCCTCAATGATAGTTAACAACTTGTAGCCATCATAACTTTAACTTTGTAAATGGAATGAAAAAAAAAATTAAAATAGCACTGGCAAAATTCGGGAAATCCAAAATGGATGGGTCGAACGGAAAAAAAATCATCTCTTTTATGAGTGTAAGACGATAATGAACTTTTGTACAAATCTGAGGGCACACAAGTCGAAGAAAGGATGCCCCCCCCCCCCCTCTTTTTTTATTTTTTTTATTTTAGGTCAGTTTAACTCATTGGCAGTACAGATGCCCTTTTCACCTCTTGGAAAACTGAAGTTAAGCGATGGTTAGACCTTACCCTCCACCTCAACCCTGTCTTAATTCCTTGCCGCACCCATCCCGTCTCTGCCTCCCTTCACTACACGTGAGTCGAAATAGACAAACTGCATCTCTTGTATGGAATTGCATCATACGGTATTGTGTCATACTGTGTTGTTATGTACTATACTGCTCTATACTATGTTGTACTGTGGTATATTGTTCTGTACTGTCTTGTCTTGTATTAAGTTTACCTTCTTGGTCAGTCAGATTCAGTGAACATTGGACTGCTCTCCCAGCAGAACATGTGGACGAAACCCGAGTAATATCAGAGAGTTTGTCTCTTTGTTTACATAGCAAAGTGGATTTTGCGTTCAGTCTGTTCTGAGGACAGCTCATTTGTTCCTGGCCTTTTGTTTTATATCAATCAATCAATCATTCAATCAGTCTCTCTCTCTCTCTCTCTCTCTCCTCTCTCTCTCTCTCTCTCCTCTCTCTTTTATATATATATATATAATATAATATATATATATATATATATATATATATATATATATATATATATATATATATATCAGGACAGGTTGAAAAACACATGTCAACAAGTGGCTGTGGTATCCCAATATTTCGGCTGTTGGGCCTTCCTCTGGGGAGTTTATTCCACAAGCAATATATACACACTCCAACCTTACCCCCACAGAAATTCAAGCTCTTGAGTCCCTCCACAAGAGGGATGACATTGTCATAAAACCAGCTGACAAAGGTGGTGCGGTAGTGGTGTGGGACAGGAACCTGTACATAGCAGAAGCTCTCAGGCAACTCAACGACACCACCAGCTACCAGAAACTGAAACAGCCCACCCCCCCAGTAGACCAGAAATCTATTTCAAAAACCATTAAGGATCTTGTCAAAAAAGGCCACTTACCCCCTACGTCTAAACTGTTAATCAAGCCAAGACCAGAGAGTCAATTTTCTACCTTCTGCCCAAACTTCACAAGGCTAACACCCCTGGTAGACCCATCGTCTCAGCCTGCAGTTGCCCCACAGAAATATTTCTGAATACCTCGACTCCATCCTCCAACCCCTCGTTCAAGACCTGCCCACGTTCATCAAGGACACTACTCATGCTCTCAGTCTCATTAATGACCTCCACCTCAATCCGAAGTTTCAGCCTAAATATCTATTCACTCTCGACGTGACATCTCTGTATACTAGTATTCCCCATGCAGATGGACTGCAAGCCCTGTCATTTTTTCTCAACCAAAGAACAGACCCTTCCCCTGCGACTACCACTCTTATTCGCCTTGCGGAACTTGTCCTCACCAACAACACCTTTACCTTCCTTGGCGACACTTTCAAACAAATCAGTGGTGTCGCCATGGGTACCAAAATGGCCCCAGCTACGCATGCCTTTTCATGGGATACTTTGAACACAACTTCCTGCAACAATACCATGGTTCTATCCCTGAATTCTATAAACGCTACATCGATGACGGACTTGGTGCTACCTCCATGCCCATCAGTGATCTCCATGTCTTCATCACAGCAGTCCAGAACTTTCATCCAGCTATCAAGTTCACCTACGCAATATCTGAAAAGTGCATCACTTTCCTTGACATGAATCTCTCCATCACTGATAGTGGACTCTCCACTTCCATCCACTACAAACCTACGGACTCCCACTCTTATCTCGACTACAGATCGTCACATAATCCCAGTACCAAAACCAGCATACCCTATTCTCAGTTCTTGAGGCTCCGCAGACTCTGCTCTGAGAACTCTGTCTTTAACGTAAAAGCCCTTGAAATGAAACAGTTCTTCCTTGATCGCCACTACCCCGAAGACATCATTGATCGTGCTCTCCAGAAAGTCCAGCTCACCGCCCGTCCACAAGCTCTGAACCCAAACCCCAGGAATCAACCAGAGACAGACCTGTTGTCAGCCTGCTCTACCACCCTTCTGTCCACCAGTGCGCAAAATTCTCCAAACCAACTGGAACATCCTTCAGTCTTGTGCCCACTCAGCTAGAATTTTTTCCCAGCCCCCTCTAGTTGCCTACAAACGGACAAGAATATCCGTGACTTGCTTGTGCGTTCCAGTCTCCAGCCTCACAGACGTCAATCTTCTGTAGGCACAAGCCCATGCAATCTGCCCAACTGCAAGACCTGCCCCTTCATCTGCACTGCCATTGAAGTGAAAGGACCCAGTTCAAGCATGACTGTCTCCTAATTCTTCAACTGCCAAACCACTAACTTGGTCTACATCATCCACTGCACCGTTTGTTCTAAACTTTACATCGGCGAGACCGGACGCACTTTGACTGTCAGATTCAAGGAACACCTCGCTGACATTAAATACAACAGGACAAACCAGTAGCCAAGCACTTCAACCTCCCCAGCCATTCCGCGCACAATGCAAGAGTGAAGGGCTTGTGGCTCATGAAAACTAGTGACTCTAGAGACAGGAAGGATATGGAGTCTCACCTGATTCAAAACTGGGCACCAGAAATCCAGCTGGTATCAATGAAAAAGCTTAGCAATTCTGTGTACCTTTTTTATTTTTCCGAGACAATTCAGGTGGACAATGACTTATGATTCCCTTTACCCTTTAGTACTTACCTGTGCATGGTTGGTCTGCATCAGTGGCCTCTTCGTGACCGTAGAGCCTGGCGCCTACTGGAATGATCGTTTGAGAGCCTATATCTTTTGCCAGGAGTTTCTGAGTAGGGTTAGCTCCCCAGTCTCCTGTCTTTTTGTTTTTTTTTCTATTTTCTTTTATTTATTCGTTTATTTTTCTTCTCACTTCCTTTTGTATCTATCCCTCTCCTTCCTACCCTCCTTTGCCCCCTCCTCTCCCCCCCCTCCTTTTCTTCCTTTCACCCCCCCCCCTTCCTTAAGGGCTCCTTCCCCCTTTCGTTCCTTCTCTTTACTTTCCTTCTTACTTCCTTTCTCTCTACTTTCGACCTCTACTATTCTCCTCTCTCACCCCCCCCACCCTCCTCCCCCTCGCCCTCCCTCATACTTCCACCCTTCCTTTAGGCCCCTCTTTTTGTCCTCTCTTTATGTCTCTCCTTCTTTCCCCCCGGCCCTCCCCTTTCCCCTCCCTCCCCTCCTTTTTCTTCCCATTTAAAAAAAGAAAAGAAAAAAAAAGAAAAAAAGATTTTGTCTATGTGTATATATAAAATATATATGTATATATTTATATATATATATGTGTGTGTATATATATGTATGGATAATTTTTTTTTTTTTTTTTTTTTTTGGTCATTGGGAGTGTTGTTAGCGCCTCTCATCATGACCGCATATCTATCTTTTGCGTTAATTTTCTTATTTTTGCCCTTTTTTTTCTGTTACGCCACCATAGCACCACCTACTTCCCTATGCTACACCCAGATGTTTTAATGTATGCCTTGTTTGTACATTTACCCATTTATTCCCCATTGTTACCCCCCCCCCCCCCAGTGTGTGCGCTTATTGGCGTGTGTATGTGTGCGTGCGTGTTTGTTCGTGTGCGCGCGCGCACTTGTGAGTGTGCGTGTGTGTGTGTGTGTGTGTGTGTGTTGTGTGTGTGTGTGTGTTGGTGGTGTGTGTGTGTGTGTGGTTTTGCCCGCGGCAAGTGCTTTTTTTTTTTTTCTTTTTTTTTTTCGAGTGTGTGTGTGTGTGGGGTGGGGGGTGGGGGTGAGCCTTGCAGCTCTTAGCTGCGTCTGGCTAGTGGGTTTTTTTTCTCGGGGTCCTCCCGTTTTCCCTCTCACCCCTTGGTGCTTGGGTAGGGCAACCTACCCTTGGGTCAGACTTGGGTCGGATGCTTTAGGCGGCTGACCCCCTTCTCTTCCCCCCCCCCCTCCCCTTGTCATTTAAAATGCTTTTTCGAGTATATTGTATCTTATTTATTGTGCTTTCTCTTGTTCATTTCATTCATATGCAACACACCCACTACATACCATCACACCCTCCCCCTCCACTCACTCTCCTTCCCCTCCTCTTCTCTCTCTCTCATTCTCCACTCTTCCTCTACTTCCTTTCTCCTCTCTGTCTCTCCCCTCTCTTTCTCCCCTCCCCCCCTCTCTCTCTCTCTCTCCCCCTCTCTCCTTTTCCTCCTCCTCACTTTACTCTACCCTCTTTCCTCGTGCCCTATTCCTCGAACTCTACTCACCCTCTCTTCCACTGTCCCTCTGTCTACTTCATTCACCACTTTGGCTTCACAAGGGAGTATTGTGCATGTTTATGTCTGTATTTTTTTGTCGCTGAGGAAGGCATTTGCCGAAAATTTCTTGTCCTGTTTTGTGTCGTGCATTAAATCGTCGTTACTTCACACTTTGTTTTGTGTGCTCTTCTGCTTTTTTGTCGTGTTTCAGTAACGCCGCAGTTTGTTTCATTTGCTGTCACATGTTTTTAGTTATGTCTTTCTGCTCCGACTCATGTGTTGGCGCAGTTTTGTCTTCGAAAGACAGCCTGGTATGTAGGCTGCCCTTGATCTACGCCTATTCTCACTTTTTGCTACGTTAATTTGCACCTTTGGTGTAGCCAGAGACCACGGTTTGTGAAAGTAATCTGTTTGTTGCAATTTTGAGGGTTAGATGATCTTTAAAGTGATACTGATAATGAAGTCTTTTAACGGCTCAGGCAGGCATCATTCCATCCTAGTCGCTGTACCAAGCTGTTCCTAACCAACTGCCTTCTTATCGTCTAGCTGGCTAACATGGGGAAGCGCCAAGTTCGCACGTGAACGCTGGATTTGAATTTACTCGGACATTTGAAGGAAACATTGTCATGTTCGCGGCATATCTTGACGTGCTGTTCTGGTGGTGTCGATGTAGTAGACAGGTCTCCTACCTCCACTTTCCAGGGATGATTATCAACATCTGCCATATCACATGAAGTACGTATAGACGTCAAACCTGAATGCAACGGAATGACTGCGTCAGCACAACTTAGTCGTCTTAAAGTGAAGTATTATATGATTAAAAAAAATTTAAGTAGAGCTAAAACTGAATCTTACAAAATGAAGGGAGGTCACGCATTGAAATATTATCATATAACTTAGCTGTAGGCCTACTTTTGTTGCCAGTATCGTCTTATTTGTCCCATCGAATAAATAATTCGTTCCGTTGCAGCAAGGAAGTATTGATCGAATGAAATTTATTAAAAAAAAAAAAAAAAACAGAGAAAGAAAAGTGAAGCCATTATGGCTCACGTGTTGTGCAGCCATTGATTTACAATCGTTTCGGGCATGGAGAAATCGTGTTTCGGGTAGTTTCCGGTATTTCTGTCGCAACACGGCCTAATGGCGGTCAGCTACAGGCTAGGCAGCAACAGTGACGTACGGTTTTTTTTTTTTTTTTTTTTTTGATTTGGTTAGGAGCCTCAGGTTAAGGTCGGACGTACTTAGAATGTAGCAGTCGCGTTAAGGTTTTGTTGATATCTGTTTGTAAACCTTCAATGAATTTCTACAAACTTTTTGTTAAGAAATATATAGCACAAAAAAAAAAAAAAAAAAAAAAAAAGAAAAAAAAAGAAAAATCTCTGCACTCAGATGTTGAAGTGGAAAATCCTGAGACTGATTTTATCGTGAAAAGGAAGACTGGTGATGACTGACTTAAAACAAGAAGGACACTCGAGAGAGTACAAACCTTCCCAAAAGTCGAAGATATGTTTCACAGTATTCATGCAGGCCTTCAGTGGATAGTCTGAAATAATGTCATGAATACTTTTAACAGATCCCCTGTCCAATGCTCAGTCCAATCCGCGTGCACGGATCCATACCAACATTTGAAGGAATCGCCCGCAGTTTATCTTTCTGCCGAGTTTCATCGAAAATAATGCTATACTTCGTAATGCATTATACCGAACAGACCTGGATCCGCTTTCGATCCAGATGTGTACCACAGATCCGCACTCAATGTTAATGGGGACCTTGTCCATCTTTCCATCCAAGTATATAGGCTACGTAATTTTTTCTTTGCGCTGAACCCTCCTGAGCGATCTGAAGCGATCAAAGCTAGTGATTTTCGTTGTTTTATTCGTTATTTATCACCAGACGAAGAACCTAAGAGGTCAAACGCGTTGTGTTTATGTCTCGTGATCTTAGTCACGTTCTCTGGGCGGTTCGCTAACATTTATTTAAGATTTGTTAGATTTCGCTGCAGTCGTCTGGTTTGCAACTGATACCACTTTCAATGAGTTTATCATCAACCCACATCATCATCTCTTCACCAAGGTTAATGGTTCGGAAGTTTTCGCGTAAGCCGACACGGTCAGAAACTTCACCTTTGTGGAGGTAACGGTAAAGTCAACATCCCCCGTGGAGACCTCTGTCATGCTTTGCAGAAAGAAACGTTTGTGGTGTGTATCATATTCGGTCTAACCAGCCTCCATTTTTATGGACGGTAGTTCCACGGTAGGTTGAAATGAAGTCATCCATTTTACAGTATTGGCCTACGGGATATCTGTAGAAACAGTGAATAGTTTTCATGTGAAGGACGGTGAAAATGTATAATTTAGAAAGAAAAAGCCAGGATTCGGTGTTTGATCCGGATTAGCACTACGGATCCCCAAATTTCATGAGTTCTTTCCCGGGCCGTATTCCAACTTTTCACCTAATATTTTCAAAGTCGGTTCATTAGTTCACGAGGAACAGGCAAACGAACTAACGGGCACGTCCTTGGCGATCACAATAAAGGACGAGTTGCAGTGTCAATACTAAATAGATTTGTGGCAAAATTATGAAAAGTGTGGAATCAAGATAAGATCATCACGAGTGATTGACAGACCGAAAATAATAATGATTACAAAAAAGTAAACGACGTTGGCTTGATTCCAGTTATTTGCGGGAAGGGGGGGGGGAGGCGGAGGGGGGGGGGGGGGGGGGGGGGGAGGGGCGGGTGGGGGGGGGGGGGGGGGGGGGTGGCGGGGGTGGGGGGAGGGGGAAGGAGCAAGCATGAAAAGGTATGATCTCGTTTGGACTGAAGAGAAATTCATTATTCAGGTGTCTTTGGCAGCGCATGACAATTTGCGATCCTTTCACCCATACTCTCCACTCCTCTCATGCACCACCCCTCCCCCCTGTCCAATCACATTACCCTGCATGTGCATTGCGTGTTAAAACCAGTCCCACAAAAGCATGAGGGGAAGACGGGTAGCTAAAAAAAAGAACCTTAATCTCTCGTATAAATGTGATGATTGGGCCTCAAACCGTTGTGATTGAACTTCAACGGCCTTCAAATTACATTACCGCAGAATGTTAATGCAGATTACACGATTAGAAAGAAAAGGAAAACCCAAAGTCGCGCTTGACTTCCGGTCTGTGAATGCCTTGTCAATGATTCCGTGTTGCCGAGAAACATATTGTTGATTATTACTTTTTTTTTTGGTCGTAGCACGCTCTAACCGGGCAGGTTGATGGTCCGGATCAAGCAGGCAGCACAGCGAAGACTTGTCACCGATCTGCTGGTCTCTGTCAGCCTGGTTGACCCACTGTGGTGGCGATAGAGGCAACGGGCCTGCAGAACATGTTGCTCGATCACTGGGCTGCACCACACGTATAAGTTGATGTCTCCAACGCTGCGTTTGGTGAACATATGGTGTTGCAGTCAGCTACGGTCGGTCCTCAGTCGAACTGGTACCACCAGGTCTTCCCCGGAGAGGAGGTCGATCTGGTCATTAAGGCTGTACATAGGATGGCGTGTTAGCCTGTCCTATCTTTGTTTTATGACAGTATTGGGCTCCTCGTGCCTAACAGCCTGCTATTTTCTGTTCCAACAGAGCCCTTTCTTTAGCAGGTGCCCGGAATATTGCAGTGAGAGGGTACTGCGTCATCAACGCTCTGGAGACCAGACTTTGGCTGGTGTGGCGAGCTCATTCTGTTCCTTGTCTGTGAGGATGTGAGGTGCCAAGATGATTGACAGGACATAAGGAAAGATGATGATCTGGGTGTGTACTGCCTCTGTCCGCTCTGCCAAGGTTGTAGCTGAACATTTACAGCCCACACTGCCTCAGAGTTGTATTTGATGGAACACTTTTCGATGGGAGCGGTATGCTGGATTTTCCACCCATGTTTCATCGTTTGTAGGATTCATTTTACCTCAGCTTTGGATTGTATACTGCTTTTTTTTGAACAGGGACTTAGTGAAAAGATCGCTTCCACATTTTGAATTGAGATGGCTTTTGGCGTTGTCAGCACATGAGCCAAGAAATACTGCATCTGATGCAGAACTGATATACAGATATACCCTGCACTTTATTTGCTGTGGTGTGAAAATGACTTAGAGGATACGGACAAATCAGACTGTCAGTATTTATGAAAAAAATCCAAGAGATCGGTATAAAACTAAAAGATATTTCTTTTCTGACTATCTGGCCCATAAAGATAACCGTTGCCATGTCTGCATCGAAGGCGACATGAATTATTGAGGAATGGGGTGGCAGAGATTAGGCTTAGGACTTTGTTCAAAGTTTCTCTTTTACTGTCCGGCTTTTATTTCTACATATTAATGAATGTGTCGGGATAACGCAAATCGTCGAACAATGTCAACTTTCTGACGATTGGTAGAAATCGGAAAGCCGTTTATCTTTAGCACACTACTACTTCCAGACGGACAACTGAATCGGGCTGATTGCATATGAAGTGTTCACACACGGGCAAGCTAGCATGTGATTAACATCAGATGTGATTCACCCGGCAGGTGAACAGCTCTAGAAATTAAAACTAATCGGGTCGTAGATGACAGAATCCATCGAATCATGTTACCGGACATATGTAAATGATAAAAAAGAAAATAGAGAACAGAAAGGAAAGACAGAAAGATACTGTTAACAAGTCTCTGATTCGTCTTCTTCACGCTTAACGTCTTATCAGTCTTCTACACAAAAGAGGATAAAGGTTAAGAAAGGTTGAAATAAACTCGAACCATCACCTCAAAGGGACGCCAGACTATGTCAATGGTAGGTCGGTTGGATGGGCATTGTGCACATACTCCACATCACTCAAGAAGAAAAATTCAGTGAAGATGCACGCAGCTACCAGCTCTTTTCTTTGAAGATTCAAGTTATCTTCTTTCCCCCCGTTCGGGAGCATGGAAGACATAATAACAATGCACACATACATCTTCGCTGCCAGCAAACCAGTAAAAAAATAACCGTTACAATAACATCCAAGTTAAACAAAGTTTTTTTTTTTACTAAGCTCAAGTGTTAATTTAAATGACGTGCCCTTCCCAAGTGTCATGAGTTAAACGAAATTCATTTGTGTTAGCTGTCCAATGTGAACTGAAAAGCAAGCTTTCTGGACGTAAGTAAACGTAATCCATGCTTTCTTAAAATCGGCCTGTTTCGAAGTATAGTATTCTTTGAGTATTGTAAAACGAAGTAGAATTCATTGTTATTTATCCCGAAAAGTTCCCTTCAATTATTCTGTATTGTCCAGCCTTGCCACGCCTGTTCGCTCGTTTGAATAGGTGATGTATGAATGCTCCAATGAAACCTTATAAAGCATGTAATACCTTTCTCTCCCCGAGCAAATGCCAGGTTTTCATGCATGCTCCGTTCATCCACCTTTAGAGACCCTGCTTGTAGTAGAATTGAAGGTGCATGTACCAGCTTAAACGAAATTTTCTAGTCTGCAAACGCAAACGTTTGAAATCGGTGTGATATCCGACTCTTCACAACCAAAATATTGTTACAAATATTTTGCGCATTCCGGATAAAAAATGTCTTAGAAAGCCGTCATTGACAAACATGGTAGAAAATGTGCTTGTTACATCATACGTGAAAATACAATTTGCTTACATCACTGCAAGTCTCACATACAAATGAAATCCAGATCTGAACGCCCTTGCATGCATCAATTACCTGTATTTATCAACGTAATATTATACTTTACACCTTTACATTCGTTGAGCAGCAAGGCATATCTTCTTTAAAAATCAACACTGCATATCTTCTTTAAAAATCAACACTCTGGTCACTCACAACCATTTTTTTTAAACATCTGAATAATCAGTCTAGTTAACGGAGATGACTCATCCGAGATCTCTGCCAAAGGTGGTGAAATAACGATTTGGGATATGTAAGTCATCTTTTATGCTGTACTGCACACACATTGTCAAGCGTTGAACATCAAGACAGCTGAAAAGCAATCCTAACTCTAAATTTGGTTAAACCTACAACTTTTAACATCAAGACAGCTGAAAAGCAATCCTCACTCTATATTTTGTTAAACCTACAACTTTTAACATCAAGACAGCTGAAAAACCATCCTCACTCTAAATGTTGTTAAGCCTATACAACTTTTAACAACAAGACAGCCGAAAAGCCATCCTCACCCTAAATATTGTTAAACATACAACTTTTAATTCATGAAGACAGCTGAAAAGCCATCCTCACCCCATATATTGTTAAGCCTACAACTTTCAACATCAAGACAGCTGAAAAGCCACTTACTCCTCACTCTAAAACAAGGCACGTTTTCGAAAAAGACGTTCTCTACTTTTTTTTTTTTGAAATCGAACGAAATGTAACAACGATAACTACGAAATGATGCTATGAAATGGAAAGTTTGCGAAGGCACTGACTCAGTAACTGAGACATTAAGGTATTGAATTTGAATAGAACCAGCTGAGTACGGTGAAACATGATGGTCTTCAGGTATGATGGGCTTACGATTTGTAGAACTGGAAGTCAAGTCCGAAGCAGTATCATGGGTCAAATACTGAAGCTAGTAATTCCAAGATTTCATCGATTTACAGAGCCATCCTGAATACATCTCTACTCAGAAAATGGGGTGGAAAAAAAGAAACTACAGTCGGAATCGTGTGACCAGCGATTTTTTTTAAAACAAAAGTTTTGTAGTAAAAAAAAAGTAAAACATGAAATAAAAAAGAAAAGGAAAGAAGGAAAGATAGAAGGAAAATAGCATGCTATCTGGCGCCGAAAAAATCTTGGAAGCCCTCCGCAGAAATCTTGACAATATGAAAAAATGTCATGAAAGTGCATTTGGAAGTACTAGAGAGAGGAGGGAGATGAGACATAAGAACTGGTGCTACTTTTTATACAGAGCGATGTTCCATAATTTTGTAGCCTTTCAAGTCCTACTCCTGTAGTGACCTCAGCTTCTCGCCTTGGCTTAAGGCTGTGTCAGACCAGTTGACACAGGCTAGAACACCAAGGCTACATCAAAATGTTGTTATGCTCGCAAAATTATGTGGGGATTGTCTTCAGTCGTGACAAGCTCCTAGCATAACACCATCAGTCCCCAAAATCCTTCGAAGTCGGAGTGTGGCCGTCCACGTGGTAATCAAAAATGGTCACACACGTAATGCTCTCATTCGCAGCTGATGTATTTTTTACCATAGTGCTCAAGTACTTAATCTTTTCGGATGATCCCTGAAGTCTTTTAGCCAGGGTATGACAACAACAACAACAACAACCTCAGCTTCTAATTCCTGTCTCTCCTTGTTCAAACCTACGGTGAGTTCGTGAGAAAAATAATAGTTTAGACTGACAAGTTCATGAGGACTTGTCAGTGGATGGACTTTGCACTCAGTTACACTGCTTTCACCAATAGGCAATTGTCTCCGTCAGTATGGGTCTGAAGAAGTGGTGTCCTGCGTGCAGTGGATCAAATATGCGTAACTCAACACCACCGAAGCGATTCGATAACAGTGCTGTGTCTCCTCTGGTGGTAGCCGAATGAGGGTTTTGATATTGATGATTTGTGCCTGTGAATGCAGTACTGAGGGCTTGACAGAACGGACCTTTTAGGTGTGGGTGTTTATGGGGAAGCCGGAAGGAGAGGCATGCCAGTCATACTCGATGAGCGCGGAAGACAAAGCAGCAAAACAAAACAAAACAAAACAAAACGAAACAAAACAAGACAAAACAAAACAAAAAAACAAAACAAACCCAAACGCTTTATACAGATCAATGACATTATCAAAAATTGCGATAGAGGTTTTGGGTGTTATGTGGATATCCCATATCTATATCTGTTTATCATTGTTTTAATGTCTTGATAAAAACGGCCCTGTTTAGGTGTAATGTTAGATGCATTAAAAAACAACAACAACAGAAGTAAGAACAAAACACTCAAAAATCAAAAGAATAAAAGCCAAACGAAATTGAAAAGAAAAACAACAAAAACACCCCATCCCACCCGCTTCGCCTGCTGATGATAGTGGGAGGGTACTTTATTAGTCCACTACAGTTTTGTACGGGATCATTGATTTTGTTGTTAAGGTAAAAATTACCAGCACCTCCTCCACCTCTTCCCCTCTTCCCTTTAACTTTGCTCCCTCCATCTTTTTCAGTGCCGTTTTTCTATTCTTTTCAGATCACACTGACTCGTCTCTCTGCCCTTTGGTTCCTTAATTTTTCTTTTGGTTATGATCGTCAGCTCTCTCTCTCTCTCTCTCTCTCTCTCTCTCTCTCTCTCTCTCTCTCTCTCTCCTCTTTCTTCTCTTCTCTCTCTCTCTGTTGTATTGTTCGTCTCTCTCTCTCTCTCTCTCTCTCTCTCTCTCTCTCTCTCTCTCTCTCTCTCTCTCTCTCTGTACTAGGAAAAGATGTACATTATTTTCCATTAATGTCTTTCATTGATGAGGTTGGTTCGATGCATGAATATATTCACTACAGCCTAAGGTTCTGTGTTTACACACCTTTTTGTCCACATTGTCAAATTGTTCGATACCATTAGCCAATTGGATGGCAATTAACGCCCTGCTCAGATGTATACCTAGGAAAATATCATCGTGAAATGTTTATTTTGCGTCTGTCACTGCCACTATATGTCGATTGTGTCCGGACTCTACTGCTAAAAAGGGACGGCCACTCTTTCTACTTCCGCCGATGAGGTCGAATACTCACCCGTGTCTGTTAGTCTGTTTGTTTATCTGTCTTTCAACAACTACTGAATTGATTTTAACATTTGCTGGACATACAGCACGTGTCTAAGGACGAAATCACTACGATCTGGTGCGGATTGCTAGGAAGGTTCTGGATGACTGGGCGGCTCTATGATCTGATCAGCAGGATTATGAAAGACACACACGCACCAACACCCACAGCCACACACACACACACACACATCGACAGAGGAAGGTCGAAGCCATTAAAATGTTGTGGTGTGTCGTGATGCAGATCCAGATCAAGTGACGGATCCGAGATCCGTTCGATCCTGGCAGTGGTTTCCCTCTTCCCAGTACCCTTCGAGTCTTTGCTCATTTTGATCTCCCTTGCATCTACAAGAATATCTGATATAAAGCGTGCATACGTCTTTGTGACCCATCGATTTTTGAGTTTGTACCCGTCTCTGTAACCATCTTTCCATGAAGGTTTTTATTTATTCATTTATTTTATTCGACGATGATTTATTCATCTGTTTATTTATTCATTAATTCAATAAAAAATGGACTTTTTAAAGAAATGGTCATGTACAGAGCCTGTGAACATTCGTTGGTGTCACTCTGTTGGGTACCTGAGTGTCTGGTTAGCCCAGCGGTAGAGCACCGAGAGCGCCCTCCGAGGTTGCGAGTTCGAATCCCACCAGTGTCCCCCACTAGTGTCCAACCTGCTAAAACTGGCTATTTTCTCTGCCCATCTAAACGTTGATTGTCGTTCTGGTGATATGAGTGTAGTAACAGATAGATTCTCTATAACCCTTTTTGGAGGGGATAGTGATAAGCGTTTGACGTAAAACTGATGGTAGGTGTGGATGTGTAACCTAAATGTTCACGTGTGCGATCTGCTTTACCTCATCAGCAAGATTGCTGATAAGAAAATGTGTCTCTAAAGTCGAAATTAGAGTCTGGCATGACGAATAGTTTTGTTCGTAAAGAAGGAGCCGAATGACTGTTGTTAGTGTCACTGACATATTCCCCTCAGTTCTGAACATTTCTGCAAACAACACAATGCCATCCTTGGACAAGGGGGTCAAGTACTTCCTTTCTGTCAATACTTTGTCATTTTTCTGTTTATTACATGCACATATCTTAAACGCACATATTTAGATACGAACTTCATTTCGTAAAGTTTGTTTTTCTCTCTCCTGTCATTGTTCTGGAAACTCTTATACATATTTTTTTTCTCGTTACCAACCATTACATACCAGCTTTTGTAATTGTTGTAATCTCAGCTACGACTACGTGGTGAAAAGTATACACACTGTTGAGGACGGACATTAGCTGTTCATTCTGCAGTAGCCATTTGTTCATAATGGTTTTGCTGCATACGTTTTTGTCACATTCCGATCGTTTTCATCAGTTTGTTTTCATTTTTTGAAACGTTTGGGACCGACATGTTAAGGAATGCGTGGGCCTGTCAGCACAGCCTAGTCTTCTGTATCTTAAGGATGTCAACAGTTTAGCTACCTTGTCGTTGACTGTATGTCGTGTTTATTTGTTGCTTTTTCAGGGTGTGAGCTTTTTCAGGATATGACCTTTTCATGATGTGACCTTTTCAAGATATGACCTTTTTCAGGATGTGAATTTTTTTTCAGGATATGACCTTTTCAGAATATGAACTTTTCAGGATATGAATTTTTCAGAATGCTACCCTTTTTCAGGATATGACCTCTTTTTCAGGATGTGGCAATTTCACTGCATGCGTTTGACAGCCCTAAAAAGGCCCTTTGTAGACAGCTGGGCTAACAAAATCTGTTAGCCATAATCTCGACAAAAAAAGAATTGTTTGGTTTCTGAAAACCGTTTCCCCCTGCTTTTTGAAAAACTGTTTCCCCTGCTCTTTGAAAACCGTTTCCCCCCACATTTTTTACTTTTTGTTCTGGAGCACGTTGCCCGTCTCACATGTATGTTTGTTTTTATTTATGGTTTTTGTGCTTTAGTCCTAAAGTTTTTTTTTAGACTCTGAAATTCAAATATTGCAGATTATCATGTATGGCATTATTTTTGATGAAACGAATTTAGAAATTAGATAAGAGGTCCGATGTTGTACGACATATGTCAAAAGACAGTGTTCCAGTGAACTATCTATTCTGTGAAGGCCAGACGATAAGTTTAATATTACACTTTCAGCGTTCCATTTTTTTTTAATCCCGCTTTCCTCCTTTCTGTCCCCTATCCCCTCCATTTGAAATCCCGGTTAAGTCATTTTCATAGGGACTGAGGACTTGCTTTCCTGCACTTGTTTTGCCCCCCCCCCCACCCCCTAGTATTTATTAATGCTTTAATTTGTTTGTAGCTTCTTACTTTTCCTGCTTGAAAACAGTTCAGTAGGTTGAGGTTCGCTATCTAGTGTTTGTTGCGTTCGTTGGGCGGTTCAGTATTTCAACATTCATTTTCATGATTTGATTTCCGTTTGGAGTCATTATACCTTAAAACCTACGGGCCCCAAACAAATTTACAGGAACTGGTATTCCTTTAGCCGTTCCTTGAAAGGCATGACGCACGATTATACCCAACGGCACACATTCGAATTCTTGTACTGAACCGCTGATTCCTTGACTAGTGCGAAACATTAATTATCAGTTATGTCCACCTGCTTGGTTTGGTTTTAGGTGGCCGTTTCTTTATCTTCAATATTACGCCCGTAGGTTAAGTGCAAGGGACTGATCGATCACAAGTTTTTTTGTTTTTGTTTTTGTATCGTTTCAAGAATCTGAAGCGGGCCTATTCATTTCTCATCTGCTATTTAATCGATCTTAAACAAAGTTTTGATCATATCAAGAATCTGAAGCGGGCCTATTCATGGCGTCAACTACAAGACATAAATTGTTTCATTATAGACAAAGAACCGCCGTGGAATGAAAATGTTAGACGGGGAACACAGCAATCGCTCTGCAACACACAACACTTAATTCGGTACGACACGCTGTTTTCCAACATCAAGTGTGAAGTAGCCCTAAGGTGAACGTACTCCTTTAGAAACTTCACACAGTTTTTCTAACGAGGCAAAAAAATGCTCACCATCCCTCTCATTAAAAATGTAGTATGAAAAGGGCTTATACGTTTCTTTTCTTTCATAAGAGGAAAGTTAAAGTTTCCTCCTTCTCTGCATTTTTGGGGGGTTAAAACCCCCGTCTGATTTTCCCATTTTAGGGTTATTGATTTTAAAAAGGAATTTAAAGCAAGTCCGCCAGTTAACATGGACAAACAAATTACAAGTCAAAACGGTGTTTGGTCGGTAATGTGTTTGTCCATGTGAACTGGCGGACCTGCTTTAAATTCCTTTTAAAATTTGTTTCAATTTCCGCCTGCAGTCACTTCACTTTGAAACTAACCTTAAGGCCATTAATCAATGTACTGGATAGGAAAGGAACGTCCACATGCTATTGCTGAAGGCTGCGTCCCCACCGTCCAAATGTTGTGAGCCACTTCATGATTCGCTTTTCTGCCTACATCAGTCAGTTCTGATTCGAACCAACCAGCTGCACAGATGCTGAAAGAATAGATAGAACGACAGGCGAATTACGATCTGATCATTTGCCCAACACTTCAGAATGATTTACATGAACAAAGATGAAAACGGAGACGAAGCAGAAACAAAGTCTGGACCTCCATTTCTGTCCGCTTAAATCCACGTCTTCTTCGATACAAAACACGATAACTGTTGTCTTTCAACGCTAGGATTAAGTTGAGAAATTTGCTGTAAGTACCACTATCATTTTCTTATGAGCCAATCTGCTCTAAGTGCCGCTATCATTTTTTTTTAAATGAACCAGAAATAGTAACATTCTCTGGTTGATGCACAAAATGACAGCTATTCTCATTCTGTGAAATAGATGACACGGCAGATTATTCGATTTCCAAAGCACCATGTCGACTGGCGATGAGATCGTCGAGATCAGCTGGCAGATCGATGAACTACAGATTTTTTTTTTTTTTAAATGTATTTTTATTTATTTATTTATTTATTTATTTATTTATTTTTTTGAGAGAGAGAGAGAGAGAGAGAGAGAGAGAGAGAGAGAGAGAGAGAGAGAGAGAGAGATGATTAATTGATTCAGAGTCAGATGTTTTATTCTTGTAGGCCTTGGCCCCTCAGAAGGCGGATGCACATGAAACGTAACAAAGTCGAATTACCGAACTAGTAATAATGGATTACACCGCACAAATACTTCGGCTTTTGAGAGAGAAGAAGAAGAAGAAGGAGAAGGAGAAGAAGAAGAAGAAGACGAGAGAGAGAGAGAGAGAGAGAGAGAGAGAGAGAGAGAGAGAGAGAGAGAGAGAGAGAGAGAGAGAGAGAAGACAGACAGACAGACAGACAGACAGACAGACAGACAGAGATAGAGACAGAATGGCGCTTGATTTCATGAGACGGATTGATTGTGTTTCGTCTAAATAAACGTTATTATTTACTTATATGTGAAAAGCTATGGGCGTTTTCGGGTTCTTGTTCTTTTTCTTGTTCTTTTTATTCTTGTTCTTGTTCTTCTTGTTCTTGTTCTTCTTGCTCTTTTTGTTCTTCTTTATCTTCTTCTTCTTCTTCTTCTTCTTCTTCTTCTTCTTCTTCTTCTTCTCTTCTTCTCTCTTCTGTCATACCACATGTAAGCGTAGAATTCAGTAATCACCATGGCTCTGTGGCAGAGGAAAGTAAAATCACCATTTGTATAATTTGAGGATTCGTGGCTTAGGACTGAAAATGATTTATATGTGAATGATGAAATGTTTTATATGTGAATGATGAAATGATTTATATGTGAATGCTGAAATGATTTATATGTGAATGCTAAAATGATTTATTATGTGAATGATGAAATGATTTATATGTGAATGTGAAATGATTTATATGTGAATGCTGAAATGATTTATATGTGAATGCTGAAATGATTTATATGTGAATGATGAAATGATTTATATGTGAATGATGAAATGATTTATATGTGAATGATGAAATGATTTATATGTGAATGCTGAAATGATTTATATGTGAATGATTGAAATGATTTATATGTGAATGATGAAATGATTTATATGTGAATGATGAAATGATTTATATGTGAATGCTGAATGATTTATATGTGAATGATGAAATGATTTATATGTGAATGCTGAAATGATTTATATGTGAATGCTGAATGATTTATATGTGAATGCTGAAATGATTTTATATGTGAATGCTGAAATGTTTATTGTGAATGATGAAATGATTTATATGTGAATGCTGAAATGATTTATATGTGAATGCTGAAATGATTTATATGTGAATGCTGAAATGATTTATATGTGAATGCTGAAATGATTTATATGTGAATGCTGAAATGATTTATATGTGAATGCTGAAATATTTTGTTTGCTTCTTTGTGTCATCAAAGATTCTAAGTTTTAGTTTGGTGCTTCAGAATTAGACATTGAATTCATTTGGGATGTTGGCCTTTGAGATTTGACAAGCACATATTTCCAAGTTTAACATTCTTTAGCAGCCTTAATATCATTTCCAAGTTCAGCGTGTGCTGGTAGACGATACATGACCTTTGTGGTCGCTGTCCTGTAAACAGAATGACCTGATGTTTTGTCCCCCCCCCCCCCCCCCCCGGATTCTGTATTCCCGCACAATGTTGATGCAGATAACACCCCCTGCCTCTCCTCCTCTCCCTTCCTCTCCACCGCCCCCTCCTCTCCCCCATTCTAACCCCCCCCCCCACCTCATCTTCTTCCATTCTCACCCCTTTCGTCCCCCTAAAGCATCCTTTAATTCCACTTCCATTCTCACCCCATCTGTCCCTCTCAAACATCCTTTAACTCCACTTCCATTCTCACCCCTTTCGTCCCCCTCAAAACATCCTTAACTTCTCTTCCATTCTCCACCCCTTTCGTCCCCCTCAAACATCCTTTAACTCCACTTCCATTCTCACCCCTTTTGTCCCCCTTAAACATCCTTTAACTCCTCTTCCATTCTCACCCCTTTTGTCCCCCTCAAACATCCTTTAACTCCTTTTCCATTCTCACCCTTTTGTCCCCTCAAACATCCTTTAACTCCTCTTCCATTCTCACCCTTTTGTCCCCCTCAAACATCCTTTAACTCCTTTTCCATTCTCACCCCATCTGTCCCCCTCAAACATCCTTTAACTCCACTCATTCTCACCCCATCTGTCCCCCTCAAACATCCTTTAACTCCTTTTCCATTCTCACCCCATCTGTCCCCCTCAAACATCCTTTAACTCCACTTCCATTCTCACCCCATCTGTCCCCCTCAAACATCCTTTAACTCCACTTCCATTCTCACACCCATCTGTCCCCCTCAAACATCCTTTAACTCCACTTCCATTCTCACCCCATCTGTCCCCCCTCAAACATCCTTTAACTCCACTTTCCATTCTCACCCCATCTGTCCCCCTCAAACATCCTTTAACTCCACTTCCATTCTCACCCCTTTTGTCCCCCTCAAACATCCTTTAACTCCACTTCCATTCTCACCCCTTTTGTCCCCTTAAACATCCTTTAACTCCACTTCCATTCTCACCCCTTTTGTCCCCCTCAAACATCCTTTAACTTCTCTTCCATTCTCACCCCTTTTGTCCCCCTCAAACATCCTTTAACTCCACTTCCATTCTCAACCCTTTTGTCCCCCTCAAACATCCTTTAACTCCACTTCCATTCTCACCCTTTCGCCCCCCTCAAACATCCTTTAACTTCTCTTCCATTCTCACCCTTTTGTCCCCTCAAACATCCTTTAACTCCACTTCATTCTCACCCCTTTTGTCCCCCTCAAACATCCTTTAACTCCACTTCCATTCTCACCCCTTTCGTCCCCCTCAAACATCCTTTAACTTCTCTTCCATTCTCACCCCTTTTGTCCCCCTCAAACATCTTTAACTCCACTTCCATTCTCACCCCTTTCGTCCCCCTCAAACATCCTTTAACTCCACTGTGCAATCTGTATTTCCATTGCAAACAGAGTTACCTTTCCTCGGATTATGGGTCAAAATCATCACTCAATTTGTGCACGCGTCATTTGTTAAGCAAAGGTAAGCTGTGTGTGTGTGTGTGTGTGTGTGTGTGTGTGTGTGTGTGTGTGTGTGTGTGTGTGTGTGTGTGTGTCTGTGTGTGGACTATTTTGTGACACAGAATCTGCATGCAGGCGGACCGTTTTTAAATCCATGTTTTGGCATACATATTCTCTCTGATTGAACTGTTTAGCTGACTGCAGGGGCAAAATAAACCATTCTGATCAAAGCAGAAAAGAAAAACAAAAAATCAGGGGAAGAGAAAACGCATGTCTTTCCAGTTGCAAAACGGAATTTCCGTTTCTCAGTTTGTGAGCCAGGCCTACAGACGGAGAGAGTCAATATTTGAAGCGCACACAGACAACGATCGGAATATGGGCCGTCTACATTACAGTCGCATCATTTCACACCCCAGTTTTGTCATGTTCTCGCTCTGATCGGATTGTTCACTGACTGATGTGGCAAAACTGCTTTGGGCGTGACCACCAGCGCCATTTGTCTTGTGAAAACGGCGTGGTCACTCTCTCGCTAAATGCGAGCTCTAACACAGACTACCTCCCTTGCAGATATCCGAACATCGTGTATTCTTGAATGCATTCATAGAGAAGGCAGCGCGGAAAATGCATCTGTTTCAGAGATCTCCCGCATGAAAGATAAACGACCTGGAACAGAACAAAAAAAAAGAATGACAAAGGTTTTGGAAACGCGAATGTCTTGATCAGGGAGCGGTGTGTGTGTGTGTGTGTGTGTGTGTGTGTGTGTGTGTGTGTGTGTGTGTGTGTGTGTGTGAGGGTGGGGGTGGTGTGGGGGGTGGGGGTGGGGGAGGGGGCACTCTTATAAGTATAATAAAAGACAGGAAGGTCAATTTTTTTCCCTTAGGTTTTCTGATTGGCTAAAGGTTAGGGACAGGGTTATATCACACCAAGGCTAGGGTCAGGTTAGGGTTAGGACTGGGGTTTGCCTTCGGCAGATGCGCAAAATATAGAATTTCATACACCGTTTATTGATTGATCCAACAAACTGTGATATCTTTCATACTCCTGGATTTGAAATCGAGTCTAAAGATTCTGTTCACAGATTTTACACCAGTGCCTGTTCGTCGGTTGCTGCAGCCTGAAAAGGGAAACGATGCTATGATTTTTAAGCAATGGCGGTGGTGTATTTGAATAAATCGCTCGCAGTGTTGTGATGTGCTTTCAACTGCAATATGTGTTGAAAAGCATTCCTAAGATTTGATTGGTTTGTACGCGTAGCAGTCAAGACTGGGTCTAGGTATGGAACCAATAATCGCAACCGTTACAGGTCTCTAATATGCGTGTATTTCATATAACATCATGAGATAGGTTATGTTTTGTTCACCGCAAACGTGCAAGTAAACCCTTAAAGCTGTTTCCATGGTGTTTTATTCAACTAAATGTTTCGGGAGAAAAATTTTGGAAAGAGAGGGCTTAGTTACCGCCAAGGACACAGACGAACATAGCACAGGACAAAACGCAATGCATTTCGACCTCTAGGGTCTTCTTCAGGCGAAAACAAATAACATTTAGGACAGTGAAGATGAAGAAAGAAAAAAGAGACACTTATCCAGTCATGGTCAAAATGACCGCCGGGCGGAAACAGGGCCATCCAGCAGGGGATCATGGGAGAGGAAATAATAGAAATATAATAACAATACATTTTAAAAAAAGTTAAATAAAGTAGAATAAATAAGTAAATAAATTTAAAATCTATGATAAATGAAATAAAACACAGTAAAACGAAATAAAAAAAAATAAATGGAGGGTGGCTGCAACTTATATGTGAGGTGGGTATGAGGGGTATGGTGGCGGTGTGTATGTATGTGTATTATGCATGTGTGTGTGTTGCTGGAAGATATAGCCGACTGGTGTTGAAGTGGTGGGTATGCATATTTGTGTTACTGTTGGATGTTGATGCCTTGGGGCTGTAGCGTACCAAGTTTGGCAATGAGATGGGTCTCTTGTGTAGTGTGTTCAAAGTTGTCAGTCTGTGATTGCCACAGTGCCAAGATTTTCACATGATTGGTGTTGTGTTGGGAGTGGTTGAAATGTAGGGCAACGGGTTTGGGTCGAGGGTGGCGGATGTCAGCCAGGTGTTCGGAGATGCATGTCTCACATCCATGCCCAAACAAGATCTCCTCAACTTTCTCAGCTTTGCCCAGACCTTCCACCCATCCATCCAACTCACCTACGCCATTTCATAGTCAGTCAACTTTCTAGACATCACCATCTCCCTCGAAGATGGCCTTCTCAAAACTTCCATTTTCTACAAACCCACTGATATATATGCATACCTAAACTACACATCCTTCCACCACCCATACACTAAAGACAGCAATCCATATTCACAATCTCTCTGTCTTCGCAGACCTTGCTCCAGCGAAGAAGACTTCACTGTACAAGCAGCCAAAATGTCAGAATTTTTCACAAACCGTGGATACCCCAGTTCCATCCTTAATGAAGCTTTCAGCCGCACCACAGCCATATCCAGAACATCTGCCCTGGAAACCCAGCATCCAAAAGAGACAAACAAACCACCGTCTACATCCTCTTCCACCCACAAACCCTCCCCATCTGCAGGATTCTCAAATCCAGTTGGCACATTATACAAAACCACAAACCCGCCTTTCATACCAGACCCATGATCACGTTCAAACGTGATAAAAACCTAAAAGATCTCGTGCCGTCCAAATTGAACAGAATCTCCATACTTACACCACCAGGCACCCACCCCTGCTCAAAACCTAATTGCAGAATATGCCCCTTCACCAAACCAGACATCATCCTACAGGGCCCCAAGGACTCCTTCACTATTAAACGCACATTCTCCTGTCAGAACCGCAACATTGTATACGCCATTCACTGCCAGCTGAGCGGTAAGATCTATATAGGTGCCCACTCTCCTGTTTCGAGAGAGTCATCAGAACGACTAGTCTAATGCATTAACCTTCATGTCACAAATCCACCATGTTCTTTTGCCTGATTTTTTTTCTTGTCAACGCTCGATTTACAGAAACACAAAAGCAAAACACACCAGCACACGCACACACACCACACACACACACACACACACACACACACCACACACACACACACACACCACACACACACACACACACACACACCACACACACACACACACACACACACACACACTCGCACACACACACAACACACACACACACACACACACACACAAAACACACACACACACACACACACACACACACACACACACAAGAGACACACACACACACACCACACACACACACACACTCGCACACACACACATACACACACACACACACACACACACACACACACACACACACACACACACACACACACACAACACACAAACACACGCACGCACGCATACGCATGCACGCACGCGCGCACGCGAGCACACATACACCCAAACGCGCCTGCACATACGCACGCACTCATACATACACGTACATACACACACGCACACACAAGATCGGCTGAAGCCTTAAACTTTTATTAATCCAATACAAACATCTCCTAAAAGTAACATAGATAACAATTATATACTGATTAACAAAAAAGAAAAAAGAAAGAAAAAAGACACAAGCCTTGAAGCAAGTGAAGCAGAGAGAGAGAGAGAGAGAGAGAGAGAGAGAGAGAGGAGAGAGAAGAGAGAGAGAGAGAGAGAGAGAGGAATTAAGGACGGGGGGGGGGGGGGGGGGGGCGTCTTTCACTAAATGGCTACATTTCAATGCCGAAATCAGAGGATTTTGCTACCGTTACCATTCGAAAGTTGAACAGAAAAACAGACCATGCGATCAACAAGATTCCAAGACAATTTCAGTTCTTCCCTCGCGTGTTTCCCTACCGATTTGAGCAAGGATGAAGTTCACACGAATCACCCCATACCTCTTTTTCCTGAATGAAGGGAACTGCAGGAAATAGGAACGGCCTCAAAGACTGAATGGTTCTGTATCGAGTCCCTTGTTTTTGATTGTTCTTCAAACCGGCTAAAGTGGTTTGAAAATCTCACTGAGGGAATTATATTTCAGCAACGATTTTCAGTGTAATACAGCCATCGCTTACAAAGAACACTGAGTCTAGACAAGTGGGCTACTGAATTTGGTGTGAGAATGGATTATTCAGTCTTTCTGTTTGAAATGGTCAAAATGGCCTCTTGTGCATTTTCGGCAGTTCAGTGATGAAAATGCCAGGAATACGCGTCTCCCGAAGTTGTCTCCCATCTCAAGCAGCGCAGCCCTAATCAACAAACACCCGTGAACAAATTGGCTGTGCTCCAGTTCCAGTTTATGCCATTTCCTTTAGAGATTAACACACCAAACGAAGTTTTCAGTATGCCCACACCAGTCCCTCTGTCTCCTGACCGAGAAAGGGGATTGTGGAAACTGTCGTTGGAGAGAGGAAAGGGGATCATGGAGACTGGTCATTAAAGAGAGGAAAGGGGTTGTGGGGGCAGTTGTTAAAGAGAGAAAGGGGATTGTAGAGACTATTAATAGGGAAGAATAGGGAACTGTAGAAACGTCATTCAAGAGAGACGGGTGATTGTAGAATCTGTCATTAGAGACAAACAGGAAAAAAGATCGTACTAATTGTCGTTTGAGAGAAAAAGGAATTGTAGGGACTATCGTTGGATAGGGAAAAAGGCCATTGTGGGGTTTGTCGCTGGAGGGAGAAAAGAGATTGGGAAGACGGTTGTTAGGGAAAAAAAGGGATTGTGAGGACTGTCTTAGGACAGAGGGAAAAGGACGGTGGAGACAGCCATGAGAGAGAGAGAGAGAGAGAGGAGAGAGAGAGAGAGAGAGAGAGAGAGAGAGAGAGAGAGAGAGAGAACTGTCATTAGAAAGAGGGGGGATACTAGAGAGTCATATGAAAGAGAAAGGGGACTATTGGAACGGTCGCTAGAAAGAAAAAGGGCATTGTGGGGACATCAATAGCGAGAGAAAGGTATTGTGGGACGGTCGTTAGATAGAGAAAGGTATTGTGGGGACGGTCGTTAGATAGAGAAAGGTATTGTGGGGACGGTCGTTATAAAGAGAAAAGTATTGTGGGGATGGTCGTTATAAAGAAAAAGTATTGTGGGGACGGTCGTTAGATAGAGAAAGGTATTGTGGGGACGGTCGTTATAAAGAGAAAAAAAGTATTGTGGGACGGTCGTTAGATAGAGAAAGGTATTGTGGGCAAGGTCGTTAGAAAGAGAAAGGTATTGTGGGACGGTCGTTATAAAGAGAAAAGTATTGTGGGGACGGTCGTTAGATAGAGAAAGGTATTGTGGGACGGTCGTTATAAAGAGAAAAGTATTGTGGGGACGGTCGTTATAAAGAGAAAGGTATTGTGGGGACGGTCGTTATAAAGAGAAAAGTATTGTGGGGACGGTCGTTTTAAAGAGAAAAGTATTGTGGGGACGGTCGTTAGATAGAGAAAGGTATTGTGGGCACGGTCGTTAGAAAGAGAAAGGTATTGTGGGGACAGTCGTTAGATAGAGAAAGGTATTGTGGGCACGGTCGTTAGATAGAGAAAGGTATTGTGGGGACGGTCGTTAGAAAGAGAAAGTATTGTGGGGACGGTGGATAGAAAGAGAAAGGTATTGTGGGGACGGTGGATAGAAAGAGAAAGGTATAGTGGGGACGGTGGTTAGAAAGAGAAAGTATAGTGGGGACGGTGGATAGAAAGAGAAAGGTATTGTGGGGACGGTCTTTAGAAAGAAAAGGTACTGTGGGGACGGTGGTTAGAAAGAAAAGAACGAACGTGGAGACAATTGTTACGGAGAGAAAGGTATTGTGGGGACGATCGTTAGAAAGAGAAAAAGGAACACGGGGCAGTCGTTGGGGAGAAAAAGAGGATTGTGCGTGTGGAGATAATCGTTGCAGGGAACAGGAGACTTTTGGGACGATTGTTGCATGGAACAGAGGAATTTTAGGGACTGTTCTCTGAGGATGCAGAAATCATTAATACATCACAGGAACCGCTTCCTCTGTCTGTCCATGCAACGAACTAATTCCTGTCGTCTGTAGGGAGCTCAAAAGACAGGGTCCTGCGTGAATAGAATCAAACCAAATATCGCTACACAAAGCCTTGAATGTCCCAGCATCAGTGCTCAGTCTCCTCGGTGAGTGGTCATACGACGACTTGATAATGGTAACTCACTACATATTGTCGGTACCGGCGCTGCCAGCATCAGCTGCTCAATTGTGCAAAAATGGTGAATTGTCTGCGTGCACAGTTTAGTTTCAGAGAAGGAGTGCGTTGTGTGGGAGCCGTCAGTGGGTAGAGTTTTGGTATGATGGTGGCTGACGCTTCGGTCTCGTTGAGCGACCTAATCGCGGCCTTGGTTTTTGGAGATTGTGGCTGCCTAGGCTGCTAACAGAAAGAATGACAGAACAAACCGGATATTCCATGACGGATGCCCCCGCGTTCAAGCATTGTTTCAGCTTCTCCTTATCTAGCTAAATGTTCCTAGCAACATGCTGAGCTATCACCGCGATAAACTTTAATAAACATCGAGATCTCTGGATGGATTTTTGATTCAAGCGTCCTCACCTTGCTCTGCCACTTTTGTTTTCTAGCAGGGCTAAAGCATATTCATCTCCTCGCCGCTTTAAATCACAGTAGCCCGAAATTTAGAAGAACGGCTTTAAATAACAATTAGGGAGCTCGCTCGCTTCTTATCTTCCTGGATGAGACAGTGACGCTGTCTCCTTTCGCAGTTTTCCCTGTGGGACGGTTTTAATAAAGATTATCCTCCCCCCCCAACCCCACCCTCCCCCTCCTCCCCCGCCACATCTCTCCACAGAGACGCCACCAGCACGTGGCAATGGTCCCTGGTGAAGCGGGTCAGGAAACTGTGGTGCTTTTTTCGTCAGTCACTCTTGGGTTTTCATTTACAATGACCTTCACAGGAACAGCGTTATTAGCCATCGATCGCTGTGAACAGTTTGGCTTTTCTCGTGTGTTCCTCGTCTGATTACCTTCCACCGGGACAAGTCTTTATCTGCTTTTAAAGCGCGGCACGAGAGAGCGAGAGAGAGAAGAGAGAGAGAGAGAGAGGAGAGAGAGAGAGAGAGGAGAGAGAGAGAGAGAGAGAGCATTAATTGGAGAAACTGTTCGAGTTCAAGAATGTCGAATGGTGCTTTGGAATCAGTGTGTGTGTGTGTTTTATTTCCAGAAAAAAGACATAACAAAACCAGACAAAATAAAACAGCACCAAAGCATTATTGTGATTCTGTAAGATCCTTGTAATTCCTACGTATGTTTCTATGGCAGTGTATATTAACTGCTTTACAGAGTGAATGTTGTGAAGATTATGTACAAACCTGAACAGAAAAGTAACTTTAAACTTAGGTTAGTGTTGTAAACCATCAACGAACAAGAATGACATGATTAACTTCATTTTTGCAAAAGCGATTTGACTTCGGTGAAGCCATCTTGAAATTCGTTTTTTTAAAACAAACCATTTCATAGAGAAAAACTGCCTTTTTAAAAAAACATATTCCATACCGACAACTACATACTTAAACTAAAGTTGAGGGCTTGAGAAAACAGTCAGGTACTAGTATCTTAATATTATGTATATTTTCCCCTTTGCTTTTCTCATCCGTATTACACCTTTTACATTTGTGGGCGGGTAATAACCTTTGTAATGACAGCCCTCTTTATCGACCTGCTCCAGAAAAAAATCAGGGGAAGATAACGCTGTCTGTACACTGTAAACTGAGTTACCTTTCCTCAGTTCGTAGTTCAAACAAATAAATATGGAGTCAAGTATTTT
>CM031616.1:22543606-22551106 GCA_018398815.1 Conus ventricosus | reverse complement strand
AATGCGTTCGTCCTCGGGGCGTATCTCATCTTTCCACTAAGTTTAGTCAAAAGCGGTCTTGCCCCGTACTTGTGAAGGCTCAAGAAGACTGAAGGGTATTGGGGGTTGGGGGGATGGGGTGAGGATACAAATGTATAAACAAAGAGGATCAGTGAGGAAATGAACAAGGCAGAGGAAAGCTGGATCGAATGACGACATTAGAACATTAGAGACAAATAGACAACAACGACGCAAAAAAGAGCGTTTGAGATGGTTAAAACACTTGATTAAACAAAGCAAGTCGAGCCAGCAGCTTTCAAGATGAAGGTGGCATTTGTCTCACAAACGAACAAGACACCATTAAAACGTAGATAACTATTTCCCCACACTCTCCTACACACAGGGAAAAGGAGATTCAAATATATTACCAGTACAGGATTCATCAAATAAAGATTGATGTCCGATGCTCTCTGAAGAAGTCAAAATTGTTGACATGTGTTAAGGGTGTAGAATTCTTCAAACAAAGCACCGAGGCAGTACTTGATGTCCTGACTGCAACAAAATAAGGCCCACTGGACAGCAGCTCACGCTCTGAACTCAATCACTTACCGTCGTCTTTCCCTGGAAAGGAAATCTCCAACACCCGCCAAAACTACCGCACTAGCAACTTGATCAGCCACGCCAGCGATCACATACTCAAAATAACTCTGAAGATATTACAGGTGCAAGCATATGCCATTACTGTAGAAGAACATCCTGGATTTCGCAAAGGGAAAGTACTGCCATCTTACAGATCTTTAACCAGCATGAACTTGGCGAAAAGTATTTCCACCACCAGTGTGAGTTCTGCCACGTCTTTATAGACTTCAAGGATGCCTTTGACAGCCTCTGTCAGGAGGCACTATGGGCAGATGACATCAATGACCTTGTACGCAGTAAGAAAGAACTCGCCAGGACTGATGAAGACTCTATGAAATACCTGAAAG
The DNA here is from genome assembly GCA_018398815.1 of Conus ventricosus. Classification (NCBI taxonomy): domain Eukaryota; kingdom Metazoa; phylum Mollusca; class Gastropoda; order Neogastropoda; family Conidae; genus Conus; species Conus ventricosus. The sequence continues at coordinate 22,550,141 of CM031616.1, read as the reverse complement.
ATATGGAATGAAATCAGCGCTGAGAACACCCAGTTGATGGTCAGCGACAACACCACTATCGATACTGATTTAACTGCCCATAGTTAGAAGCTGGAAACTCGCATACATTTCACTTACCTGGAATCCATCATGAGCAGTGAACGATCCAAAACCAGAAATCCTCACACGGATGACAAAAACAACACCAACATCGTCCACACTTAAACATGCATGGAAGGACAAGAACATTTCCGAATGCACTGGTCTACTGTACCTTCCTGTATGCATGTGAGACACAGGCCGTCAAAGCCAGTTTGCCAAGTAGGACCCCAGCCATATAGATGGAATGTTGCTGCGAGATACTGAACATCAGATACACTGATCATACCAACAATGAACAAGTGCGTCAAAACATCCAGCAGTACGGAGAATCATACTTACACAGTAGTCAACGAAGAAAAGAAAACTAAACTGGTACGGCCATGTAACAAGGTCCAATGACCTTGCTGAGACGATCATCCAGGGTACTGTTGAAGGAGCGAGACGGAAGCAAAGATAGATAAACAACAACAACAACAACAACAACGAAAAATGGTGGACTGACAACACTGCGGAATGGACAACGGGCAAAAACATTCGCAGAGACCTAGGTCTTGGCACGCGCGACCTTGTCAACTGTTCTGCAGTGCGGTCTCAGCACACAATCCTGTCGAACTGTTCTTCAGTGTGATGCCCCGAAAGACTGAGACTACATGACAGGATAGCGCTCAGGGTTTCCTCTTCATGGTCTGTCCAGGCGTCAACCAGGCCCGAGAATGACAGACACCTGCAGTGTTGGACAGTAACATAGAGCAACGCTTTCCGAGGCGTATCCTCTTAATGGATAAAGCTCGACTTTGTGGTTCTAGTCTTCCCACTCGAGCCCACATGACATTCAACTAGGCTAAGAAGCAGACCAAACCCCTACCTCTCGCCACCAACTTCCCCCCTCAAAAAAAAAAAAAAAATTCCGCAAACAAAACCCTCTTACAGTAATTGGAACCACAACCTCCCGGGCCGCTACTCCCCGTGATACTAACCACTAAACCACAGCCTGTTAATGAGAGAAGGATGATCTTGTGTGCGAAAGATTTGTCGCCGGGAAGGGGCGACAACCAGAGACAGAGAGAGGATGTGAGGATGTGGAGGAGAAGAGGGGTGGGTGGGGGGGGGGGTGGAGGGAAGAGAATGGGGCTTTTGACGAGGAAGGGAGGGAGGGAGGGAGGGAGGGAGGGAAGGTGAATGATGGTGGAGAGTGGTGGTGGCGATGGGGGGGGGGGGGGAGGGAGGAGGGGGAGGGGAGGGGGGAGGCTAGGGCAGGGAAGAGAACAGGAGAAGGGCGGGTGGTGGTGAAAGGGCAACGGGGAGGAGGGAGGGGAGGGGAGGGAGAAGGAGGCATGGTAGTGATGGCAGTGTTATGCATCGGGTGTAGAGGGGGAAAGCACGCATCCATCTTCCCTTGTTTGGCTGCCCGTCCATCCATGGGCGCACGCGGTCAGAATCGGGTTGTTCTCATTAGATTTTCGCACAGCAGGCCTTGTTTTCAGTTGTTCTTTCTTTGTTTTGTTTTTTAAAAGAAAGATTAAAAAGAAAACCGATGGGGACAGTGGGGAGATGGGGCTAAAGAGGGGATGGGAGATAAGGAGGAGGAAGGAAGTAGGAGGAGGAGGAGGAGGAGATGGAGGAGGAGGAGGAGGAGGAGGAGAGAGAGAGAGAGAGAGAGAGAGGAAGAGAGAGAGAGAGAGAAGAGAGAGAGAGAGAGAGAGAGGTGATGATGGAAAAAAATGAGAGTGGGGGAGGGAGGAAGAGAGAGAGAGAAGGGAAGGGGGTGGAAGGAGAGATAAAGGAGAGAGAGAGAGAGAGAGAGAGAGAGAGAGAGAGTGATCATGGAATGATGGATGAAAAAAAAAGAGAGTAGGGGAGGGAAGCCGAGGGAGAGAGAGAGAAAGAGAAGGGAAGGAGGTGGAAGGAAGAGATAGATAGATAGATAGAGATAGATAGAGAGAGACAGAGACAGACAGAGATATAGAGAGAGCGTAGAGAAAGGAAGGAGGTATAGACGTGACAATAAGAGAGAGATAAGAGAGAGAGAGAGAGAGAGAGAGAGAGAGAGAGAGAGAGAGAGGAGAGAGAGAGTCAGAGAGAATGAGAGAGAGCGAGAGAGAGACACACAGAGAGAGATAGAGAGAAAGACAGAGACAGAGACACATAAAGAGAGACAGAGACACAGAGAGAGACAGAGACACAGAGAGAGAGAGGTCATTATAGACAGCAGACCTCAGATGGCCATATCAGAGCCACATCAGCAAAATCGATTCCATGTGCTTTTATTAAAAAATGACAGAAAAAATCAATTTATTTCAAGCATAATCAAAACACTTTAAATCCAGATTACTTCCCACAAGAACAAAGGCAGGGTTTTTTTTTTTCAGAAACCGAAAATAACATCTGAAGGAACATCCCTAATGAAGATGTTCACGGAGTCTACCGTAAAGTGTTTATTTTGCATATCATATAAATCACAACACTACAAACATGTCTTTTATAAAACTGGTTAATCACATGGCATACACTACAGATTCGGATAGCACAATCTTCAAAAAGGTAAGGATGTATATAGAAAGGATGGCATGGAAATGATCGGTAGAAAACAAATTCTTCCTGGCCACAATGATAGATGATACGATTTTTTTTCAGGCTTGGATGGAATCGAGAGAAGAAAAGAACGTTTATTATCCTTCGTGTGTTCCAGTCCTTTTGCCAGATGTTCTTAACATAACTATGAACGTTGGACTTCAAATCTGTGTTGGTGATTAAAGATCTGCAATTTTTTTATTGTTTGGGTTTTGACAAGAGATTTAGCTACCTCACTGCCTCGAATGCCAACATGACCGAAAACCCAAGGAAGAAAAATATGGTAATCAATCGATTCTAGAGATGTGAAAGTTGAAAGAAATGTTCAGGAGTTAAAAAGGTCGTAAACTTTACCTCCAGAATGGCCACCAGAGCAGAAAGAGAGGCAGAGCTATCGAGGAAGTCATTCTGGTTGAAGCGAATGACCATCTTGAGAGCCAAGACCAGAAGAGACAGTCCAGCAGTGTAGACGGAGCTGTTAGAGGAGCATGTTTGGAGGATTCCACTCGAGGGAGAGCAGGTGAGCAATAAGTCGCAGAAGCAAGTCCCTCCTAAGACGTGGAACCGTCCCTTGCTATTAGTTGAAAGGATGGACATTTTGAGCTGAAATCTACAAAAAAAAGGTCCGTAAGGCTGCGAACCGGAGCAGTCCCTGCAATAAGAAACAAGACCGAAGCGGACCTCTGGAGTCAGAAAAGTCCATGACGGATCGTCCAGCAATTTGAAAGATCGCAAACAACTAAGAAAATATTCGCGATCGGCAAATACATTTTTCTAAGGGCAGAACAGAACTGAAGTTAATTTAAATATGAAATGAGGCAGTGAACAATAAATAATAAACAATAACAAGTAGGGTGACTCTTGCACCCACAAGAAAACATAACTCCAAAGGAAAGCAGCATTTCTTTGGACCCCTGAAGTTGTTTTCAAATTTCTTTTGGGTTTTCGGGTAAAACGCTGTCAAAAGCAGGGCTTGAAGGCTCAGAAAACTGGTCAAAAGGATCAGGAGAGTTTGGGTTTACAGTTGGAAGAAGATGGTCCCCCACCTCTGTCTTCAGGGATTGTACAGGGATTGTACAGAACACCCCCGAACAGAGTCGAAGCCCTAGATAGTGTGTTGGACCAAGCGATTTGCTTAAGGACGTCCTGTAGAACCTTACATAGCACAACGGTTAGCTCAGCTGGAACGATAGAAAAGAGTTTGTAATTGCCACCCCAATCTGCGTCCACTACAGTTAGAAAAATTCCCATTGCTTTGTGACAGAATGTCTTTTTTAGTATTTTGATGTGACTTTAACGTTAAGCCTCTGATCAAAACTTATTGTAAAAGACTGATTTTTTTTCACAGCTTGAGTAAGGATTTTTTTTTCCAGATGTATTCTGGGGTAAGCAATTTGTCGTCAAAGGTGTGGAAGTGGATACATTGGGTTTTAGTCTCTGAAAATGTAAAAATCATTTTTTCCCGGCCCACTGTTGGATCTCATCCACACAACACTATAGTCAACATTGGACGCTGAAGTAGGTGGTCCCGGATGCATAGAATGCAATGCTATCAGCGAACAGAGAAGGCGCGGAGAAGGCTCTGGCTTAGTGAATCCTCTTTGTGGTTCATTTTGATACTGATGACAGTAAAAGACAGCAGGCTTCGCTGAGGTGCGCCCAACTCATACACGTGGATGTTAGAGAGCATGGTCCGCGCACGAACTTGAAACTGCAGATCTGGGAAATGAGAGAGAGAGAGAGAGAGAGAGAGAGAGAGAGAGAGAGAGAGAGAGAGAGAGAGAGAGAGAGAGAGAGAGAGACTGACAGACAGTGAGACAGACAGACAGACAGACACACACACACACACACACACACACACACACACACACACACACACACAGAGAGAGAGAGAGAGGAGAGAGAGAGAGAAGAGAGAGAGAGGAGAGAGAGAGAGAGAAAGACAGACAGACAGAGAATGAGAGAGAGAGAGAGAGAGAGAGAGAGAGAGGAGAGAGAGAGAGAGAGAGAGAGAGAGAGAGACAGACAGACAGACAGACAGACAGACAGAGTGACAGACAGAGAATGTTATGGAGGGAGCTAGGGAATGCGTACACGACAAGGAAGAGAGGGGCACCACAGCTCAGGCTAATGAAGACGTAGGGTGATGGCACAGTCAGAGCCTCGTTCACCCGACGATCGTGACTACATCCTTTCCTCTGCCCCCCAAAAGAAACATCTCACCCAGCACATCGCCCACCCGTTGAAGACAGCAAACTGGTCCACCCCCAACAAAGCATCTGCCACTGGTGATACACTGTAACGGGTTTGTTACTCAAGGTTCGACCAGCGCGCTGGGCTAAAAGCGTAGGTCAGACATCTGAAGAGTCGTAGCCACGAGATCTTCTTCTTAAAATTCTCTCATCTTAGTCATTAATTCATGTATCCACCAGCTTTAAATCACGCGCAGTGCGGTCTCAAAACTTAACGGATGTGGTGAAACTGAAACTGAAACTGTGACGGGGCCTATCCTTTTTTCTTCTGCTTTCAGTTCCGATGCACTATAATGCTTTCAGTTCCAATGCACTATAATGCTTTCAATTCATGTACTCTAATGCTTTCAGTTCCAATGCACTATAATGCTTTCAGTTCCAATGCACTATAATGCTTTCAGTTCCAATGCACTACAATGCTTTCAGTTCTAATGCACTATTAGTCATAACCCGTGCCGGACTATGGGGTCCCTGTTAACCAGGAATGAAAAATCTGAAAAGAGAACATAATGTAAAATAATCGAAAACAACTGCGAAAGAACTCTGTTTCATTTTAGCTCCTCTACAAGGGAGGTACACTATATGTGACTACACTGAGGCAAGCCATGATACGACCGTAAAATTTAACAATGTAGAAGTGTCCATAAAGATTGTAAGAACGCAGCAGCCGGAATAAACATGTGACGATTTGTCACATTTTTTTTTTGCCTTGGATGCACGATCAATGTCACACGCACTTGAATGCACAGTGATGATCTTTGGATGAAAGAAATCTTGAAGCATTATTTGAAAAAACAACCGTAACAGTTTGCTATTGGTTTTCTTTTCTTTTTTTTGTGTGTGCTTAATGCACTGAAAAGGTAAAAACTGTTACATTTCTAATGGAGCACGCATAAAAATATAGCAATGTCATATCTTTTATGCCAATAACTCACCCGAAAAAATTATGACATTGTGATTCCACATTCATTTAGCGCTCAATTGAGGAGATCATGGTTGCTCATTCTTCGTTTTCATTGTCTTCATTGTTGTTTTTTCTTGCCTGAAGAAGACCAAAAAGGTCGAAACGCGTCGTGTTTTTTGTCTCTTAATTTGTTTGTCGCTTTCTTTTAAGTTTGTATCAATTTCCGCCTGCAGTCGGTCACCTCACTTTGAAAGTAACAATATTGTTTTTCTTTGCAAAGTCTAACCGCAATGTTACATGCAAAGTTATGCCAAAAAGATGACAGTTTCGTCCAAACCATTCCGACCAGCTAGGTCTTGGTACCGACTGCAGAGGGAAAAGACCTATCGCGTGCGTAGAGCATCCCTCCAAAACTGGGGAACTAGTTTTGAAGGACTAGCTTGAACTAGTTTGAACAAAGCAGCGGGAATAGGGGTGGACTTTGATCACTTGAGATAAAATCAATAGCGATTTCAAGAAATAATATTGACAAGAAATATTGAAGACTATCTCCGTCTTTTCTCTTTCTTTTATTCTTCGTTCCCAGGCTATAACTCCCGAGATTCACCTCTGACGAAGTTTTACGTGAGTCCAATTAATTCACCTTTAAGGTAGCACATACGTCATCGTGCATAAGGCTACCACCGTTTTATTTTGCGTCACATCTCTCTGCAGACGATGGTTCTCC
>CM031616.1:22529968-22542606 GCA_018398815.1 Conus ventricosus | reverse complement strand
TAGTTAGTTACGTTTTAATGGTGTCTTGTTCGTTTGTGAGACATGCCACCTCATCTTGAAAGCTGCTGGTCGACTTTGCTTTTGTTTAATCAAGTGTTTTACCATCTCAAACGCTCTTTTTTGCGTCGTTGTTGTCTATTTGTCTCTAATGTTCTAATGTCGTCATTCGATCCAGCTTTCCTCTGCCTTGTTCATTTCCTCACTGATCCTCTTTGTTTATACATTTGTATCCTCACCCCATCCCCCAGCCCCCAATACCCTTCAGTCTTCTTGAGCCTTCGCAAGTACGGGGCAAGACCGCTTTTGACTAAACTTAGTGGAAAGATGAGATACGCCCGAGGACGAACGCATTTCAGTGTGCTGCATATCCGTGAAGCGGATCCCGATCAAAGAGCAGATCCAAGATTCGTTTGTCCTTGGCAGAGGTAGGAGTCTCCAGAATACCCTCCTCTGTCTTTTTTTTTTTTAATTTCCTTCGTGGTAGTTTCTTCCCATTTTGCCCCATGGTGGCTTTTCTGCATTGTGATTGTCTCCCGTGGTGTGAGATTGCCATAGATAATGTCCCTTTAATACCGTAGGTGGACCGCCATGGCCAGTGCTGATGACTCTCACCCAAGGGACGAAAGTCGACTCAAGCCAGGCGTATCCAATGGTTGTGTCCACAGAAGGGGAATCAATGGTTCGCCTGGGCCGCCAGTGCAGGATCTCAGATCCGTATCTAACGATCTCTTCTTCATACCTATCCCCGCCCCCCCACCTCTTAATCCCGCCCTACCTTACCCATTCGCACACTGTTTTTAATACAGATCTTTGCCAAAGGTATGAGCGCATATGCACGCACATAAACACGTGCGCACGCACAGACACACACACACGCGCGCCCGCGCACAGACACACACGGGCGCGTGCACACACACTCTCACTCATTATATATATATATATATATATATATATATATATTATATATATATATATATATATATATATATATATAATAACGAATATAAACAAATATTGAATTATAAACAAAGCTTATGTCTTAGTTTGTTATATATATATATATATATATATATTATATATATATATATATATATATATATATATATATATATATATATATTATATATATATATAAAATAATGATTAAAAGTAAATCTTAAAAACCCGGGACGACAAACTTGTTTCGAGGTCCTTCCTCTCTTCAGATCCCGTGCCAATCCCCTGCTACTGACCTCAATTGTATATATGTGACCCGCCACCACGAAACCAGTCTTAACTCGCGCGGCCTACTTCACGGCTACAGCTGAAAATAGCTGGTGAGGGTCTACCTGGGGCATTTTGACTTTTTTGCAGAAATGTGTTCCTTACACCCTAAATTTTCATGTAGCACTAACCATTTGCTCCAAAACAACCAATAACATTAGTTAAAATTGAGATTTAAAAGCCTAACCTCGAATCAAAATGAACTTCTTTTAACGCAAAATGACCATTTTCACTCGCCTAAAACTTAACGCAATCCTTACAGAACCCACCGTTTGAAAGCGTGTGTGAAGCTCTCCCGGTTTCTCTGTGTGTCATCTAAAAATCAGTATGGAAAAAAGTAAGATGCCGTTGCTAAGGAAAATATGCTGGAGATTATAGCAAAATCTTTGGAAGCCGTTTTCTCAAAATGGCCGTCGGCACAGTAACCCACTTCAAATGACCATAATTTTCTTATTTTTTGCCCTATAGCGTTCATTTTATATCAAATTAATCAGAAAAATCTGTAGAGTTCAAATATACTCAGAGGCATAAAAAACGCGAAAAATAGAGACAGTGCACGATTGTTCACATTGTGAACAGGACGTAAGCAATGTCCCTTGGCACGTGCAACAATAGCAGTACGTGGTGTTTTGGCCGGTTGTAACCTCGTAACAGTGGGTGAATGTTGCCGGGTCAGCGTTTTTGGCATGAGGAGTGCATTTGCCATGTGGACTACCTACGCCACGTACATCAATGTGAATTGCAACTCAATGTGGCCCCCATTGTGGGGCTATAAATTTCCAAACCCCAAAAGTTCAAATTATCCCTTCCAGCGGCGCCAACATAATGCCAAGACTTTCTCGTCAAGATCGTTGCATAGCAATGGGGCAACTGCAGGCCGTGGTTCCAATGAGGCAGGTCGCTATCGCATTCGGAGTCCACATTTCCACCGTCTATCGCCTTCTGGGCCGCTTTCAAGCCAGAAACACCACTGATGACAGACCGATGAGCGGCAGACCGAGGGTCATCACAGCAGCCCAAGACCGCCATCTTCTGCGTCAGCATCGACGGGAGCCTTACCAAACCGCTGCAACACAGCCAGGAACACCGTCGGCAACCATGGCAGGCCAATCAGCAGCAGGACCGTGCGTCGCCGACTGAACACAGTTGGTCTCCAATGCAGGCGTCCAGCCCGGCGACCTATCCTGACACTCCAGCATCGCCAGAACAGACTGCAGTGGGCACAGATCCACGTGCATTGGCGCCATCGGGACTGGGGCCGAGTCCTCTTCAGTGATGAAAGCCGGTTCTGCGTCGACCCAGGCGATGGCCGCATCCGGATCTGGAGAAGAGCGGGGAACCCTTCACGGATGCCAACATCACCGAAAGGGACCCATGGGGTGGTTGAAAGCATCATGATCTGGGGGGCTATCGGCATGAATCGCCGTATTGGGCCAGTCATCTTCCAGAATGTGGGTACAGGACGTGGTAACAGGGTCACTGCTGTTCATTACATCGACCAAGTTCTGAGGCCCCACATCCTGCCACATTTCCAGCGGCATCCACAGAACCTGTTTCAGCAGGACAACGCAAGGCTGCACACTGCCCGTGCTGCGCAGAACTTCCTGAGGCAGAACAACATCAATCTGCTGCCTCACCCAGCCCGTTCTCCCGACCTTAACCCAATAGAGCATTTCTGGGATGCCCTTCGGAGGCACTTGAACCAGCTCAACCCCAGACCCCAGACAGCAGCTTAGCTTGCTGTCGCTGTGGGCCAGGTGTGGTGGCAAGTCCCCCAGAGGCAGACCAACACTCTGGTGCGCTCGATGTACCGCAGGTGCACAGCTGTGATCAATGCTCGAGGTGGTCACACCAGATACTGACATTCTGCTGTTAACACAGGGTCAAGGTCAAGTTCATGTGACCTTATTTTCTACCAGAATGAACTTTGAAAGGACACTTTTGCGGTGTTCGATTGCTTTTTCTCACTTTCTATTACCAGTTCAAAGGAATCGTTGGCCAAATTACATCAAAATTTCTATACAGTTTGTTTTCGCGTTTTTTATGCCTCTGAGTATATATGTATATCTCAGAACTTTCAAAAATCGAGTTAAGACTGGTTTTGTGGTGGAAGGTCACATATATGTTTTGGATTGTGAGCTGTGGTCCAGTTGGGTTGTGTTGCACGTGTTGTGCAAGGGGGGGGGGGCCCTGTTAAGGTTGTAAGGCTTTCTTTATTGGGTATTACTGTATGGGGGGGTCCTATCAGGGTTGCTATTTTATACTTGCTGATAGAAATTTCCTTTTGTGCCTGCAACTGTCTATGATTTCAACTCTTGTGTTCAATGTTGCCATACTAGGTTTGCACAGGATCATCCACTTTTCTGTTGTGCACAAATTACATCTCTTTGTGCTATTATTGTATGCTGCTGCTTTTCTGATTATTTTCCATGTGATGTTAAAATCTGTATTTGTTTTCTTAAGATCCCATATATGTTTACTTAATTCTGTTTGGTGTTTGTATTTTTCATACTTGAAAGATTGCTTGTGATTGGCGTACCTAGCTTTGAATTTGTTTTCTGTAATCCCTATGTATGTCTCTTTGCTGCTTTTCGTTGTCACAGTGGCTTGGTATACGATGTTATCAGAGAGACATTGGTTGTTCAGAGGGGATTGTCCTTTGATTGTGCAGTTGCAAGTTTTCCGTTTGTCACCCTCATTTTTGACGTTGGTTTTCTTTTTGTTTGAAGCATCAATTACTTTTTTAAGATTTGGCATACAAGAATAAGATAGTTTGATAGTGTTCCTATTGAATATTTTGAAAAGTTTATGGTCTTTCTGGAACGATTCTGTTAATAATTTGAAGAATTCTTTGCCAATGTTGGTTTTCACTCTACCATCATATGGTGGGTTATACCAGGTTATAAAGAGATGTAATTTGTGCACAACAGAAAAGTGGATGATCCTGTGCAAACCTAGTATGGCAACATTGAACACAAGAGTTGAAATCATAGACAGTTGCAGGCACAAAAGGAAATTTTTATCAACAAGTATAAAATAGCAACCCTGATAGGACCCCCCCCCCCCCCCCCCCCATACAGTAATACCCAATAAAGAAAGCCTTACAACCTTAACAGGGCCCCCCCCCCCCTTGCACAACACGTGCAACACAACCCAACTGGACCACAGCTCACAATCCAAAACATATATATACAATTGAGGTCAGTAGCAGGGGATTGGCACGGGATCTGATGAGAGGAAGGACCTCGAAACAAGTTTGTCGTCCCGGGTTTTTAAGATTTACTTATTAATCATTATTTTAGCTGCTCCCGCATGGTTGAGCACTTTTTCAAAAAAAAAAGCCGGAAAATATATTACCAGCTATTTATATATATATATATATATATATATATATATATATATATATATATAGAGAGAGAGAGGAGAGAGAGAGAGAGAGAGAGAGAGAGAGAACAGTAAAAGCCGACTCTAAGCCACTTTCACCCTCCACCGAGTTTTTGGGCGAAAGTGGCCTAAAAGCCGCCTTTTCCTGTGGCGGAAGAGAGAGAGAGAATCACCGGCAGACAGACAGAGAAGAGAGAGACAGAGAGAGAGAGACAGACAGACAGACAGAGAGGCGGGCAGACACACACACAGCATTTTATGGCACGGCTCGCGCAGACAAGCGACCCTCGCACACAGTGCACGGCTCGCCACAAACCTGCGACCAAAAAATCAATAAAGCACACCTGACGGCCCCGTTAACTGCAACATAAGCGAATGTTCTAGACTGTCACGTGTCATTGCCACTTCGTAGCCGCCACGTTAACAAGACGCCATTGTTCACTGGATTACTTCGTTACAGTGGTTCGTGCGGCAGGGAACTGCTGCGAGACCACGCGGCGTCGCACACCCGATGACGAGACGGCTTGTCAGTTCTAGTCATGTTTACTTCGCATAAGCCTCTTATCAAATCAAGTGCCGAGCTTAAATCACGTGACACTTTGTGTTGTGCCCACCATACACAGCCGCCGCCATTTTAAATTCGACCGGTGGGCTGTAAAGACGTTTCAGAGAGAACTTGTGTGTGTTAAAAACATGGCGAGTCAGGGAAGTGATGTTTCAATGCCTTCTGTCAGTGCTGGAAGTGACACTAATATTACTCAAGAAATGGCTGAAGTGTTGTTATCTTCGCAAGGAAAAACTTTTGATCAACAGACCGATCTTGTGAAAAAATACATTGTTTATCATGAGGCCATGGCAAAGTTTTTGACAAAGACATTGAGTGGCGAGCCTTGTTCTCCTCCTTCAAAGCCAAAGGAAGCATTTCGTTTTTGTTTCCTCAACAAAAAACGGAACTCTCAGTTGAAGATCTTGACAAATATTTGAAAACACAGCTTTGTGAGCTGCCTTCCGATCCATTTGATGAAAACCAAAACCTTTGAAACTGTTCAAGAAATGACCCCCATCTTACACCGGGCTTGTTACTCAGTGAAAGATGACGAAAGGAAATCTCTTTCTCAGGCTCTTTTTTTAGGGCATTGGCTTCAGAAAGCAAAGACAATTTTGAAACAGTCAAAAACAAAAAACTGGGAGTCTTATCTGAAAGAAGATTTGCTGGTTGATCTAACTCGTGCAAGAAGACTAATTGAAGTGTCATTTTGTTTCTATTCTTATCCAAAAATTTCACAAACTCGCGATTTCTTTCAATGAGTTATACAACAAACGAAAACTCATTCTGAAATACATACAATCCAACCCCAACTTTAAAGCATTCTGGCATGATACACATGACGTGTTAGAACCTGCATGGCAGGAGTAATTGAGCCACTTCCACAGCCAGTTTTACTACCGCTGGCCTGGCATTTTGCCAGCATTGATCCGGCTAGAAAGCACCCAAGCAATACTGGGTCAATCAGGCGAGCTCGCCTGATTGACCTAGAAAGCGCACGAGCCACGCTGTAGTATGACATGACTCTAAATATAGTACTGTTCAAGCATGAACGGTCGGGCTTGTTTAGAGGCAGGGTTGTGTGGCGTTTTTAGCAACAGTGCGCGCGGCTGTAAGGCCACTGCAGGCCTACCACTGACGTGGCTCTAAATATAGTAATGATCATGCATGTACGGTTTCAAAAATAGTAAATGACGTGGCTCTAAATATAGTAACGATCATGCATGTACGGTTTGCTGCCATATGACATTTGCGCCTGTCCTGCTTCGGCTGTTTGATTGTTTAAAAAACGCAGTGTGCCCTTATGCAACTGAATGGCGATTTTCGAATGTTCTGGCAAACAAACTAGATAGGGTTAGGCAGACCTTAGTACATCTACCAGTATGGAGAGGAGTAGTGTGTGGCTAGCACTATCTTCATATAAATGCTTTAAATATACAATGCTGGATGTACTACTACTGGCGATTAGAGCTGCCATAAAAGCTTGGCTACAGCAATTACTGCTGTAACCCAGTTGCAAGCCCGGTTGAGAAAAGAGGGGCACAGCAAACTAGGGCAAGCGATCAGAGAACTAACGCTCCACCCTAGAGCGGCCAAGGTCGCAGTAGCAAGCCGTTTCCAGCGCTCCACCCTAGAGCGGCCAAGGTCACAGTAGCAAGCCGTTTTCCAGCGCTCCACCTAGAGCGGCCAAGGTCACAGTAGCAAGCCGTTTCTTCATCGCTCTACCCTAGAGCGGTCAAAGGTCACAGTGGCAAGCCGTTTCTTCAACGCTCCACCGCTCTATCCTAGAGCGGTCAAAGGTTATCAGCAGTGAGATCAGACTTTTTTTGCTGCTTTGTCGCTTTGCTGTCTACGCTTCACCTGCGTCAACGTCCTGCTTCTACGCCCTGTTACAAACTTTTAGGCTGCCTTTTTTTGTACTTTATACAATTGTCTTGTTTTATTCAATCAGGCTTTTGTTAAATGCACTTGGCGGCTGCTTTGAACTTGCAACAAAAGAGCCAATGCATCACAAAAACGCAAGCACTGTCTTGCACTAAGTGGTGTTACACATGACAAATAATAAAGCTCTGTGTACACCACACACACTCCCACCCCCAAGTTACCCAAGTTCTTAATTAAGTTTTTAATTAAGTCACCCCAGTTCTTAATTAAGTTTTTAATTAAGTTACTTCAAGTTCTTAATAAGTTCTTGATTAAGTTTTTAATTAAGTTCTGATCAAGTTCTTAATAAGTTCTTGATTAAGTCATCCTTTAAGTACAACCAAGTTCTTATTAAGTTATCTTATAATTATCAAAAAAAATACAATCTATGTTTTTATCTTAAATAGCAGATGTCTAATATAGTACACACACGCCTCAAAAAACGTGTCATTGTTGAGAATGTCTTGCTCAGCGTTCTCTGCATAGATCTTAATGAAATTCTTACATCCTAAGCAACCGCATTGATTACAATTTGGTCTATGGAAATGTCTTTTATAGACTCCATGTCTTTATTTATTGACTTTATCATTTTATAATACGCCATGATCTATTTTTATAAAAAAATTTAAAATATTATTCCATTATAAATGGATCAAAATGATGCTTTGTTATTGGCGGTTTTGGCGTGCAGTTGTCTTTTTCTGCATTTAATGGTTCAGGTTGTTTTAACTTCTTTTGTTTTTGTTGCCATTGTGTATATATTTTATAACCGTAATAACTGCCCCCAACAGCAGCAATGGCGCCAAAAATGGCAACAGTTTTAAGTTCAATATTCCATGAAGACTTTGGCGCCCTTGTATCACATGGAGTTTTTATAGCGGGCATTGAATCAACTTGTTCTGGCGCTGGCGGTGTTATGTTTTCATGATGAGTTATATTCTGTAACATTAATTTTTTTTGTCTGTTCCACTCTGCTAATTTTTTTCCTGCTTTAACACGCCCAGGATGCTTTTCACTGGTCCCCACCTGATTCAGTGTTTTCTGCTGATTTTCTGGCTTGGTTACTTTCTCCACCTGATTCAATGTTTCCTGATTCTGATGATTTTCCAGCTCGTTCATTTTGAAGGGAAACAAAATCTATATGATTAAAAGTAATTAATCCCGCGATCACTGGCGACAATAATGTTCCAAATCTGTAATACAGATCACACCCTAGAGACTCTAATGACTTTGTTAAAACTGGATCCTGTGTTAAATCATACATAAAATCTTGTTCAGAATCAATGGGCGCAAATCTACTAACTAGTTTAGTGTACAAACTAAGAACCGTTTGTCCTACACTTTTTACCATTCTTGAGCCCAGTTGCGCTTCATACCTGTTGTGATACTTCAAAATGTCTTGTGGCGACATTTGTTGAATCTGTTCTATGCTGAATTCATTTCCGAGGTACTGTTTTGTTTTTCCACATGCTGCCAAAGAATACAGCCTCTCCTTTTTGGGCATAATAGCTTGGTCATCAACTTGGTCATTCATAAGTTCAGGAAGGTTTAGGCTTCCCTGTAGCTGTAGTAGATCATCGCTGTTCATGTTTTTTAATAATTATAATTATTTTATTTTATAAAAATGAGCACCGAAAAAACTGTTACCAACCTTGTATACCATTCTGCTGTTATTGGAGGCCTAAGTGTAGGATACTCAATGCTTGGTAAAAGCTTGTTAAGAATTAAACCAGCAGATCTTGGCAAACTAGACTTTGAGGATTCAGCAAAGCTGATTGCTATTGTTGCAGCTTCGTTTGCTACGAAAGATTTTCTAGTTAAGCAAGGAATAATTCCAGACAATATAAATATGTAAGAAAAAAATACATTTATAAAAAATGGCTTCACTCGCAATAATGATAGGCGGCGCTGTGGTGAATGCGCTTGCTTTTAGCGGAAGTAATTTCGCATTTAGTAAACTGGGGAATGACGGCGAGAGAAAAAGACATAACAAAGCTATGGAGGAACTAGCAGCTGCGCAAGACGCCTATGAAAGGCAGAGACTTGAGCAGTTAGATTTTATTAATGACACACTGAAAAGACAGGGGCATGCAGCTTACACATTTAAAAATGTTGATCAAGCAATAAAACAATATTATCTAGTAACAGGCAAACCGGTCCAGACATTGCCCCACCAAAATTCAGTGACTTTTATCAACCATCAGAACAACAAAAGATGCAAGAAATCGGGTTTATTGTCGTTGGTATGACCGTTGTGTATTTTGTTGCACATAATATTGGCTGAATAAAAAATGAACAAAATCTATTATTCGCCCAAAGGATATTGGAAGGGTATCACAGCAATACAAAAGCTAAGCCAAGCGGCAGGAGTCAGTGAACAAACAGCAAAGGAATGGTTATCTAAACAAGCAATTTGGCAAATTTATTTACCTGCCCCTAGACGAATACAGAGACCACACTTTGTGAACACAACTCCAACGACACCCATCAAATGGATCTTCTATATTTACCCTCTGATAGGATTAGACGAAAAGATTTAAGTACGCACTCACAGTCATTGACATGGCTTCAAGATACAAAGATGCGGAGCCATTAACACAAAAGAGTGCTTCTGCTGTTGCTGTTGCTATACAACTGTTTATACCAACGAGGGCCCTTAACTTTCCCTCGCATGATTCAAGTCGATGATGGAAAAGAATTTAAAGGCCAAGTGAATCAATTATTGTTAAAACACAGAGTTACCATTAGAAGAGGCATTCCAGGAGTTCACAGATCACAGGCTTTAGTTGAAAAACTTTAACAAACAGTTAGCCGAAAGACTTTTCTCCTACCAGTATCACAGAGAGCTGATTGACAATTCTCGCAACACAGAATGGGTTTAGAAGACTGCCCTCAGTTTTGCGCGCAATGAATAATGAAGAATTTTAAAGGGCTAAAACCAGTACAAGCAATCAAAGAAAAACAATAAATGTTGCTGAAGGAGAGTCTTCATCCAGCAAACTATTACCATTTGGATTGAAAGTAAGGTACCTTTATTTACCGGGGGAAGCAGAAGGGGACACTCGCATCAGGGCAAACCGATCCAGTTTGGAGTGTTGATCCATATGAAATAAAAAGAATTGTAAAGATGAATCCCCCCGTGTATTATTTACGAGAAACTGACACAACAAAACAACCAGCCCCTCAAAGATCTTTTGTGAAGGAAAGAACTGCAGATAATCCCACCAGGCACAGTTCCGCTTTAATTAATTTACGTAAACATATTTTGGTTTAAAATGGAAGGCCAGAAGGAAGACGAAACAAGAATGGTAAAGGAAGAGACCTTGAAAATGATACGGAATCATTTCAGGCGTGTAATGCTATTAAGGAAACATTTTCGAGGATTAATCAATGCATGCTAAATCATCCAGATCACCTACAATCCAAACCCCAAATTGGGAAAAAGAATATCTTGAAATAATAAAAAAAATTCGAACTCGTCAAGCAAACATGAGAAAAGATTTAAATGAATTGGATGAAGCTATGATTGATCTTATAATAAAGTTGATGAAAAATATAAAAACCCCTGTTTATGCGGTCCTCCAGTGCCCGATTGCATATGAAAACTCCGGATTAACAAACACCGTTTTGTGTTTGTTCTATCTAATGACTTCTTTGTTACAAAACCGTTGTGTTGATCTCATGTAGATTAGATCGCAGTTTTACGTTGTCATGATGAAAAGTCTTATTGCCAAACAATGCTTCTTTGTAGTTGTCATGTGATATGTTTGACTGCACAACGCTGCGAGATATTCCCTTTGCTTTCTTAATGATTTTCTCTGGCTCGAAATACTGTAATTTTTGACCTTAAAACCAACAAACTCCTTGATCACCTTTCCAGATAATTCATCCTTCATCTTTCCTAAAACCTTCTTGTTAGTAATTGAATGTAAAGGCGAGTCTTTAGGATAATCGGACGTGTCATACCATCCCGCATGTCCTTTAGCTACTTCCATTTCCATGTCTTTATAAATATCTTCAGTAGGAATATCTATAACAAAACTGTCTGTATCTGTGTAAAGTACTCTGGACTCAGGATACGAGGGCTTAAAGTAGTCATAAAGAAATTCTAACATCAAAAGCTTTGATAATTCTAAAACAGTAAACCCAATAAATACAGGTTTGTCTAATTTGACTTTCTTTTTTTTTCATCATTATGCCAAAAAGCTGATCATGAAATCTTCTAAAGTCCTGATAATTTGGTTTTGAAGTCAGCTTAATTGCTTCATTCTCTCTGGTGACCAATCTAACATCTTTACGCTTGTGCGGATTCTCCATAGTCTTTCCGAAACAGCTGTTGTTCATCAGCTTGAAAAAGTCTTTTTCTGAAGCATCTGTGGATTTAGTTCTAAGATCAGTGTTCTTCATGATGTATGGTTTCATGAAACTGTTCTTGATCAAAAGCAATTATACGATGAACTGCTTTCAACTTCAAACCATGTCTTAAATAAAATTGTAGAAGTCTGTAATGACAGACATAATTTTTTTTGCCTCGAAGATTAGGCACAAGTTTAGGCGGCTCTCTTGGATTCATCTTTAGACTTTCTGCTGCCAATGGATAGTCATTATGCAGGTCATGGAGTTCATGAGGATATTCTAAGTCAACTTCTAGAATGAAACCACGCTGTTGATCAGGCGTTAAACTGCCCAACCACTTTAATGCCTTTTGAATATTATTCGTACCTGTGTACATTTTAAAGTTGCGTAATGGAAGTGATTGCGCCATTGCCCATCCATACAGATTGTTTGCATCTAAATACATGAGATAGTTAGACCTTTTACTAGGATCATAGTCGTCCAAGTATTTGTTGTTTGCTTTACAGTAATGATGCGACGCCATACTAATTCCCCCGCGCAATCCGTTTTCAATCATCTGAATCATTGGTAAATCCGACAATAAATCAATCTGTACTCCAGTAAACTTTAAGAAAGCATCCCAGCTCATCCCGGGCGCAGAAATGTAATGCGCGGGATCCAGGCTATAATGTTTCATGCAGGTCTTTCTATAATTTTCAAGACGTCCGCCAACAAACATGTATCAGCCATCAAGTATGAATCATGATAGTCTCCCATCGTTTTACACTCTAACTTTTGCCACGCATCTTGAGCATGCTGGTAATCAGAATCACTGATGGTCCTTTCCTCTAAGACTAGAAAAGAACGCGCCTTTAGGCGGAAGTGTATCTTCGTCAAACCTTTCCCAACTGTTCATGTATTCATAAGGGTAAACGCCCTTTCTAACGAGAGTTGGGTCAAAATATTCTTCCGTTATTGGGCAGGACTTTAAGGACATAGCCAGCGCCTCTAATGAACCCATCATGTGCTGCATAGAGTCGTAGAAAGACATGTTATTTAAAGTGAAACACATGTACTTTTCTGATGGACTGTGCGATGCATGACACCCTAAAGGCATCGTCTACTGCTTCATTATAAGTGAGAGGTTTTAACCTCCAAGTTTTTGAAAGAATAAGGAGTTCCAGTC
>CM031616.1:22525301-22529868 GCA_018398815.1 Conus ventricosus | reverse complement strand
TGAGTGATTGCACCTTGTTATCTATAGAGGTAGTAAATACGGGAAGCATCAGTCATGGCTGGAGAGAAGTCCAGGTGTAGTAAAATGGTAGTTTCGGGAATCGAACATGAGTTTGTAGGGGTTTGCATTAACCCTGGTACCCAAGTCTTTGTTGCGCTAGCAGCTGTGGTGTGTGTATATGTAGGTGACTAGTGATTCCATTGGTGGAATAAAAATAACTTGGGGATTTATTGGTACAAATCGCGTGATGTGTGTGTGCCAGTGATTCCATTGGTTGAGCCATTTAAACTCGGGTTCTCCTTGTTTGAGAATGAATATAAGCTGCTTGGAAAACCGGGGAGGTGTGACTCACTTAAGGGAAAGTGAACCGCCCGTCTTGCTGAGGGCTCAAGAAAATACAGCGTGAACCCAGAGGTTAGCTGTCACCTGTTGTCTCCTGGGTGGGACGTTAGACAGTGGAGGTTGCTGTAGCCTGGGAGCCGACGACGAGAAGAATTGTCTCCCTGTGGGGACGGTCGCAGCAAGACGTGTCAGCCTGTTGGAGCCTAGACGGGGAGCTGCCAGAAAACGGGGGGTGTTTGCAGCCAGAGAAGACCTGTGGGAGGCCGACAGGAGCCCTTTCCGTGGAGAGGGCGAAGTACGGTGGAGTCCGGGAGACCGGTGTGAGGGTGCGACTCAAGCTACGTTGCCAGTGTCCCCCAACTGGGATTTGGCCAATCGGAGGACACAACGGTGTGGCAGCTTCAGCTCGTAGTCGCACAGTGGGATAGAGAAACGACGGTCAACCGAGGATGCTGGCAATTACGGACGTTTTATTTGTTCTTAATTTTTTATCATTTGGGGCAAACAGAATTGTGGAATATTGTCTTTCCTGGTAATGAAGAGTAATTGAAGGAAAGGGGATGCGATTTTTTGAAATTGTCCCGTATGCTGTTTAAAATTGTGTATGATACAGAAGTTGTGTTGTGTAGTGACGGGTGGGGGCTCGGAGTCAAGTTGAATAGAAGTTGATTATTTTCTATGAAATTGTTATTGGTTTCCCGTCACCTTTGTGCGGGCCCCGATGTGAGTTTACAGAGTGCGTGTGCCTATGCGAGAGCGCATTTTGGTTGTGAAAGCGAACACTTCTGTCTATAACCCCCTGCATCCCCGAATATGAAAATCATTTTAATAACAAGGGGAGCGTCGGGACCCGTCAAAATTGGGGGCTGTCGTCCGGGATGAACTAAATGAGCCATAAGTGATTTTGATTTTGGGTTTTGTTCAATTGCAAGGGATTTGAAATTTGTCGTAATTGTGGAAACCTAGATTTTTTTTTTCTTACCTGGAAAGACGTTAGTCATGTGTTGATTGCTTAGATCTTTTTTTTTCAGATTGTCCTTGTATTGAAATTGCTTGATTTGGTTGCTGTTGAGGTTTTATTGTGTGAGCACAACTATTTTATCGCTTATTTACAAGTAAACGTTTTGATATCTCGCTTTTTTACGTGGTTGTATTAACAAAGCTATCAGTGTTAAAATAGCTTAAAAAATTTTGGGCAGAAGAGGTGCGAGAAAATTTGGTCCGCTGAAAAAGAAGGACCTCAAAGAAAAGGGAAAACTTAAAGGCAAAGGGGGCCCGGGAAAACTGAAGGCATTTTGTAATGAAAACTGGCCCTGAATCGGGGCCCAAAAATAAAAAGGGGAAAGGGCAAGAGAGAGAAAAGAATTGGGAAAATTTGGGGGAGGAGTTAGTGAAAGTTGCAGAAAGGTAGGGAATTTCAGCCCAGGGATCACGAAAGGGGATGAAGGGATCAAACCCCGTCGACCCAAATGCCCAGACCACACAGCGGGGAGTGGTTCCCCCGACCCCTTAAAAACCCGGAGGCCAAACCCGCGGGTTTAGAAGCGGTTTTTTAATTCCCGGGGCAACAGGGGGAATTGAAAGAATGAAAGGAGTGAAACCCAATTTTTTAAATGGGGGGCGAGATGGCATAACGCCAAGGAATGTACGTAGTGCGTACACTCAGGGGTTTTCTTTTGATAAAATTTAAACGGGAAAGGGAAAGGGTGTCACCACCAACTACGGGGCATGTAAAGGGGAAGCTGGTGACCTGCTTGTTAATACGGGAAAACTGACTCTAGCGGAAATTTGGAAAGCCCTTTTTGGGGGAAGAGAGACAGACTAAAACCGGGAAACCCCCCGGGGGCGAAATGCAGAGGGAATTTTTAAATTCGGCTACCTTTGGCCCGGTAAAAGTAAAACAGAGTTTGTAGGAGAATTCTCATTTGCAGCAGTGCAAAAAAAATTTTCCCAAAAACCCGCTTTGTTAGGGGTGGGTTTATATCCCCCGGGAAGCCTAACCGGGCTGCCAGTAAAAGGGGGAAAAAGAAAGGGGCATTGCAGGGGGAAAGTAAACGGGAAAAGCAGGTGGAGTGAAACACGCGCCGCAAGCAGTGGAGCAGCGTGGGCCAGAAGGGGCCCCGGGGGGTTTGGTGCAGTGGACCTTTAAAAATAGGTCGTCGTGGGTGCCGGGGCCATGGTGGCCTTATGGTGGTTCAAAAAGTTTTTGGCGTTCCCCGTGGTATCAGAAATGTAGGAGCCACGGTGACAACCCTCAGGGCCCGGGGCCAACAGGGAAACCAAACAAGAAACTGGCCCCATCACTTTTTTGGGGAAACCAGGGGGCAGTAAAAACGCTTGGCAAGAATTTTGGGGTACCAGCTATCGTTAGGAAATGCCAAATCCAGTCCCAAAAAGGGAGCAGAGACCCAAAGGCCCAGAAAGGGGTAAAGAAAAAAAGGGCTCAAAAAGTAAGGGGCATAGGCATGAGCGGGATTCAAACCCAAAGGGTTTTCCTCAGAGGGGAAGGAAAATCGGTTTGGATAAAATGAGTGAGGGATCATCCTTAACAATTTTTTAAAAGGGGAGATGATCGGGCGGGCCCCAGTGAATGGGGGCGACAGCCCAGTTTTTCGTGAACTTCGAACAACCGACCCCGAGGCAATGGGAAAACAAAGGGGACTGAAAGTCAAGGAAAATTTTGCCGGGCCCGGCAAAAGAGGATCGCGCAGATTTTCACGCGCTTTCCCTTTTAAGGAAATAAAATGTGGGAAAAGGGCGCTGACCCCCTCTTGTAAAGCCGGAAAGCTAAAAATATCTGGCCCCCGGGACTAATGGGGGTGCCACAAACGGGCGGCAAGATTGAGAGGGGCATGAGGGTCAAGGGGTTTTAGTAAGCCTCCTGGGGGTTTTCTGTTGTAGGGGGAACAAAAGAAGCAGGACAATTTGGGAGGAGCAATGCCTACGGGGGCTGTGATTTGGGGGGTGGTGTTTAGCGTCAACGTTACGGAAGGCAAATTGTTTAAAAAAAGTACTGGCCATTTTTTTATTGAATTTTGGGTTTTCCAAAAAGGGCGGGGGGAGCCTATGTTCAAATGTTAAATTTTTCAGTTTTTGATATTTGTTGCTTTTTTCATTTTCCCATTATGGAGCGGGGACCCGTACGTGCTCACGTGTTTAAAGATTTATGATTTTTTTTTGGTTGATATCGTTTGCTCATGTTGCTTGACACTGATCGGGAAAGTGTGAAAAGTCAAATTTTGAAAATCATTATAAGTGGGTTTATTTGCATATTTTTGGGGGTGAAGCGGGGTGTGCGACCACACGCCCGAATTTGAAAACTTTTGTTAGTAGTTTTTGGCCACACGCCCCCGGGAAAATTGATTTTTGGTGCTTAGGAAAGGGTGGGGCCCCACACCCGAATTTGAAACTTGGGGTTTAAACATGGTGGTGTTAATTAAAAAAAGTGAATTTTGGAAAAGTTTAAATTTATATGCATGGCCCTGCGGATGCAAAGGGTATAGAGAGAGTTCTTGAAATTTTTGTAACCAGTAAAAAAGGGAAAAAGTTGGGGCAAATCCCCCTGACTGACCAAAGATTTATCTTTGGGTTTAACTGAATTACATTGGTTTTTAAAAAGGGAAAAATTATCTAAGTTAGAGAATTGAAGGGAAAAAAAGTCTTTAAGCATAGGGGTAGTACTGTTTTATCGACCCAGCCCAAATAGTTTGTTTTTCCAACTGGAGAACTTTTGTCCTTTGGGGAAAATTTTTGGGTTGGGAAAACAATTTTTAGGTTTTGGGGGGGTCCCTTAATTTGGGGCCCAAATTTTTTCGGGGCATTTAGGCCCAAAAAAGGGAAATTTTTTCTGTTTTTTGAGCAAGTTTCCTTGGGTTTTTTCAAGGTGCGAACTCAGGGTCAACCCGAGGGGAATACCCCGGTCGTACACTGAAGGGGGGGAGTTTAAAAGGGAAGAGGGTTTTGCATGCCCCAGGGGTAGTCCCAAAGGGGTTGCCGACATGCCGGCCGGTTTGAGGGGGTGTCCAGTCCCCACCACGCCGGCTAATTCCCCGGGGTTTTCCAGTGGGGCCTTTAAGGGAAAGGCGATCATGTCAAGGGGGACCGTCACCCGGGGAGGTACCGTCAGCCTGCAAACAGAGTACCGCGGGCCCCTCCATTTATTCCCCTTTTTTGAAAGGGAAAGAATGGAAGGGTTTGGCCCAAAAATTTTTTGATTTGCACCTTT
>CM031616.1:22505301-22512801 GCA_018398815.1 Conus ventricosus | reverse complement strand
CATCACACATCCATCACTATTACTCAGAACCATAATGAAAACGTTTGCATCAAACATCCATCACTATTACTCAGAACCATAATGAAAACGTTTGCATCAAACATCCATCACTATTACTCACAACCATAATGAAAACGTTTGCATCACACATCCATCAGCACTATCACAACCATAATCAACATCAGCATCAAACATCCATCACTATTACTCACAACCATAATGAAAACGTTTACATCAAACATCCATCAGCACTAATCACAACCATAATCAACAATCAGCATCAAACATACATTACCATAGCTCATAACCCCAACCACCATCAGAATCAAATACCCATCACCATTACGTACGTCCACAAATTCCACCAGCATCAAACATCCATCATCACAACTCATTGCCACAATCACCACCAGCATCCAAATCCAATCACCATTGTCTACTACCCCAATCATCCCCAGCATCCAAAATCTATCACACACCACAACCCATTGCCACAATTACAAGCAGCATCAAACATCCATCACCATTGTTTACAACCACAATCACCTCTAGCATCACTGTAATGAGTCGGCCGAATGTTCTCGAGCATTTAGGCAAATTAAGGGTAGTTTTGCTGTTGTTGAGAGCACGTTCCTTGGGTCTTCAAGTGTGCGAATTCAGGCATCACCAGGGGGGGATACCCCGAGTGTATACTGAAGGAGGGAGAGTGCTGGAAAGTGTTTCGCATGTCCGAGGGATAGTGACAAGGAGTTGGCGACCTGCCAGTCCTGGGTAGAGAAGAGTGTCCACTTTGAGCACTGGCTATTTACTGGGCTCTCCCGTGGGCCTGAAAGGAAGGCGATCGTGTCAGGTGACCGTCACGGGTAGGGGACCGTCAGCCTGCCGGCAGAGTACAGCGACCATTCAGTCGTCCCTGTTCTGAGGAAATGAATGGAAGGCTGCGGCCTATCGAGTGGTTTGCGCCTTGTTGTCTATAGGGTAGTAAATACTTGAAGCAATCAGTCATGGCTGGAAGAGAGGTCCAGGCTGTTAGTTCAATGGGTAGCTTGGGGGAATCGAACATGAGTTTGAATAGGAGGTTATGCATTAACCACTGGGTGCCCAAGTCTTTGTTGGCGCTAGCAAACTTTTGGTGTGGGGTGTGTGTGTAGGTGACTAGTGATTCCATTGGTGGAATAAAAATAACTTGGGGATTTATTGGTACAATCGTGTGATGTGTGTGTGCCAGTGATTCCATTGGTTGAGCCAGTTTAAACTCGGGTTCTCTCTTTCTTTGAGAACGAATATAAGGTGCTTGGAAAACCAGGAAGTGTGTGACTCACTTAAGGAAAGTGAACTCGCCCGTCTTGCTGAGGGCTCAAGAAAATACAGCGTGAAGCAGAGGTTAGCTGTCGCCTTGTTGTCTCCTGGTGGGGACGTAAGACAGTGGAGGTTGCTGTAGCCTCGGAGCCGACGACGAGAAGAATTGTCTCCGTGTGGGGACGGTCGACAGCAAGACGTGTCAGCCTGTTGGGGCCTAGACAGGGAGCTGCCAGACAACGGTGGGTGTTTGCAGCCAGAGGAGACCTGTGGGAGAGGCCGACAGGAGCCCTTTCCGTGGAGAGGGCGAAGTACGGTGGAGTCCGGGAGACTCGGTGTGAGGGTGCGACTCAAGCTACGTTGCCCCGTGTTCCCCAACTGGGATTGGCCAATCGGGAGGACACAACGTGTGGCAGCTTCAGCTCGTGGTCGCACAGTGTGATGAGAGAAACTGGTCAACCAAGGGAATGCTGGCAAGTTATGGACGCTTTATTTGCTCTTTAAGGTTATAAGTGTGCAAACAAAGGGAATGCCACTGGTTGGCCACAACCGGTTTTTTTGAAATACAATATAAATTTGAAAAAAACTAATTATACAACCTTAAATGGCCCCAACCCATTACCATTAACCGTCCTTCCTTAGACAAAGGGTTAAAAACCAAAAATGTGTACCCGCATTAAATCCGCCTTCTGAGCTCAAAAATAAACAACGCTACAAACCCTAGCTCCCCGGGGACACATGTACATATCAACACCTCAACGACAAAAAAGTCCCCTTGGGAGTAAAACACCAAACTTCAACTGGGCCCAACGACCTTGCAACATGGCTCCACCAAAACTAACCAAGAAACGTTTCTAACTCACATATTAAAACTAATTAACTTTTGCATCAACACCTCCATTCTCAAACTTGGGATTTGGCATCAAACACCATCATATTCACTACCTTGAAAACGTTTGAAAACTTCCATACCAAAATTTTGCTTGAAATTTAACTTTTTTTGCTCTAATTAAATTCAAACAGAATAAATCCTTTCTCAACCAAAATGAAAAATTTTAATCAAATCATAGACTTCAAACTAATTAGATCAAAAAAATTTTGTAAACCCCCCTCGATCAATACCAAAAATAGTATCCAAAAATTTTAGTTCAACACCTCCCCAACCATTGAATCCCCACCAGTAAAACCCAAACCCATTTTTTAAACATCAAACACCCTCTATAACCCCCAACCATTGCCCAAATAAGCAGATCAAACATATACCTGACACCACAATCACCTCCAAAAACATCCAACGCCCCACAAAACCCCCCAACAAGCCATGAACGCTAAAAACCCTCTGTCACTACCACCAATATCTTTTACACCACACAACCCCATCTGCCACTAATCACTACCACCATCAACACCATCACCACCAACACCACCACTCTGTCTACCACCACCGCTTCACCTCTTCTCTCCTCCTCCTATTTCCTTCTCCTCCTCCTCTTCCTCCTCCTAAATCACCGTCGTTGTCGTCGTCGCCCCTTGTCATCATTATCACACAAGTCACCGCTACCACCACCACCATCACCACCATCAATCACACAACCACCCACACCGCTCCCGCCCGCCACACCACACCACCACCACCACCCTCCAATTCATCACCACCTCGCTACCACAATTATTTTCATCATTCCATCACCACCTTACTCATTGTGACCCCCTCCACTCATCATCATCATCATCATCATCATCATCATCATCTCATCATCATCATCACGCGTCGTCGTCGTCGTCGTCGTCGCTCGTCGTCGTCGTCATCATCATCATCATCATCATCATCATCATCATCATCATCATCATCATCATCATCATCATTCCCACTAACACTCTCGTCACTACTCATCATCATCATCATCATCATCATCATCATCATCATCATCATCATCATCATCATCATCATCATTTCCATCCTCATCCTCTCCATCCTTCGTTAATTCCATTCCTTTTCCTCTCCCCCCCCCCCCCTCCACCTCCCCTCCTCTGGGGTTGCTCCTTTTCCCACTTTGAACCGCAGTTCCAGAAACAAACGGCAGTCAGCCGATGTGAGGACGGCAGAGTACCTCGCCTGATCGCCCGGGGGGGAAGGGGTACCCCCCTCTGGTTGCTTTGATGTAGCCTGCGGGGTAGTCGATGTCTATTCCAGGTACACCATCCCGGCTACGGTCCTCAGAGCCTGCTGTGACGTCATGTGTCGCCCTCTGCCTGGATGACGTCATTTGGGCCTTGGTCATTGTCATGATGTTTTGTGTGTGTGTGTTTGTGGGTCGACGCATGGGGTTGGTGTGAGTCGTGTTTTGTTTGAATGACGTAGTTGTTGGAATCCCCCCCTCCCTCTCGATTTATCAGCTTATTTGTTTTGACTGCATACTTTTCTTTATTTTGTTTATTTCCTCCCCTCCTCCTCCTCCTCCTCCTCCTCCTCCTCCTCCTCCTCCTCCTCTTCTTTCTTCTTCTTCTTCTTCTTCTTCTTCTTCTCTCCTCCTCCTCCTCATCATCATTATCATCAACCTCATTATTGTTGTTATTATTGTTACTATTATTATCATTATTATTATCATTATCATTACTATTATTGTTTTTTTTCTCGCTTGCCTGTAAATGATGACGTCTGACCGTCAGCCATAAGAACACATTGCATGAAGTGAGTTGTCATCACATTTTATTAGTTTGTGCTTGTGTTCATTGATTATTTCTACTTTTTATTTTTTGGTCTCCATCAGCTGTCTGTCTCTATGTCATTCCTAATCTCTCTCTCTCTCTCTCTCTCTCTCTCTCTCTCTCTCTCTCTCTCCTCTCTCTCTCTCTCTCTCTCTCTCTCTCTCTCTGTCTTTTCTATTACTACTACTACTACTACTACTACTACTGCTGCTGCTACAACAACAAACAACAACTACTAGTACTACTACTGAAAACTACACTACTATTACTCTCCCGTATAAATATTTCCTTCTCCATCTCTCCCTCTCCCTCTCATATTATCACCCCCCCCTCCACCACCCCACCCTGTTTCATCCTTCCGTGAATCTATCATTTTGTGTATAAGAAAGTGTCTTCGTTGGAGCCGGACCTTACGTTTGCATTGTGACTTCAGAACATCTGTTTCAAAGCCTTTTTAAAATTTTTTTTTTTATATATAGTTTTGTTGCATTACAGGTCCGCATTTGGCATGCACCCCACTGTGACTTGCAACGTACTCGTGCGGGTGTTGTGAAGGGTCATGATCATTGTGATTATGTGTATTGGACGAGCGAAATTGCACGCAGAATTATCCTGACGACTGTATCATCTTGTTGCATGCGTGCATGCATGCATGTTTGTTATTATGACTGGATGTGAGGATGGATGGGCAAAGTGAGGGCTGGATGGAGAGTTGGAAAGTAAGAAGAAAAAAAATGGTATTCAGGATGTTTACGGAATATCTGAGAGAGAGAGAGAGAGAGAGAGAGAGAGAGAGAGAGAGAGAGAGAGAGAGAGAGAGAGAGAGAGAGAGAGAGAGAGAGAATGTGTGAAGCTGTTGTTGTTGGTGTTGCTGTTGTCGTTATTCGTGATGTCAAAAATCTGCATTGCGCCTTATTTCCCTTGAAAGAGAGTATGTTCTATGTTCTTTGTATTTAAAAAAAAAAGAAGTTTTTAATTGTGTCAGAATAACCTCCTCTTCGTTGCAGCTTGGATTTACTTATATCCTTTTTTACCACAATGGACAGCGTGGGTTTTTATCCCCCCCCCAACCCCCCCCCCCACCCCGTTTGGTTTATGCATAACATACGATCACTCATGATGACGACATCGTTTTCCTATCTCATCACATCTCAACCCCCCCCCCCCCCATTCGCAACCCCCCCCCCCCCTCCCCATCTCTTTCTCTCTCTCCACCTTTCCACACCACGCACCTAATTCAAGCAGTCATGCTGTTGATCAGTTCCAGTGTGCGAATCCGTCGCTCTTCTTCTGACCAGCGAATTGCGGAGCTGCAAGCTTTGCTGGCCTTGACCTCTAGTGGGGGCAGAGTCGCGCATGGGCAGTTTGATCCTCTCCGGATGTAGGTATTCTCCCACGTGGTCTGTTGGCCGTTTTCGTTCCAAGTCTCGTCGCGCGCGGCGAGAGGTGGGCATGTCACGCGCTGTTTGCCGCGGCCGCCCCGTGGAAGCGCCGGTCCAGTCTGTCGGTGGCCCGTGTCTGTTGTTGTTCATGACCCCGCCAAGCTCGCCTCGTGTCTTGGAGGCGTGGGGTTCTTTTTCTTTGTGTGTCTGTGTGTGTACGTGTCTGTGTGTCGTGTTCGGGGCCTCCTCTGGACTTTGTGTTGGCGTAAACAGGCGCATTGTCTCGGTGGTGTTCTTTGTAAAGAGTTAGTTTTTTTTTTTAGGTGCCTCCCCCCCCCTTTCCCCCCCCCTCCCTATCCATATTTGACAGATTTGACTTCTTGGCAACAGAGTTACAAAAAAAGGCAATCACTGATAGATTTGAGCTGTTACAATCGCGACAAACCAAACCGCCATGGAGAGGTTTCAACTGATAGCAACAGCTACAAATAAACCTTCTTTGACATACCCTATCTGTCAGCGACAGCTACAAACAAAATTGACCAAAGACAGATTTGATCTGTCATTAATAGCACCCCCTCCCCCCCCCCCCGCGCGCGCGCGCCACACACACACACACACACACACACACACACACACACACACACACACACAACACGCTCACACCACACACACCACACACACACACACACACACACACTCACACCACACCACACACACACACAAACACACTAAAACAAAGAAACACACACACACACACGCTCACACACACACACACACACACACACACACACACACACACACACACACACACACACACACACACACACACTAACACGTTAGGGAAGATTGTTTGCAAGACACAGCACACAAACGAGCCGCCAACACACTCACACCATCAACACACAATGCCACGCACACACTGCACAACCACCTACACACTAACAATCACACATACATACGAATTTCACCACACACACAACGCCACAAAACACCTTTCATAAAGACACAAACAAACACACACTGGCCGTTTTGATTGCTAGCGTACACCAAAGACTGATGGCAGACCCAAACAAGCCTGTCATAATTGCTGCAACACAAAGACATCACTGCCTGGTTTTGATCTGTTAGCGATATTTACCAAGCCATGATCGGCAGCAAAAAGGCCTGTTCATAAATGCTGCAAACAAAGACATCACTGGCCTGTTTTGATCTGTTAGCGATATTTACCAAGCCATGATCGGCAGCAAAAAGGCCTGTTCATAAATGCTGCAAACAAAGACATCACTGGACAGTCTTGGTCTGTTAGCAACAGCTACATTGAAAGCCACCATTGGCAGATCTTACTATTCCAGGACGTGGTGTGTATGTGAATGTGTGTATGTGTGTGTGTGTGTGTGTGTGTGTTGTGTGTGTGTGTGTGTGCGTGCGTGCGTGCGTGCGTGCGTGCGTGCGTGGTGTGTGTGTGTGTGTGTGTGTGTGTGTGTGTGTGTGTGTGTGTGTGTTGTGTGTGTGTTTTTGTATGTATGTGTGTAAGTGTTATTGTGTGTGTGTGTGTGTGTGTGTGTGTGTGTGTGTGTGTGTGTGTGTGTGTGTGTGTGTGTGTTCGCCGCGTGCGTACGTGCGTGCGTGCGTGCGTGCGTGCGTGTGTATGTGACGTGATTCGCATGTACTCTCTATCTGAAAATATTCATGCGCTGTATGTCTGTCTGTTCTCGCGTGTTATGTATGCTTGCATCTATTTCTTTCTTTATTTTTATTTTATTTTATTTTATTTTTTAAAATCTTTATTGGTGGTAATGTTTATATGTTGGTGCATGTTTGTGTCAGTTTCCGTTTGAATATTTATGTATAATATGTGTTTGTACCTGAACTATATCTGAATATTTATGAGTAAGATGTGTTCGTATCTGTTCTCTGTCTGGATGTCTATGCGTGGCTGCGGGTTTGCCTGTGTTTTCTCTGACTGTGTACGTGGGCGGTGCGTGCTTGTATCTGTTCTCTCTTTGAAAGTGTAAGCATGGTACGTGTTTGAATCTGTTCTCAGTCTGGATGTTAAGTGTGGCTGCGGGCCTGCATATGTTCTCTCTGTCTGTGCATGGGTGGTGCG
>CM031616.1:22482801-22497801 GCA_018398815.1 Conus ventricosus | reverse complement strand
CCTAAAACCGCCCTTTTCCTGTGGAAAGAGAAGAGAAATCACCGACAACCCTGAAAAAAACCCCGTTAAGGTCAAGTTGGCCCTCAGAACAGACAGACAGCCAGACAACAAAAAAAAGAGACAAAGGCGCCCAGCCACACTCCACACCACATTTAGACACACACACACCTAACACACACACGGGCACCTAACACACACACACACCCACACACACTATTTAAAAATGTCCCCGGGTTTACAGTACATACCCCTCGCCTACGGTGGATGCTCCCTGTTTCCCTGCGGGTGTGTTCTCCGCCAAAAAATCAAACGCGCACATTCCCAAACCCCCACATCCTTCCTGCCCAGCTTGCTCGCGCACCATATACATCACTAACCGCCTGCGTGGCGCGCTGCACAGCCCCCAAACCAGCGGCCGCTCACGACTAGGTAACCCACACATCTCCACGACTGCTGGAAAGTACCCGCGTTTTCTGCGCTGTGGAGTGTAACCGGTTACCGAAGAACAGATTTTTGTATTTTAAAGGTTTTGTTTGGCTAAAGGGAAATGAAACGTTGAAGGCAATATTGGTTGACAAAGATGTACCATTTTAATACTGTTTGGCAAACCGATGGATGGTCTTTACTAATAAATGGGGGCTGCATTGTTAAAAAGTTGGCCGAAGCAAAACAAACCAGCCCGTTGATTTTTGGGGAGCTGGTTTTGAGACAGCTAAAGCCATGTTTAAAAAACATGGCGTTCATTCTTAAGGCGGAGGTAAACACGACTGGTTCTATGCTAAAAAACTTATATTGAAACATTTTTGCTGTTCCCCCAAGTAAAAATGTTCTCAGTTTTTTAACAACTTGATGATGTTAACTACAGATTCAGTGTTCATGTAGCAAGCTGATCGTTTTAAAGATGTGTATACTTTTCTACTTTTCTAATTCTAACAAATTCATCTGCCTTCAAGTGTGTCCTTATGCAACTGAATGGCGATTTTCGAATGTTCTGGAAAACAAACTAGATAGGGCTAGGCAGACCTTAGTACATCTACCATATGGAGGGGAGTAGTGCGTAGCCGGAGGCGGCCTGTGGGAAGTCAGCCTTGCTAAAAATAGCCGTTTATACATGAACGCTTTTTTTAGCAGCAAAGGCCTGTGGGGAAATCCGCCTTGCTATAAATAGCCGTTATACATGAACGGCTATTTTTAGCAGCAAGAGGACTGTGGGGAAATCCCCCTTTGCTATAAATAGCCGTTTATACATGAACGCTATTTTTAGCAGCAAGAGGACTTTTGGGAAATCCGCCTTCATGATCTAACAGGATGTAGTGGTGCTCGTAACTGGGACAGATGTGCCCCACCCCCACCCCACGCATGCACCTCCTCCTCCCACCCCCACCCCCACACATGCACACCTCCTCCTCCCACCCCCACCCCACGAAATGCACACCTCCTCCTCCCACCCCCACCCCCACCCCCACGCATGCACACATTTAAAAGTCACTTTAATTTCTTAACTTAAGTCACTTCATGTCACCCCCAAGTTCTTAATTAAGTTTTAATTAAGTTTTAATTAATACTTCAATTTCTAATAAGTTCTTGATTAAGTTACCTCAAGATCATAACTAAGCCCATCCTCTAAAGTACAACCAAGTTTTTATTCAAGTCGTCTTATAATTATCAAAAAAATAAAATCTATGTTTTTATCTTAAATAGTAAGATGTCTAATATAGTACACACACGCCTCAAAAAACCGTCATCTTTGAGGATGTCTTGCTCAGCGTTCTCTGCATAGATCTTAAGGAAGTTCTTACATCCTAAGCAACCGCATTGATTCTGGTCTATGGAAATGTCTTTTATAGACTCCATCTCTTTATTTATTGACTTTATCATTTTAAATATGCCATGATTTATTTTTATTAAAAAATTTAAAATA
Organism: Conus ventricosus; assembly: GCA_018398815.1. Taxonomy (NCBI): domain Eukaryota; kingdom Metazoa; phylum Mollusca; class Gastropoda; order Neogastropoda; family Conidae; genus Conus; species Conus ventricosus. The sequence continues at coordinate 22,495,880 of CM031616.1, read as the reverse complement.
TTATTGCATTATAAATGGATCAAAATGATCTTTTGTTGTTGACGGTTTTGGGCGTGCAGTTGTCTTTTCTGTATTTAACGGTTCAGATTTTTTTGATTGCTTTTGTTTTTTTTTGCCTTTGGTTATATATTTTATAACAGTAATAACCCCCCCAGCAGCAGCAAGGCGCCAAAAATGGCAACAGTTTTAAGTTCAATATTCCATGAAGACTTTGGGGGCCCTTGTATCACATGGAGTTTTATAGCGGGCATTGAATCAACTTGTTCTGGCGCTGGCGGCGGTATGTTTTTCATGATGATTATATTCTGTAACATTAATTTTTTTTGTCTGTTCCACTCTGCTAATTTTTTTCCTGTTTTAAACACCCCCAGGATGGGGATGCTTTTCACTGGTCCCCACCTGTTCAGTGTTTCTGCTGATTTTCTGGCTTGTTTACTTCTCCACCTGATCAATGTTTCCTGATTCTGATGATTTTCTAGCTCGTTCATTTTGAAGGGAAACAAAACCCAATATGATTAAAAGTTATTAATCCCATGATTAATGGCGATAACAATGTTCCAAATCTGTAGTATAAATCACATCCTAGAGACTCTAATGACTTGTTAAAACTGATCCTGTTTTAAAATCATACATAAAATCTTGTTCAGAATCAATGGAGCAAATCTACTGACTATTAGTGTACAAACTAAGAACCGTTTGGCCCACACTTTTCACCATTCTAGACCCCAACTGCGCTTCATACCTTTAAATGATACTTTATAATGTCTTGCGGGGGACATTTGTTGATCTGTTCTATGCGAATTCAGTTCCGGGGAACTGTTTTGTTTCCCACATGCTGCCAAAAAATACAGCTCTCCTTTTTGGGCATAGTAGCTTGATCATCAACTTGGCCCATTCATAATTTCGGGAAGGTTTAGGCCGCCTTGTAGCTGAAAGTAGATCATCACTGTTCATTTTTTTTTAATATTATATTATTTTATTTTATAAAAATGAGCACCGAAAAAACTGTTACCAACCTTGTATACCATTCTGCTTTTTATGGAGGACTAAGTGTGGGATACTCAATGCTTGGTAAAAGCTTGTTAAGAATTAAACCAGCAGATCTGCAAACTAACTTTGAGGATTCAGCAAAGCTAATTGCAACATTGCAGCTTCGTTTGCTACGAAAGTTTTTCTAGTTAAGCAAGGAATAATTCCGGACAATATAAATATGTAAGAAAAAATACATTTATAAAAATGGCTTCACTCGAATGATAAAAGGGCGGCGCTGGGGGTAAGGGCGCTCGCTTTTAGTGGAAGTAATTACGCATTTAGTAAACTGCGAGATGAAGGCGAGAGAAAAAGACATAACAAAGCTGTGGAGCAACTAGCTGCAGCACAAGATCGCTATGAAAAGCAGAGAATTGAGCATTAGTTTTTATTAATGATACTCTGAAAAACAGGGCCATGCAGCTTACACATTTAAAGATGTTGATCAAGCAATAAAACAATATTATCTAGTAACGGGCAAACCAATCGAGACATTGCCCCCACCAAATTTAGCGACTTTTATCATCCATCAGAAAAACAAAAGATGCAAGAAATCGCGTTTATTGCCTTTGGTATGACTGTCGTGTATTTGTTGCACAAATATTGGCTGAATAAAAAATGAACAAAATCTATTTTTCGCCCAAAGGATTTTGGGAAGGGTATCACAGCAATACAAAAGCTAAGCCAAGCGGCAGAATCAGTGAACAAACAGCAAAGAAAGGTTACTAAACAAGAAATTTTGGGCAAATTTATTTACCTGCCCCTAGACGAATACAGAACCACACTTGTTAAAACAACTCCAAACGACACCCATCAAATGGATCTTCATATTTACCCTCTGATAGGATTAGACGAAAAAGTTTATAAGAGCACTCACAGTCATTAACATAGCTTCAGGTACAAAGATGCAAAAAACCCATTAACACAAAAGAGTGCTTCTGCTGTTGCTGTTGCCATACAGCTGATATACCAACGAGGGCCTTTAACTTATCCTCGCATGATTCAAGCGATGATGGAAAAAATTTTAAAGGCCAAGTGAATCAATTATTGTTGAAACATAGAGTACCATTAAAAGGGGCATTCCGGGAGTTCACAGATCACGGGCTTTAGTTGAAAACTTTAACAAACAGTTAGCCGAAAGACTTTTTTCCTACCATATCACAGAGAGCTGATTGACAATTCTCGCAACACAGAAGGGGTTAGAAGTTTTGCCCTCAGTTTTTGGGGCGCAATGAATAATGAAGAATTTAAAGGGCTAAAACCAGTACAAGCAATCAAAAGAAAAACAATAAATGCTGTTAAAGGGAGAGTCTTCATCCGGCAAACTATTACCATTTGGGTTTGAAAGTAAGGTCCCTTTTATTTACCGGGGGAACAGAAGGGACACTCGCATCAGGCAACCGAATCCAGTTTGGAGGTTGATCCATATGAAATAAAAAGAATTGTAAAAATGAATCCCCCGTGTATTATTTACGAGAAACTGACACAACAAAACAACCAGCCCTCAAAGATCTTTTGTGAAAGAAGAACTGCAGAAATTCCGCCAGACACAGTTCCGCTTAATAATTTACGGTTCTCCAGTGCCCAATTGCATATGAAAACTCTGATTAACAAACACCCGTTTTTGTGGTTTGTTTCATCTAATGACTTCTTTGTTACAACGTTGTGTTGATCTCATGTAGATTAGATCGCAGTTTTACGTTGTCATGATGAAAAGTCTTATTGCCAAACAATGCTTCTTTGTAGTTGTCATTGATATGTTTGACTGCACAACGCTGCGAGATATTCCCTTTGCTTTCTAATGATTTTCTCCTGGCTCGAAATACTGTACATTTTCGACCTTAAACCAAATAAACTCCTTAATCACCCCTCCAGAAAAATTCATCCTTCATTTTTCCTAAAACCTTTTTATTAGTAATTGAATGAAAAGGCGAATCTTTAGGGTAATCAGATGTGTCATACCATCCCGCATGCCCTTTAGCACCTCTATTTCCATGTCTTTATAGATGTCTTCTGTAGGGATATCTATAACAAAACTGTCTGTATCTGTGTAAAGTACTCTGACTCTGGATACAAGGGTTTAAAAGTAGTCAAAAAAGAAATTCTAACATCAAAAGCTTTGATAATTCTAAAACAGTAAACCCAATAAATCAGTTTGCCAATTTGACTTTCTTTTTTTCATCATTATGCCAAAAAGCTGACCCATGAAATCTTCTGAAGTCCTGAAAAATAGGTTTTGAAGTCAGCTTAATTGCTTCGTTCTCTCTGGTGACAATCGACATCTTTGCGCTTGTGGGGATTCTCCATAGTCTTTCCAAAACAGCTGTTGTTCATCAGCTTAAAAAGTCTTTTCTGAAGCATCTGTGGATTTAGTTCTGAATCATTTTTCTTCATGATGTATGGTTTCATGAACTGTTCTTGATCAAAAGAAATTATGCGATGAACACTGTTAATTTCAAACCGGTTTTAAAATAAAATTGTAGAAGTCTGTAATGACAGACAAATTTTTTTTGCCCCGAAGATTAGGCACAAGTTTGGGCGGCCCTCCTTGGGTTCAATCTTTGGGCTTTCTGCAGCTAATGGGTATCATTATCAGGTCTGGAGTTCATGAGGATATCTAAGTCAACTTCTAGAATGAAACCACGCTGTTGATCAGGCGTTAAACTGCCCAACCACTTTAATGCCTTTTGAATATTTTTCGGATCGCCGCCTGCGTACTTTTTTAAAGTTGCGTAATGGAAGTAAATTGCGCCATTGCCCAACCATACAATTGTTTGCATCTAAATACATGAGATAGTTAGACCTTTACTCGGATCATAGTCGTCCAGTATTTGTTGTTTGTTTTACAGTAATATGCGACGCCATACTAATTCCCCCACGCAATCCGTTTTCAATCATCTGAATCATTGGTAAATCTGACAATAAATCAATCTGTACTCCATAAACTTTAAGAAAGCATCCCAGCTCATCCCGGGCGCAGAAATATAATGCGCGGGATCCCAGCTATAATGTTTCATGCAGGTCTTTCTATAATTTTAAAAGACGTCCGCCAACAAACATACATCTGCCATAAAGTATGAATCATGAATCTCCCATCGTTTTACACTCCAACTTCTGCCACGCATCTTGAGCATGCTGGAATCAAATCACTGATGTCCTTTCCTCTAAGACTAGAAAAGAACGCGCCTTTAGGCGGAAGTGTATCTTCCGTCAAACCTTTCCCAACTGTTCATGTATTCAAAAGGGGTAAACACCCTTTCAACAAGAGTTGAGTCAAAATATTTTTCCGTTATTGGGCAGGACTTTAAGGACATGGCCAGTGCCTCTAATGATCCCATCATGTGCTGCATAAGTCGTAGAAAGACATGTTATTTTAAAGTGAAACACATGTACTTTTCTGATGACTGGCAATGCATGCTACCCTGAAGGCGCTGTTACTGCTTGCATTATAAGGTGAGAGTCATAACCTCGCAATTGTGAAAGAATACGGGCATTTCCATGTCTTGGATCAAACTTTATTTGAAGATTGCATTTACTGTGCGCTGCACCTCTAAACTTCCCACTAATGTGATCATGGCTCTTACTGTGGGTTTAACACTCTTGGGCGTTAGCTCAAACCGCAAATCCAACAATGCGTGGCTGAGTCATACTGTTGTTGGTCTTCGGGCGCCATTATGATTTCAGATAAGTTTAAAGATTATTAGAACAGGCGTTACGCACTTGCTGCATGCGTTTTAAGAATGTTTCTGCAGCATCTGGTCCTCTATATAATTCTGGTTCTGAATGAGCGCCATCCGACCTAACAAAAACAAAAGCAAATGAACAAATCTGTGATTACTCATTAGACTGTTTTTCGAAGTTTTTGTGTGCTGGCCCTTCAAAATGAACAATAAGCGACTCGAAGTCTGCGTAAACTACTATGGAGAATTTTGCAGCCGTTTCAGTTCTTAAAACTAACTTTAGACCCTGGAGGGGCGTAGTTATTTTCTGTCTAACAGTCTACAGAACTTTTACAATGTTTTATATGTTCAAGCGCGGCTTGAGCGGTTGGAATTCTTGTTAAACATTTTCTACAAAATTTCCCTTGTTTATGTTCATGTTTTTGAAGTATGCGCTAAAAATCTGCTCATTGGTGCTATCAATGTGAATGGCAGCCCTGCTGGCGAAAACATTAGGAGTAAGTCCACATGTTTTTTGGGCTGGTTCGCCTATTTTTGGGACGTTCTTGGACACTTTAATTGCACCAAATTTGTTTCCTCATCCCATGTGTATACATTAACATTATTGGGTTGTTTTTGTTCTTCAAACTGATCAATTTGGTCTACACTAACAGGAAAGGATATTCCATTGAATAAGATCTTTGGCTATTGCCGATAGTTAGTCCACTCTCTCTGCGTGTTCGCGGACATGATGCAGCCTTGCAAGAACGCACCACATAAACATTTGTCGTCTGAATTTTTATGTTTAAAAACGCTCTCTTTAAAACCAACTCCCGAGGTAGCGGAATGTAAGCCTTGCCTACAATGGGTGCATACTTAGCCTTTTTAATCTAATCTCTAAGACTTCGCCCTCTGACCAACCAGAGCCTCTCATTTTAGCTTCTTCAGGGGCAGCGTCAAACTGTGTAAGCAGTTCGTCTGCCCAACCGGTGTTATGTCGTTATGAGAAAGAATAGTCTGCTGTTTAGTTGAGACCCAACTTCAAGATTTTTTCATTTATTGTTACATAGCCCGATTAAAACAGCTAACATTACTTTAAACCGGGTGGGTCTATTGTTATTTTGCCGGGAACTTGAAAAATAGCATGAACAACGCTTGCCTTACGTTTGTTGGGTCAATGACTTCTAAATCAATACATTCAGTGCTCTTGATAAACGCTCTCTCTCGGCATTCCTTCAAAAATTCGTCTTGTCCTTCATATATTCTTAGCCATGCTGTCTTTTTTTTCTAAGCCAACATATTTATTAAATTAAAAAAAAAAATTTAATCAGAATCAATATCAACGGTCTTTTTGCGCTTGGACTCATAAACTAAAGTATAAACACCCTTCGGTGTTGTTACTGTGAGCTTTTTAGAGCAGAGTTTAATGTCTCGTTTACTTTTTTAAGCATTCCTTTTTTATCTGCTCGCGTCTGGCTGTTGGGAAAAAAATTGTCCTCCCCCTTTCTTTGAAGATCAAACTTTTGTCTTTGTAGTCATCAAAATCGGCCTGTAAACATTAAATTCTTCATCCGTGATGTTTTAGTCAACAAGCGCTTTATTTATTGTCAGTTTAAACGAACTAAGTTTAGACCGTTATTATTGAACCATAGCTGTGTGCTTTGGAGTTTAGTTTTTAATTTTTGCCACCGCACTTACGCTAATGAACACAGACCGAGAGCTAAAGAAAAAACCTCCTAGAGGGAAAGCTGCGGGTGCGCCTATGCCTGTTGCTAAAGAAACCCAAAACTCGTTCCTGCTGATAGAGCACTTATAGTTGATGCTCCAGTATTAACATATTTAACAGCATTAAAGGCAGCAGAATACCTTCGTTTGGTTTTGCTGTATTTTGAAGGTCTTGCTCTAGTACTTGCTGCATTTGCGTAATGTTGGTTAACTGAACGTTTTTATGTTAGGGGTTTCTACTATCTCTTCTTTTGGGGGGGCTGTAGGCACATTTGGATAAACCTGAACAGACATCTTTTTATAAAATAGAAATAATTTAGTATTGTAAAATCTTTTAATCTGTTATTTTCAATATTCCCGCTGCGCATCATATATTAAAAACAAATGTACATTAAGCGGTTTATCGCTTCTTCTTCTTTACAATTGAAGTTTATTACGTCTCTCACAGTTCTCCCCTTCCATGCAACTGATTATCCTCTGTTGACCTTAGGTCAATCCATAAACCGTATTTTGTTGTTAAATAACATCAAGCCTAACAAATTTTGAAGATGTAAATCTTTAGACACACGGTCTGCTGTTAGACTTTTACCCCTCCCACCCCCAAACAATTTTCTTATTTCGCAAAAATGATGATAAGGTCTAAAGCCCGCTAGCGTAGAATTGGTAGGACTACCACAATTGTAACATTGCACCTTCGCATTTAGGATTAAAAACTTTTCACTTGCTCTTTTGAACGGTTTTTTCATCTTCACAAAAGCAATAAAATACCTTTAAAACGATCTTGCTGCGACACTAAAACAAAATTCCATATATGTCTGCCCTGCTTCTGGGATATGTTGATGAAATCACCTTTCGTAATATAATTGCTAATTTTGACTGATATTTATGCTCAAAACACCTTGCTAAATTAGGTTGCTAACAACGTCAAACTCAAAAGAGATTCAGAAATGCGTACTTTGCTTCGGTGTCTGATGATTTGATAACCCGTTTGTATTCATTAAAAGTTATTCAAAGACAATCTGTCTTTTAATGCTCCTTAAAATACGGTCATGCCTTTTAACAACTCAAAACTAAAGGAATGGAAAAGCGATTTCCATACCAAACTTTAAAGGCTACATACTTTTTGCCGTCCCTTTTTATCTTCAGCGCCTATTCTATGTTTTAGTGCTTCTTCATTTTCGATCCTTGAAACGCAAGATCAGCCCTTTCATTCCCGTTAGCCATAGATCAGAATAGGTTAAAAATATTCTCATTGTGTAAAGAAAATTTTCTTGCCCCTCAAGTTTTTATAGAAATTTTCTTAACAAATGCCCGCCCCAAATTCGGACAACTGTCCTGTTTGTGTCTGTGTTGAAAACGAGTACTATTTTGAAAGTAAGACGCGCAGAGCCTGGCACAATCACTTCATCTGCCTCCTAGGTCCGGAAATTTTGGGCAGTAAGAATTGATCTGCATCAATAGTAGATGGATTATTTGGGAAAAGTAATATTCCGTTTATTTCCCTTCACGCCAAGGGTTCTTTCAGTCTTCTATGCGGGGCAAGAATCGAGCCATATGCTTGTGACATTTTTTATAAAACAAAATAAAAAAATTAATTATTAAAGAAACATGGGAGGCATTGAAGATGAAGATTATGATGTTTTGATCCTGGGGACGACATGATGAAATGATCCCTTTAATACAGCACCAATCGGCGCCCTCATTGCGGCGTGAATTAACAGAAAGTAAGGTCAAATCCCTTTTACCAAAGTTAGGTCAAGAACCCCCCGAATTTATAGACCCTAATGATTTTGAAGTAAAAGATGACCATTTGTTTTTGAGGAGCAACCAAGGACAACTTGTTCAGCTTACAACTAAAAAAGACCCATCAAAGTTTTTTGCCGTGGGTTCAATTAGAAATAGACTCCCTGCAAGCGTACAAAATCGCCTTGGGATTTCAGACCAAAATTAATAGGGATGCAGTTGGGTAAACTTCAAAACACACTACCCAAAAACCCCGACAGATAACCAAAGCAAAAACATGGAACTTAAAGAATTAAACCAATCAGCAGGCGAATTAATAAATTACAATAGAAGCAGAAACCAGTTTTTCAGAAGAAACAGCATTAAAGACCATACACACTCACCGCTACCCATGCGAGAATTATTAGCCCTTGATCGTACTTTAAGAACCATCAAAGGCGAAATTAACAAACATTTAGCAAAACTGGGTGAACTAATGGCATATAAAAAGAGAAAAAGAAAAACTCGTTGAGGCTGACGACTCCATCGAGGGCAAGATATTAAAGAAAGAATAATACAAAGACCCAAAAGATCTTGAACAAAAAGATCAGCAAGACTAGAAGTGCTGACTACTAACCGAGACCAATAAAGAACTCAAGTGAATAGAATAAAGAAACTATCCGAAAAATTTTATATGAAGACACAACGCTAGCAGAACGAAAAAAAAACGCTGTTTAGAGAGCAAGGCGTCACATTAGCAAGCGTTAAAAACTGCCTTAGGATTTGCAATAAGTACACTGGGAATGGCTATTACAGGGGGCAGTAGCCAAAGTTCAGTACCTCCACCGCCATCGCCTCCGCCTGATAAATCAGGGTAAAAAAAAAAGCTTGATCATCTTGCGAGTTTATTAAAAAAATTAGCTGGTAAAGCTATAACTCTTTACCTGGTATATTAGGAGGTATTGTTAGCTGGCTTTTGTCTACAGCAAGCAAGTAATTGGCTTTAGGCCGAGCACTTATGGACCCTTAGTTTCTCTTAATAGTTGGTTAATTTTAGTAAGATAAAGACCAAGTAATCCTAGGCCTGTTAATCCAAGAACAAGCGCTGTCTTTTCATATTCAGGTCCCTCGCGAACAGAGTCCGCGAGCTTTGCTGAGTCTTCAATGGCCTTTGAGCTTTGGCCGCGGGGGTTGGATGACTTAATCTTGGGTGTTTTTTACTGCTTGCAATATTACTGGCTCAAATTTATGCGTTTTGTCCGACCCTTTTGTTCATTTCCTGCAACGAGAATTTCATTTTGTAGTTTATTATTGTTCCTACCTGGAGTCTGAGGTCAGAAGGTACATTATAAACCAGTGCCAACCGCAAAGTCTACTTTCGATCTTGCGTATTGTAAAACATTTTGGTACCTTTTTAAAACTTGAAGGGAAATCAAATGTAGAATTTAAAGGCATCCTCTAAATTGCTAAGTATTGTTTTTTTGCATCAAAGCCAGTAGAAGGATCAGTTTATGCCGATCTTTCCTGTGCTTGTGAACCTAGCAAACACCAAACGTAAGTACGAATAGAGTCTTTTATTCGTTCTATTCCTGCTTTAGTTAGCCCTTAGAAGTGCTAAGATAAATGGTGTCCATGCTGTTTTATGCTCTGCTCTAGGACCCAGGTGAACAGCTGTGCCTGAAGAGAAAGATGTGTAAGGAGATTCCAGGCATAGTTATACTTTCTGTGCACGCCCCAAAAATAAGGGGTGCCTAACCATGATAAGGTCCAACTTTTGTCTAAATCTGTCTTGATGTTAATATTGAATTTGTTTCAGATCCTTTTCAAAAGCCTTCATGTCTATTCGGTTGCTAAAAAGGATTAACGTTTGTCATTTGGGAATGGTCTTGCATTTTAGTCAAAATACGTCTGAAGGTGTAATAGAAATGAAATCTGAAACCGACCTCAAACCCAAAGGGTCAGGAGATTTAAAAAGATCACATAAAGACACTCCACACCCAGTTGATGCCCAAAACAAAGCAAAGTTTAACTGTTCTGATAAAACTGCATCGGATACTGAACCACACTTTTGGGGTGTAGTCTTTTTTAACAGGGGTTTTAAAATACTGCTTAATGGAGTACTTACCTTTTAATGAAAGGTGTCGTTCTGGGGCACAGAAATGTCGAGGGGGTCCCTTGTTATATTTTTAAGATTGTAGTGCGGCCCAACAGAATATTTTGCATCAGTATATTTTAATGCACTCTTTTTAATTTGTTTAAAAAATGTTTGTAACAATAACAACTCAAGACCGCCCTTCGTTTTTAGAACATGCTATTAATAACGAATGCGGAACCAGAACGGTCCCCGCTCCATGAAATATTCTCAAAGTCGTATGGTTTAATATAAGCAAAGCCAAGGAGAATAATAAGATTTTAAAAAATTAAAAAATGCAGGAACTTTAGTTAGCCAGTTAACCATACCGATGGTTATTACGGGTTTGTTCGCAAAAGAAGCAATGAGAAAATTTGACAATTTCTCTCAAACTAACAATGCAAATTTGACAACAATGTTGACATTCAAACCTGAAAAAGAAGTAAATAGGTTACTATTTTGAGGAGAAGCTAGCTAAAATGTTAGGCTTTGCAACTGACAATCGGGACATTCATAGTTTTAGAGTTTGCGCCAGACGAAACTACTATGAGGGAAAATCCGCTCGATCTTGCATTACATTCATTACCTATGTTTATTTGGGTGAGCTGAGCACTGATGAAAACTTTTATGATGGAAGACCCCAACTGTTTTAAGAGCTCTTCCGTCAGGGAAAGCTGCATATTGCGATTATGAAATTATACAATTCCCTAATTTACAGTTCAAAAGATTAGTTTTGGGAGGGTTGGATCATTTAATATAAAAATCAAAGACAAAGCGGAAAAGTTGTGAAATGTGATAACCTGCACTGTTTTGGGAAAAAAAATAATACCCCTACTAAAAAATAAAGTCGCGTGGGCCAGAAGAATCAGGGGTTACATTTTAAACGCCTGTGAGGTGTATAACTTTTGAATTAAAAGACCTTGCAGACGTTGCGGACTTGAACAAAATGGTGAATAGGCGCTTTGTATGGGTTTTGAGTACACTAAAGATGTGATTAAAAAACGCAAAGAGGTTGGCGACAACAAAAAGTTTCCTAAACCTAGAACAACTGCGCAATCTAGAGGCAAATAATGTTGGCCAGTATGAATATAAAATAGTTCGAAAACCTGACCTCAAATGGCACTTGGAACCATATTAGAATGGGAAATAAAATTTGAATTCATAAGCCCATTTACATATTTTAGGGCCCTCAAAAAAAGTTTCAGAAAAGCATTCAACTCTGGGCCCTTTACATGTAAGTCTTTTGCCGGACAAAAATAGTCGGAAAGAAATTGAAATAACGCCTTATGGGAAAAAACAGTACATCCTCCACAGAAAAGAAACAGTTGTAAAGAAAGCTTTTACAAAATTTCAGTTCTTCCAAGCAGAAAATTAGGAGACACGTTCACAATGAATTTGAAATTTCTGTCTTTAAAGATGTGGAAGGGATGGGGTTTTGTGGGCGTAGTGACGTCCCTTATAAAAGGAATTAATATTTGCTGGCAAAACTTAGACGTTAAACGCCTTAACGTACCAAACGTCGTTCTTCACAATGGCGAGGGTATTAAGACATAACAACAAGCCCAAAAAAACAATGTGACTTAAATAGAAACAATCTTACAGAACTGAATTGGATTTAAACTACACATTTAGGCCTCATAAGGTTTTATTATAATGAACAAGGGTTTTGACGGAGAGTATGATAAAAAAAATAAATGGATTTAAATTTAAAATCTGTTATAAAACTATGGAGCATTAAACTTTTTGATAAAATCCCCTCATTGTTCAATGATTTGTGGCAGACTGGTTGGGAAAAACAATATTTTTCCTGGACTTATTACAAACAGTTTATCGCAATAATTTTGATCATAATGTGATTTTCTGTCCAACACTAAAAGGAACAAAGCATATCATGATAAAGGGTTTATAGAGACAACAAAGACGTATAATTAGTTAATCCTAGCACTAAACTGAGTGAGTGTTAGAATACTTTAATAAAGTGTTTGAAGGAACGCAGACACTCTTATTATAGATGACTGTTCAGCAGAAAAAGATATAGTTAAAAAGAGAAACACTTTGTCAAAACAGCTTTCAGTGGAAGACATGATGGATAAGTGTGTGGATTTTATGCCAGAAATATAACTCGTTTTAAAAGACTTTAGAGAACAATTAAAGACTGTAGTTTTTTTTCACATGAAAGACAGAGACTCATTTGAAGAATTTGCGCGAAAATGATGTTTTTGAAAAGACCAGAAAAACACGATTAAGCAAAAATTTTAAAAACTGAAAAGTTTAGTAAATTAGTATTGAAAACGGATAATCCTACACAGTATGTCCCGTCTGTAATAATCGTTATTTTTTGGTTATTGAAGTCTTACTTGTCAAGAACAGTAATATGCTGATTCTAGGTCACTTTCGCCCGAAAACTGGTTTGAGGGTGAAGTGGCTTAGAGTCGGCATATTACTTTCTCTCACACACAAAAACACACACACACAGAGGCACACCACACGCATGCAAGCGCGAGGGGAGGGGGGGGACCGGAAGTGCGATGCACTTAAGCACGCACAAACACACACAGACAGATAAATAGTCACCTACCCACGCACGCACGCAAAGGATACAAATACACAAATAGACACACAGAGCAAGGCAAGGACAAATAGAGAGAGAAGAAGGAGAGAGAGAGAGAAGGGGAGAGAGAGAGAGAGAGAGAAGAGAAGACAGACAGACAGACAGACAGACAGACAACAGACAACAGACAGACTGAGACAGACGACAGACAGAGGCAGACAGACTGGGCCGACAGACAGAGAGACAGACGGACATACAGACA
>CM031616.1:22475301-22477801 GCA_018398815.1 Conus ventricosus | reverse complement strand
CAAACAGATGAATCCACGTTCACACTTCAACCATAAACGCATAACTCCACATACACACTGCCCCCACAAACACATAAATCCACATATATACTGCCCCTACAAACAGATAAATCCACATACATACTGCACTTACAAACGGATAAATCCATACACATACTGCACAAACAAACAGATAAATCAACATACAAACTGCCCTCACAAACAGATAAATTCACATACATACTGCCCCCACAAACAGATAAATCAACTTACACACTACCTTCACAAACAGATAAACCCACATACATACTGCCATCACAAACAGATAAATCCACATACATACTGCCCTCACAAACAGATAAATCCACATACAAACTGTCCTCACAAACAGATAAATCCGTATATACACTAACCTCATGAACAGATAAATCCACATACACACTACCCTCACAAACAGATAAATCCACATACACACTACCCTCACAAACAGATAAATCCACATACGTAGTGTTCTCACAAACGCAAGCAGATATATCTATGCACATACCGACCTCACAAACAGACATATTCACACATAGACCGACCTCAGACTTGCAAGTACCGGTACTGGCGTCCAAGCATGTATGCAAGTGTACACGGGCATACACAGGCATCCACGTACAGCACGAGTATCTTATCATGTCCACGATATTTGTCATCTTTAATATACAAGCTTCGTCTCAATTCGTGGAAAACCAAGTTTTCACAAAATGTAGCATGTGATTGTTCAAATCTTCTATCAGTGGACCATATTCTTTTTCATTGTTCAATATTAACTTCATTGTATAAAGAATCGAACGTGGATGTGACTGTACACGATTCTATCAAAACAATAACCCACAAACCAACATCGTGCAAATAGCAAAAGTGCTTTCCATGCATCAAATTAATAGATTTTTATAAACGCTTTTTTTTTTTTTTTTTTTTTTAAAGTCTAATATCACCAAGTGTGAACAGACTCTAAATTAATGAACTCACTCACTCACGTACAGCACGAAAACACGCACACGCCGGCACACTCGTACAAGCATATATACTCTTGCAGGCAGGCAGGCAGACATATAGACAGATTCATATACAGACACACACACACACTTGCGCGCGCGCACATACACACGCACACACAGACACGCACTCACACGCACTCACACGCACACACACACACACACACACACACACACACACACACACACACACACACACAGAGAGAGAGAGAGAGAGAGAGAGAGAGAGAGAGAGAGAGAGAGAGAGAGAGAGAGAGAGAGAGAGAGAGAGAGCGAGAGAGAGAGAGAGAGAGAGAGAGAGAGAGACAGAGAGAGAGAGAGAGAGAGAGAGAGAGAGAAGAAGAAGAAGAGAGACAGAGACAGAGTCAGAGAGACAGACAAAGATAGAGAGACAGAGAGACGACTAAACTACTGGCGCAGACCATGTTATTAAGGTGCTCAAAGCCTAACTTATGCATTGGTTTCATCCGTCAATCGACTTACACCTTAGTCTCATCCGTCAATCGACTTACACCTTAGTCTCATCCGTCAATCGACTTACACTTTAGTTTCATCCGTCAATTGACTTATACGTTGGTTTCATTCGTCAATCGACTTACACTTTAGTTTCATCCGTCAATCGACTTACACCTTAGTCTCATCCGTCAATCGACTTACACTTTAGTTTCATCCGTCAATTGACTTATACGTTGGTTTCATCCATCAATCGACTTACACGTTAGTTTCATCCGTCAATCGTCTTACACGTCAGTTTCATCCGTCAATCAGACTTACACGTTGGTTTCATCCGTCAATCGACTTACACACATTAGTTTCATCCGTCAATCGGACTTACACGTTGCCTTCATCTGTCAATCGGACTTACACGTTAGTTTCATCCGTCAATCGACTTACAAGTTGGTTTCATCCGTCAATCAGACTTACACGTCGGTTTCATCCGTCAATAAATATACATGTCGGTTTCATCCGTCAATCAGACCAACGCTAAACCTCCTCCGCCAGCCGCTGTTTTCGCCATTCTCCCTGACGATGTCTTCACTAAGCTTTTTCATTTACGTCGCTGTAACTTCTGGCTCACTGTAGTCGCATTGCTTAGCAAGCTAGTATAGCGTATATGGACTCGTCTGCACGGAGAAACGCCCCCTCTCCACCTCCCCCCACCCCCCATTCCTCGCCCCCCCCCACATTCGCCCCCCCCCCCCCCCCCCCCCCCACTGTTGATGGCACTGAAACTGAGACTGGCATCAAGCGCGGAGAGACAGCGCAACAAGCTGAAAGGCGGTGCCAGTCAAGCGACAGCAGAATAACGATTGTTGCTGAAGGATCTGTCGCACCAGCTTCACTCAACCAGACCGATACCGTGCTGTGTGGTCGGTCACCTAGGAACTTGCTGGGGTCCGAACAGGTTAGCTGCTAGCGAGTCAGGCTCGTGACCTTGGTGACCCCGCCGGGTCACTGGTTTAATCGGATCTCAGCCG
>CM031616.1:22460301-22465301 GCA_018398815.1 Conus ventricosus | reverse complement strand
GATGGTCACAATACTGCACGACTCGGTGTTGAACGGAGTTGATGCGGACAGACTTGGGTATTCCTATGGTTTTGAAGCTCTAGCATATAAGGCTTCCACGACTAATGACCTTGTGACTCTAGACTCAACTGCTTCATCCATTAAGAAGTCACAAGACGCTGTAGTCATTCACTGTGGGGTCAACGATATAAAAAAAGTCGGACCCCAAAATCAGTAGTAAAATCTTTGCTGATTCTGTCAGAGATCTAGCAGCCAGACACCCCAAAACAAAAATCGTCATAAGCAAGATCGCACCACTTAGAGATTCTGGCATGGAAACTAAACGGGACTTATTTAATGCCTTGGTATCCACAGAACTGTATGGTGTGGAAAATGTCTCCTTCGTCCACCATGGCAACCTACATACCAGACTACTGAAGAAGGACGGCCTTCACCCAACTGCAAGAGGGGCCAGTGTCCTTGCGGGAAACGTGGGGCGACACCTGAGACAGCTGTTCTGGGTGAAGCCAAAGAAAACATCAAGGCGCCCGCTTTATCAGCTGCCCAGACACGCCTACCCCCGAACAAGTTTTCCACGCTTCCTCGGTGAAAGGGACCCATGGCAGAACACGTTCGAAGTATTAAGAGACTGGTATTGAAACACTGTGTGTAGATACTGCTTGACTGCGGACAGCAAATCAACGTTTCATTGACTACATCACTTCGTAACTACTGTTATCCGCCAGGTTTAATTCTTTGCATCTTAGAACTATATTTATACCTCCCCCCTCCTTCTCCTCTCTCTCTCTCTCTCTCTCTCTCTCTCTCTCTCTCTCTCTCTCTCTCTCTTGTACTCTACCTCTATTTTGATAGTTACTAGTTTGCCGCCATTCAAATATCAAAATATTGTGTACTGTAATTAAGCAGGAGTCATGGGCGAAAGTAAAGCTATCAGGTTTATGCAATGGAACTGCAGATCCATACATACAAACCTGCCTTACCTTATTCAACACCTTGCTTCCTCCAGCTATCAGATTCTCATTTTGCAGTCGTTAAATGTGACTCGTAACAATCTACCCAAACTGTCGAACTATTTTTTCCCTCCGGTCTGTGAAAAGACAGAGCAAGGAGAGAAAGTCAAAACGGCTATTTACATTAATGATAAAATGGATTACTCCGTGTGTCCGTCACCGGCACCAACAAACATATTGCAACTGCATTCCTGTGCAGCAAGGGTTAAAATCAGTCAGACGTTAATTGTTAATGTCGTCAGTGTGTACTTACCTAAAGGGCCAAATGAAGAAAATACTGAATGGCTACGTCCATTGCATGATTCGAATGAGAAATGGCTAATCGCTGGTGACTTAACGCTCATTCACCTTTTTGGAAGCCAATAACGTTTCTGTGACTAGTAACAGATTTGTCGAAAATATCGTTGATGCTTCTCTCTATCTACTTAACGACGGGAGAGTTACAAGGATCCCTGATATACCCACTCAAAGAGCTTCTGCCATTGATCTGTCTCTTATTTCTCCCATCCTTGTACCAAATAGTGACTGGAACACACATACTGATAGCTTAGGAAGTGACCACTTACCCGTTATTATTACTCTAAATGATAACTTAGTCCAGACTACGACAGACAAAGACATTATAGCCAAATATAATTATAAGTGTGCTAACTGGAAAATGTTTGAGAATATTTTAAAATCGCAAAATACTAATGACATAAGAGATGATGATATCAACAAATTATATTAAAAAATCACGAACACTGTGTTACAAGCAGCTGATCGTTCCATACCGAAATATTCTAATTTAAAATCTGACAAACATTCGGGAAACATCTGGTGGAACGAAGTTTGTGAGAAAGTTGTGAACGAAAAGAAACGTTTATTCAAAATATACTTACAGGATAAAAAACCAGAAAATCACATCCCCCTGAGGAAAGCGAATTCATTTAGTAACAAAACAATAGCACAAGTGAAACGGCAGTATTGGGCTGCATTTTGTACAGATGAGGTTTATAGCCATAAAGATCTACAAAAGATATGGACAAAATTCAATAACATGAAAAATGGAGTACATTTACCATTATGTCCAGTCTGGATTGAAGGTAATGAATTTCCTTCTAACTTACAAAAGGCTGAGTCGTTCGTCGACATGTTTTCAGATACAATGCTTCCTAATAATCTTCCAAAAGAAATAAGAACTTTGAGGGAAAACGAGGTCCAAAAAGATATGTATAAAGATCCTGTATCAGATAATGCAAATTATGTCAATGCCCCCAATTACTTTGAGAGAACTGAAAGACACGCTGTTTTCTTTAAGTGATAAGAAAACGTCAGTCGGAGCAGACGCAATATCTAGCATAAGTTTAAAACATTTGCCGGAAAACTGGATTATATTACTACATGAATTGTTTCAAAAATGCTGGGATGAAGGTCATATTCCAAAGGTATGGAAACACTCAATCATAGTTCCAATACCAAAACAAGGAAAGTCAAAAAAGATAAAAATAATTACAGACCCATTGCTCTAACATCACACACCGGTAAGCTGCTAGAAAAGATCATTTTAAACAGACTAATTTACCATTGTGATAAAAGAAAAGTTATCCCTACCAATCAAGCAGGTTTCAGGAAGAAGAGAAGTACAATTGATCATTTAGTAAAACTAACAACGCAGTTTGCTCACAAAAAAAAATGTACTGGCAACATTCTTTGATATAAAGAAAGCCTATGACCATGTCTGGCATGGTAGATTACTGTATAAATTAAAAAGTATTGGTCTATCTGGACATATCTATGACTATGTTAAGAATTTCTTATCTGACAGAAGTATGCAAACAAAAGTAGGCAACTCCTATTCCACCTTAAGATTTCCCCAAATGGGAATCCCACAGGGATCAGTTATTGCCCCTCATTTATTCAATATTCTGCTCTATGATTTACCACAATCTGTGTCAAATAATATTTGTAATAGTACAATATGCAGATGACATATGCATGTGGATGAAAGTTACCATAAAAAGGAAAACCCCCAAAAGACAGCTGAACTATTTTAGAAAATTGTATCAACGGGAACTTGATAACTTAAATAATTACATGATGGAGAATGGAATTTTGTTATCACCGGAAAAAACTAATCTTGTACTTTTCAATAGTGGGCCCGATCGACCAGAGTTACCCATTTTTCGAATAGATAAAGAAATCCTAGAGTACAGACCGATGGTAAAATTTCTTGGAGTATATATTACTTCAAAGTTATCGTGGAACCATCATATTCAATATCTATTAACAAAGGCCAGAAAAAGTTTTAATTTTCTAAAAGTTATACAAAAACAAAACTGGGCCAAGATGCTAATGTACTCAAACACCTGGCATTATCGCTGATACGGTCAAGACTCACTTACGGACAAGAAGTTTTCTTCAGTGCCCCGACAAGTTTGCTGAAGAAAATGCAGAGCTTGGATTGCAAAGCTTTCAAACTAGCTATAGGTGTACCATATCATGCATCGTCCCTAGGAACATATCGCGAAATTGGGGTATTACCATTAGATGAGTATCGACGGCTCGCTGTCGCAAAGTATGTCTTACGATCTTCAACATGTGACAGCAATGTTGAAAATGAAGTTAGTTTGAGATCTGATATTAACTTCCCTAAAAGAGCAAAATCATCTCCTCGCTTACGACAATTAGGACTTTCACTTCCAATTTATTCGAAGAGTCGGGAATTAACCATACCGAAATAATTAAACTCAGCTTCCTTCATCTCCCAGCCCACCATGGGAACTTCAAAGAGCATCATTTGATATCAACCATTCGTCTTTGAAAAAGGTGACAATGAAAACTTAATTGGCATAACAGTAAAAGAGTATAATTATAGAAAACTCGTACCCACTTCATCTTAAGATATATACAGACGGATCTCTTTTAGATACTAAAGAAGCAGGTGCAGCATTTGCTATTCCTTCTATAAAGGTGGAAAAATCTTTCTACCTTGGAAAAAACAGATCCATTTTTACAGCCGAGCTAACTGCCATTTTAATGGCCCTGTATTATCTTCTTGATCTTTCTTACCCAACACTTCAGGCCCTCTTTTGTGTCGATTCAAAATCGGTTTTATTTGCCCTCAGCAAATCAACAACAATAAGAAAAGATTTAATTACAGACATTCATGAATTAATACATTTTTTGGTTATAAGGGGTACGAGTATCTCTTTCTGTTGGGTTCCTTCTCACTGTGGTATTCAGTTTAATGAGAGGGTCGACAGAGCAGCAAAGCGGGGAGCAAGAAATACAAGCGAGTCAGAATATGTCAGTATTCCATTGTCTGTCCATGAGGGATACAGTCTATTAGAAAATGCGTGCTGGAAACATTTTAGAAAAAACTAAAAAGTACTGGATGTTTTCTAGATACTCACTCACGCCAGCTAATAAACACTGACACACTTAATTTATCTCATCAATGTAGCTTACCTTATTCACGGATTATAATTTCTTTGATTTATAAGATCAAATTGAATGCTTTTAAGACAAAGTTTTGTAAGAACATAACATGCCTTTGTGGCGGAAAAATTACAAAATAATCACATCCTTTTTCAATGTGAGCACTTAAAACCTTACCTACCATCCCTACCTAAATGTTCTCTGGATCAAGTTGTATCAGATTTATCAGTGATGTGTAAAATTGCAGTTTCATTACATCAAAGTCCTATTTATTCTGTTCTGTAAACTGGAGCCGATGTTGAGTGTTTTGATCAGTAGTTCTTTGTTAGCTCATAGTTGTCTATTTTATTGTTGCTGTTGCTGTTTTTCTTCAAAGCCTTTGAATATATTACTTAATACCTCTACCTCTCCCCCCTTTCCCTCTAACATTGTCTAATATCACTTAACGTGGATAGACGTTAAATTGAAGAACACACACACACACACACACACACACACACACACACACACACACACACACACACACACGCACTCTCTCTCTCTCTCTCATCCTATTTCTCTCTCTCTGTT
>CM031616.1:22452801-22455301 GCA_018398815.1 Conus ventricosus | reverse complement strand
AAAAATAGAGAAATCGTATCACATTGGGAAAAATTTCTCTGTATTCACAGCAGAGCTAATTGCCATTATTATGGCACTGAACTATCTTCTTACTTTTCCATATTTGCATATGGATGAAAGTCACTCTAAAAAAGCTTACACCAATTAGATCAATTAACTATATTAAAAAGGTATATCAAAATGAACTAGACAAAATCAGCAAATACATGATTGAAAACGGACTAACCCTTTCATATGAAAAATCGCATATGGTTCTCTTCAACTCTGGGTATGATCCTAAACCTCTACCCTCTTTTCAAATAAATGGAATGCCGCTTGAATATAAGAAAGTTGTTAATTTTCTAGGAGTAAGCCTGACTTCTAAATTGAATTGGAACTACCATTTGGAAAATATTCTGACAAAAGCCAGAAAAGGATTAAATTTACTAAAAATGATAAGTCGACAGTCATGGGGGAAAGATAGTAAGGTACTTATTCTTTTAGCAACTGCGTTCGTGAGATCAAAATTATCTTACGCTCAGGAAATATTCTTTTCAGCTCCAAATATTTGATAACAAAGATGCAAAGCATCGATAGCAAAGCTTATAAATAGCTCTCGGTGTCCCTGTCCATCCCTCAACACTGAAAACCTACACAGAAATAGGAATTTTGCCTTTTGCCGAAAATATGAAACTTGCTTCAGCAAAATATATATTAAGGAGTCATTCAACGCAAAATTCATGTATCAAGGAAACTGGTTTAAAATCAGAAATACATTTTCCAAAGCGAGCACAGAGTTTTGACTCTGTAAAAACTATAGGCTCCTATACGTCACAATTATTTACAGATGCTGGTGGTTGAACCCGAAACAGTAGCACCTCAACGAGTTACAGTAATATTCCTCAATGGGAGCTTAGTAAGGCTAATTTCGATATTAATTATACACATTTAAGGAAAAGTGATGGGACCATGCTGCCAACATATGTCAAGGCACATATAAACGAAAATTATATAAATCATCTTAAAATATATACAGACGGTTCTCTACTTAAAAACCCAAATTATCAGGTGCTGCATTTATTATTCCATCATTAAAAATAGAGAAATCGTATCACATTGGGAAAAATTTCTCTGTATTCACAGCAGAGCTATTGCCATTATTATGGCACTGAACTATCTTCTTACTTTTCCATATTCGATATATCAAATATTATTTTGTGTCGATTCAAAATCTGTCTTACAAGCTTTAAAATATTCTCACACAAGAGTGAGAGGAGAAATGATATCTGAGATATACCATTTAATTCATTTTTTGTCTTTACGTGGTTCTTCTATGACTTTTGTTGGATCCCATCACATTGTGGTTTAGCAGCAAATGAAAGGGTTGATCGGTTAGCCAAAAATGGTGCAGCTAAGGAAAAGAGCTTTACAAAAATAAATATTCCTTTATCCTTGTATGAAAATTATACCCTTTTAGGTAAAGCATCATGGGATTCGGTGATAGGAAGACAAAAAGAGTGTCCAAACATAACAAAGGACAACAAGGGAAAATTCTTTAAGAAGCTTGTAAAATATAAAACGGGACACAATCTCCACCAGGAACGACTTTTGAAGAGTCTGATCTTTAGACTCAGACTTGATGCATACAAAACAAATATTGTAAAAATGTCACTTGCATTTGTGGCCATAATATTACACTATTCCATGTCACCTTCCTTTGCAGAAATACTCAAAATATTTACCTATTTGGTTATTAAGTTTGAACCCATCAATCGCGAATTTTTGGGACATTTTTGGGAACGAAGCGAAGGCTATAGAAGTTGGTAGGCAATTGTTAAGAGTCCAGTTGGACATTTCTTTGATTCTCGAGTTATTTGTTTGATTTATTTTCTTATTATTTCAATGGTTTTAAAATGTTTTTTTCTTTAAAATGTTCAGATATGAATCCAGGCTAAAGCAGTTTACCGTTATGCCGGTAGCTTAGAATGGGGTTAATGTGATAGTCACTTATTGGTATCTCATTAACTAAATAGACTATGCATGCAAAGATTAGTATACTACACTACCTCCACACTCCATACACTTTTAATGACATTTTTTAAAACAACACACACACTTATACCCCCCCCCCCCACACACACACCGACATACACACACCAGCCCTTTTACATGTGTTTTTCTGTTTTGTCTTTATTTGTTTGTATGCCTGTTCGTTTGTCTGTTGTTTTTGTCTAAGATCACTGTAAAGTGGATAGACATTAAATTAAAGAACGAACACACACACCACACACACACACACACCACACACACACACACACACACACACACACACACAAACACACACCACACACACATTCACCGACCTTCCAGCCCCTATTCCAGCTGGCTCAACCTTACAAATCCCCACCCCCCTCTCTCTCTCTCCACTTTGCTCTTTCCACTTCAATACTCCTTTTTTTCTTTCTTTCTATCCCGGCACTCCAGACAAAGATGGCAAAGCACGTTCTTACCCAGACGACAG
>CM031616.1:22443293-22444869 GCA_018398815.1 Conus ventricosus | reverse complement strand
ATGAGGAGGAGGGAACAGACAGCGACAGCAGAGACAGGAGCATGTAGGGACGGAAGGGGGGGGGGGGAATGAGGGAGACAGACAGACAGATGACAGACAGATAGTGAGAAGGAGAGGAAGACAGACAGACTGACGGAGACCAGTTTGAAAGAGACGGACAGACAGATGGACAGACAGACAGACAGAGACAGAAACAGGGACAAAGGCAGAGAAGACAGAGAAACAGAGTCAGAGAGAGAAACGGATGCAGTGGAAGATTACGAGACAAAGATCGGCACAACGTCCGTATCTGCTACGAAGCAGGTGAAACCATGAAGTGCCTGTCTGCTGCGATGAAAACAAAGGAGAAGGATGTGAGCAATTTGAATGCAAAGAAACACCTTTCTTCTTCGAATCACACAATCACACAAATTCTAATTCAGTGTCTTTAGTCAGCGTCAAATATTTGGTAAACTTTTAGAACGGGAGCGGGGAGGGGGGGGGGGGAGAGGAAAGAAACTAGAGAAGGGTGGAGTGGATGGGGAAGGAAAGAAAACAGAAAGAAGAAAGAAGCAAAACAAAACAAAAGACCCAAGTGGCAACTCCCTTCCAGAAGGAATCGATGTCGAGGACAAAATGGGAGGTTTGTTTATTGAGAGACGACAAACACGAGTAGCAGTCTGCCTCTAAATGCTCCTTGATCGTAACTTCGAAGAACGCGCGCGGGACAACGGAATTCCTGTGCGCAATGTTGGTCGGAGAGAAATTGGATTTCACCAGAAACACGGTCGAAAAGGTATTGATCCCTCTATGCAATCGAGTGTCCGGTAAAGCGATTTGATCATGATTGGTAGTATAGTTCTGATACTGTGGGTGTTTGGGACATATGACGTTTGATGCTCAGAGGCTGTAATCAAAAGGACCACATGCTTATCCTACTTTTCCCGCACCTTTTCCTGCTTTTCCCTACATTTTCCTAGTTTTTCATCCTTTCCCAACTTTTCTTGTATGTCCAACATTTTCTTCTCTCCGTAACTTTTCCTAGTGATTCCGACCTTTTCCTATTTGTCTACCTTTCCTACATCTTCTTTCTTGTGCCCACATTTTCCAATTTTTCCACTGTTGCCTATCGTTTCCTCCCTTTTCCTCCTTTTCCTATGTTTTCTGTGTTTCCGTTCTCTTCCCCACATTTCTCTTCTCTTCCCAACTTTTTTTCCCATTTTCTGTCTCTTCCATATTTTTTTCCCTTACTTTTTCAACGTTTCCTATATTTCCCTTCCGTTTTTTTATCTTGTCCTACGTGCTTACCATTCCTACATTTCCATTATTTTCCCTACATTTACCTGCTTTTCCAGCTTTTCTCTTCTCTTCCCCACTTTTCCAACTTGTCCTGCCTTTCATACATTTCCCAACACTTTCCTGTCTTTTCCGACTTTTCCTCCCTTTTCTATATTCCCTACCTTTTTTTTTTTTTTTTTTTTTGGGGGGGGGGGGTTACGTTTCCTACATTCCTGCTCTCTACAATACCGTTGTCTTCTTCTGTATAGGAGTGGAAAGGGGAGAAGGGAGAGTGGAAAGGGGAGAAGGGAGAGTGGAA
>CM031616.1:22428293-22435793 GCA_018398815.1 Conus ventricosus | reverse complement strand
CACGGGCTGAAAGAGGCAGCCAAACCCGCGGAGGAGACAGCGGCTGACTGCATCCAAAAGTGCGTGCAGCTGTTCTCGGAGAGGGTGGGTGTGGCCGTCAGTGCCGCAGAAATCGAAGTCGCGCACCGTGCAGGTAGACCGGGGGGACCGACAGGGGGTGCGGGAGGGAACAAGCCGCGTCCGATTCTGGTAAGATTTTTTTCCAGACAAAAGAAAAAAGAAGTGTTGGCCAATCGCAGAAAACTCAAGCAAACAGGAATTTCAATCAGTGAGGATTTGACTGTACTGAACCTCAGATTACTGAAACAGGCAGCCGATCACTCAGCCACAATGTCAGCCTGGGCATCAAACGGCAAAATCATCGCCAAACTCAAAATGGAAAGACTGTCAGACTGAGCATTGACAACGAAGTAAACTCCTTCCTCCAAAAGGAAATGTTCCGTTGAGTCACCTATTTTGAGAGAAGTAATTCCACAAAAAGTATGTTTTCGTTGTTTGTGTTTTCTTCATTTCCTTAAATACTTGAGTTGTAAAGCAACAGTGTGAAGATGACATTTGTAAAGTCATTTTGTGCATTAATACATTTTTCATTAAGTGTGGACCATGAAACTAGTACTTCTTTTCTTATGCGATGAAAAAACTGCAACCCTATAGACAGCTCTTTTTTGTACACATGATTATGTCCTTTGAAGTACCGATCAAACTGTTGATCAGTTGATATGCTTTTCATTGCTGATTAATTCTTCTATGTCCTGATAAAGAGGGTTTGTATGATTCGATTGAGGTAGGAGCAAGTGTGGAAAATGAGTGCCGGAAATTTCTATTTATTTAGTCTGTTTATTCATGTATTCATTTATATGATATCATTTTCTAAAAACTGCCTCCCCTCCCCCCTCCACCTTCCCCCTCTGCCCCATCCTCTGCCCCCACTACCATTCCTCCACCCCCCACCTCCGCCTTCCCCCTCTGCCCCCATCCTCGCCCCCCACTACCATTCCCTTCCCCCCCTCCCCCCCCCCCCCCCCCCCCCCCCCCCCCCGCCTCCTTGCTCCCGAAATCGAAAGCTATAATTATGCACTCATGAGCATGATGTAGAACTGTGTGTGTTTTGTTTTTCTAAAAACTTCCTTTTGCCCCCCCCCCCCCCTCTCCCCGTCCCTTCTCCTCCTGTCCCTATTCTCTCTGTTTCCCTCCCCGGCCCCCACTCCCATTACTATCCCCCCTTCCCAGTCCCCTCCCCCCTCCGCCTCCTTGCTCCCGTAATCGAAAGCTATAACTATGCGCTCATGAGCATGATGGTGGAACTGTGAGTGGTCTGTTTTCTGAAACTTCCCTTTAACTCCCCCAACCCCCCTCTCTTGCCCCCCCCCCCCCCCCTCCCCCTGCTCCCTCTGCCCCGTCCTCTGCCCCACTCCCATTGCTATTCCCCCTCCCCTCCCCCTCCCTGCTCCCGAAATCTAAAGCAATAATTATGCACTCATGAGCAGAATGGTAGAACTGTGTGTGTTGGTAGGCCTCTGTGGTGTGTGTGTGTGTGTGTGTGTGTGTGTGTGTGTGTGTGTGTGTGTGTGTGTGTGTGTGCGTGCGTGCGTGCGTGTGTGTGCGTGCGTGTGTGTGTGTGTGTGTGTGTGTGTGTGTGTGTGTGCGTGTACGCGGTGTGTGCGAAGGCGCTGGCGTGTAGGAGTGTGTGAATGTAGGTGTATTTGGGTATTTTCGGAGGTGTATAAGTGTGTATGTGTGTGAGGGTGAGATGCTTCCAACGTTTCGTTGAACAGTGTTTGGTTTTGAATACCTTCCGGACAGCATGTTTGTATATTGGCATAATTTTGTACGGTACGTGTGGAAGTATGGCTCCACAACTTTTTTTTTTTTTTTTATAATAAAATTCATTGGTATGTGAAAGTTAAAGTTGGGACTTAACCTGCTGACACTAAGAATGACATAAAACAGCCTTTTCTCGGGTGATTGGAGGATTGCAGAGGCTTGTGAATGATTATGCTCAGTACACTGGCGTGTATAAGGTGTGACACAAACCCTTTTTTGGGAGTGGGGGGGGGGGGAAGGGGAGTAATATGACAACCGACTCCTCTTGATAATTATCTTTGCTACAATTGTGATTCAGAGAACAGTGATTTTAATTTATGATGAGGATGTTGAGGATTATAATATTTAAGATTTCTTTCTATTGGCGTGCTAATAACATACACAAAACTATTCTACATGTGGAATCGAAGTGTTACAAACTCATACCTATTGGTCAATATCACTAATGCCAGTATTGATCAGCATCATCATCACCATCGTCGTCGTCATCATTATTAGTCCTAGTTTTGGGCTCCGATTGATGTTGCTGCTGATGCTGCTCGATATCGTTTTGCAACGTGATCATGATTACATACCATATTGGTAGTAGTAATATTTCTATTGTTGTTGTTATCACTATAATTTTTGTTGATTGTTATTATTATTATTGTTATTATTATTATTATTATTATTATTAATTATTATTATTATTGTTTTTAATTATTATCAGTATTACTATTACAATGATAATTATTATGTGGTGGTGGTGGTAATGGCGGTGGTAATAACATTAATATGATATTAACACCCTGCAGTTGATCTCCGTGTTCCCTACCCATCAATCTAATCTGAGTGTCCTTGTAATTTTTTTTTCTTCCTTCAAGGCATTTCGCTTTGATTTGAACTGCAGACTGATGTATTTGCTTGCTGATTATTTAATGATTTCGTGAGTGCATACACATTGTTTTTATTTTTGTTTTTCTGCCAATGTAAGGAAGCCAATATTCTTCAGTCACTAGGGTTAAATGTGCAAAAGACTGTCCATGAACCGGTGTAGGTGCCTGTGCATGTGGGATTATGTGTGTGCGTGCGCGAATGCCTGCATGCGTGCGTGTGTGTGTGTAAATGCGTGCGCGCACGTGAGTGTGTGTGTGTAAGTGCGTATGTAAAGTGTGTGTGCGTGCGTGCGTGCGTGCGTGCGTGCGTGCGTGCGTGTGTGTGTGCGTGTGTGTGTGTGTGTGTGGTGTGTGTGTGTGTGTGTGTGGTGTGTGTGTGTGTGTGTGTGTGTGTGTGCGAGCGCGCAAGTGAGTGAGTGAGTGTGTGTGTGTGTGTGTGTGTGTGTGTGTGTGTGTGTGTGTGTGTGTGTGTGTGTATTTTTGTGGCCTAAGATCTGTAAATGGTTTTTACTGTGGAGTGCATGTTTAAGAAGCCTCGCAGTTCTTATCTTTTTGATGATGATCACATTTTTTTTCTGGAGAGTAAAATGTGTTTAGGAATGAGAGTACTAGCAGATGTATGTGTAAACATTGTTGAGTAAAAGGGTAAAAATAAGGAGGTTTTTGAGGTTTAGGAAATGTAAATAGTTTGTAGTCTTGGGTGTTATGTTTAAGGGGTGCACATTTTGTTGTTGTTGTCTTTTTGGATTTCAACCATGGTTCTTTTTCTGGAGAGCTGAGTAGTATCTAAGAATAAGAGTGCCAGTATATGTATGTGCAAACATTGCTGTGTGAAAGGGTAAAAGATAAGAGTGTTTTTGAAGTTTAGGAAATTTAAATAATTTGTAATCTTGCGTACATAGTTAATTAGACGCACATTTCTGTCCTTTTTACTGGATATTATTCGTGGTTCTTTTTTTCTAGAAGAGGTTCACTGCTCCCTGCAGTATTTTGAAAGCAACAGTTTTGTTGTTGTAAGAATGACATACAAGCTCCGCCGAAGCAAGGCCTGTAGTCACCGTCTGAAATAATCTTTTTGTGTGTTACATTGAATGTTAATTCGTCAGGTTTTGTATGTTACTTGTTCACATGTTTGAGTTTTTCGTTTCAATACAATATAAAACAGAACAGGTTGCTAAGACATATGGGGAAAGTGTTACTCACAATGATAATTATTAAATGAGTAGTCTCTCAATAGCCTCAGCGAATGTACAAGGCCTTGAAAATTTTCAGAAAAGAAGGATGTTTTCCAATTTCTTAGACAGAAACAAAACTCTATATACTATTTACAAGACACTCATTTCACACAAAAGCTAGAGAAACAAGTAAGAGCCGAATGGGGATATGATTGTTATTTCGCTTCATATACGTCACAATCAAGGGGGGTTGCAATAAATTATTTAATAAAAATTTTGATTTCAAGGTGAAAAAAGTTATTAAGGACACAGAGGGTAATTACATTATCATTATTATTCGTACTATGGAAAAAGAATTAGCCCTTGTAAACGTTTATGGTCCAAACACTGACACTCCCCAATTTTACACAGATTTACAAAGTAAAGTTCAACAACTGACTTACGACGGAATCATATTTGGAGGGACTGGAACTTAGTTTTAAATCCAGCATTAGACTATTACAATTATAAACATAACAATAACACACGAGCTCAAGAAAAGGTGATAGAATTGTCAAATGAAATAAAATTAATAGATGTATGGAGAGAAATCAATCCTGAAACACTAAGATACACATGGAGAAGACCAAATCCACCACAACAAGCTAGACTAGACTTTTTTCTTATCTCAGAAAACTTAATTTCCAATGTACGTGATGCTGATGTAAACATTGGTTATAGAAGTGATCATTCTCGCATCTCAATAACATTAGATTTTAGCGAGGACACAAAATCAAGAAATTTTTGGAAGTTTAATGCATCACTGCTAAGAGATGAAAGATATGTGGATCTTGTTAATGAAACTATCAAAAATACAAAAAATACGAAAGAAAAGAAATTGATAATATTCCTTTAGAAAATCTTTGTTTTACTATTTCAGATCACTTGTTCTTAGACACTTTGTTTATGGAAATAAGAAAAGCGTCAATGGAATATAGTGCAAGAAAGAAAAAAGAAAACGCACAGGCAGAAAAGAAATTAGAAGAAGAAATATCAATCATAGAAAACAAACTTAGCAAAACAATTGAAGAACAACATCAACTACATAATAAAGAGAAGATCTTGTAGCATTGAGGAAATCAAAATACAAGGAATATTAGTAAGAAGCAAAGTGAGATGGGCTGCAGAAGGGGAAAAGATAACTAAATACTTTTGTAACCTTGAAAAAAGACACTACATTAGTAAGCAAATGTATAAGGTCATTTCAAAAGATGGAAATTGTCTTGAAAAGACAGAGGATATCCTACAAGAAACTAGAGATATTATGAAAACCTATATAATGAAAAAGAATGTAAAGCCACAATTTAGAAAACTATGTTAATAACCTTCCAAAACTGACAGAAACACAGGCAGCCTCACTTGAAGGTAAGCTTACTCTTGAGGAAGCATCGGAGGCACTCAAAAACATGAAAAATGGAAAAAGCCCTGGAACAGATGGGAAAGACCGCAGATTTTCTTAAATTTTTCTGGAAAAAAATAGGTGTTCTAGTTGTTCGTAGTCTAAATGAGGGCTTTGAACAGAAACAGATGTCGATTACACAGAGAGAAGGTATCATAATTTGTCTCCCTAAGGGAGATAAACCTAGAGAGTAGTTGAAAAACTGGCGTCCCATTCCCTTCTTAATGTTACTTACAAAATAGGATCGTCATGCATTGCAAATAGAATTAAATCAGTTTTGCAAAAACTAATAAATGAAGATCAGACAGGGTTTATCAGTGGCAGATATATTGGTGACAATGCAAGATTTATTTATGATGTAATCTATTACCTAAAGAAAAAAACTTGCCAGGACTTTTAGTTTCACTGGATTTTGAAAAGCTTTCGACTCTATTAACTGGAAATATATGCATAAAGTAATGAACGTTTTTGGATTTGGGAATGACATTTGTAACTGGATAATTGCTTTTTATACTAATATAAAATCTTCAATCATTGTGAATGGAAAAGCGTCGCAAAAATTCCCTATTAAACGAGGATGTAGGCAAGGAGATCCAATATCTCCTTACTTGTTTATTTTATGTGCAGAACTATTGGCATGTAAGATAAGAGAAAATCAAACCATACAAGGCATACAGCTGTCAGACACGCAATGTAAAATCAGTCAATTTGCAGACGACACAGTGCTATATCTAGAAGGAGATAAAAAATCGTATGAAACAACTTTTAAAATCCTCCAAGAGTTTCAATGTATATCAGGATTAAAACTAAATTATGAAAAAAACTTGCAATGTGTGGATAGGCAATAAATGTAATAGTGAATGCAGATTTTTACCAAATCTCAAAATGACTTGGAACCCCATAAAATTTAAAATCTTAGGCCTTTGGTTTACAAATGATCTAAGCAATGTAGCAGAACTAAACTTAACAGAAAAGTTTCAAGAAACTAAAAAAACTATTCAATATATGGATGAAAAGAACAACTACACCCCTTGGTAGAATAGCTATTCTTAAATCGGTTATATTGTCAAAATTAACCAACTTGTGGATCATGCTCCCAAACCCACCTGACAACATAGTTCAACAACTGCAAACAATGTGTTTTAAATTCGTATGGGACAAAAAAGGGATAAAGTTAAAAGGAATGTAGCAACACAGGATATACAAATGGTGGAATTAAAATCCCTCACATAGCATCATTTATTAATTCACTAAAACTAACATGGTTAAAGAAGTGCTATGCACAGACGTTCAGTGCAAAATGGAAACAAATTCTGATTAAAGAATGCCCACAAGTTGAAATGCTAGAGGAGTATGGGTCTTCGGTACTTAAAATTGGAGGTCGCCCAATAAATATGTTTTGGAAAGATGTTTTCAAGAGCTATATACAGTTCTTTGAAAAATTGATTCATACGACAATAAAGACATACTGATGGAGCCCCTATTTTACAATAACAAATTCAAGATCGATGGAAAGGAATTCTACTTTGATGAGTGGGCAGAAGGAAATGTTTTCCATGTAAAAGATTTACTAAAAGAGGATGGTAAATTCATGAATGTTAATGAGTTCCAAAACATCTTGCAACGTCCAGTTCAAAGACTGAAATATTTTGGCTGTGTAAGTTCTATTAGAGAATTCTTGAGAAAAAAGGAAATAAAATTAGAAAACAACAGAAACGAAGGAACTGAACACCACAAAGCATTTAGCCAAATGATTCATGCTCCCAAGGGAACAAAACTATTCTATGAAATACTGATTGGTAAACCAGTGTTGCCTAATGCATGTGGGGGATGGGAAAGAAATCTGCAAATGGAAATTCCTTGGGCAAATATTTTCATGGAAACAAAAACAATAAAGGAAATAAGGTTAAAGTGGTTTCAAATAAAAATTAATTATCGGGTTTTGGTGACAAATTCAATTCTAACAGATATGGGAGTAACAGAAAACAACAAGTGTAGTTTTTGTGAAGATGTTAAAGACTCCATTTTGCACTACTTGTGGGAATGTCAACATGTGCAAAGTTTTTGGACAGAATTTACAGAGTACATAAAAGGAAAATGTGCAAATTGTGATCGACTGAAACTAAATCAGTTACTAGTACTCTTTGGAAATGACAACAAAACAAAAACGGACAACTGTTTTCTGCAC
>CM031616.1:22413293-22423293 GCA_018398815.1 Conus ventricosus | reverse complement strand
AATAGGAGGACACATAACAATGTATCGATCTGGCGGTCCAGTAGAGGCTGGTGGAGGTTTGCTAGTTTTATTTTTCACCAGATCGAACTTCATTAAGAAAATTTTCTGTTGTTCTAATAGAGGTCGACAAACATACACGATGGCATCCATATAGATCTTACTTTGGAAGTCAGCAAAATATGGACGCTTTACCAGTACCTTAACTAATTACTGACTGAAACATCTTTTACTAGTTCTTATTATTTAAGGGCAATGAAGTAAAAGCATTAATGTATTTTGTTTGTAGATTAGTCGGTTTTGTGTTCTCTTTGAAAGATTCATCTACTTTGTTTTATCCAACATAGTGACATTTTTTCTTATGATGTACAAAAAAAAAGTTCCTGGTCACAGTTTAAAATACAACGGCAATTCTTTGACATTTTTAAACTTGAAATTCTTTTTCTTCTTTTTACTGTTGGCTTGAGAAGTTTCTTCTTTTTTCATAATAAACTATAAGAAGGGGGAAATTAATCACAAAGTAGGAATCATCTTTTACACCTATTGGGAAACAATTACATCCCCTTGTCTGCAAGCTAATGCCCGCTTCTGACACTTCATCCCCTCCGTGGCACAGACCCCGACACGGGATAAACCAGGAAACGTTCTCAGCTCGGGGTAAATGAGCAAGCTGCAAACTTCCGGTAGAAAAGAGACGGGAAGCTGCCTCGATTCTTCTGCGGGTCTCGTGTCTGGATCGGAAGCGACGCGAGTCGGCGCCGGAAGCAGTATTAGTTGTAGAATGATGGACCGTAATTGTTTTCGCTCAGGGAGCCCAAGTCACCGTCCTTATCTCTTATCAACACTTCCGTCTCCTTGTCTCGTTTCAAATTTCTGTTTTGAAAACGAAGAATTCCTTTATTATTTTTCACTGTGCTGAATGATTTTGATGTTTAAAATGACTGAGAGTCTGAAATATTTGCTTTTTATTTTCTTCCACTGTGCTCCTCCTCCTCCTCCTCCTCCTCCTCCTCCTCCTCTGCGTACGCAGGCTGATACTCTTGCGGACACTCTGTATAGACAGACAAGGATCAATCCTATCTACCCGACAAAGGGACTGGAGTTTTGTGTGTATGACCGTTTTACATCCCGCCATTAAGGCAGCCATACTCCAACTTCGGGGAATAATTCCACCGTGCTGATTGAGATTGTGTTTAGTGGGGAAAAAAAATGTTAAGGTTTACCACGGACACATACGCGCAAATAAATGCCTCCGCTTGCCCTCTCTCTCTCTCTCTCTCTCTCTCGGGGGTCACTTCCGGTTGGCGAAGTGTTGACACTGAGTGACAGGAGCTGCGACTTTAAAGTGAAGTTTCACTGACCTGAGCCCCAACATCAACCTGAAGACTGCACAGTCGTCACCATGCCGGAGACTACGTTGTCATTCCGAGCCGTTTGTGGAGGATTTGTGCCAGTCTTCCTGGCTTTCATGGCTCGACGAGATGTGAAGAAGAAAGCCATGTTTATTCGGACATTGAAACTGGACCGACGGCTACACGGTGTCATAGTTGGCTTGCTCCTGCGTATTTGTACTCCAGCGTTTTTCTACACCGCTGTGGGGACGTGGAGCTGAACCCTGGGCCTACATCTGGCGGAAGGACGGACAGTCTCGACAGTGCCGTCTGAAGGGTGCCACTGACGGTTCTGGTGGAGCCCCTTCGCCGTCACGGACAGCGGCGAACCGACGCTGAAGGACATCATGTCGATTCTTAACAGTAAGTTCGACGAGGTGAAGGAAGAAATTCGACAGGTCAGAGACATTTGCGCTGGACTGCATGAAGAGTTGACCGAACTGAAGGAAAATGTTACAAATTTAAAACGTGAAAATCAGTCTCTAAGGGAACAAAATGAAAAACTGTGGAAAAGGTAGAGAACTTGGAAATGAAGACTGACGACTTAGAGGGACGGTCCAAAAGAAATAATGTTATCTTTTATGGCATTCCCCGACATGAAAATGAAACAAAAGAGCAATGCGAAGGTTTAATCAGGGATGTGTTAACAGACAAACTGGACATGACACAGGACATTGAATTTGACCGACTTCACAGACTCAACAGAAAGGAAGACTCCCCTATTATTGGTCGATGTACTTTTTTCAAAGACAAAGAAAGAATTCTCAGTAACAGAAGAAAACTTAAAGGCACCAACATATTTATTGGGGAAGATTTCTCCTCACGAGTCCGAGATATTCGACGTAAACTTGTACCTCATTTGAAGGCAGCCAGAAATGAAAACAAAAAAAGCGACAATGATTTTTGACCATTTGATAATAGATGGAAAGAAATTTGTCCTGGACCACCAAGAAAATCTAAAACTAATTCAATAGGAATACGGCCGGCCCAGCACACATGACGAATACAGATGTTTCTGTCGTATAAAAAATGTTGAGCATAGAATTGTAAATAATGCACAGGGGACAAAAAATTTAGAATCACCGTCTTCTTTTAGCTTTAGCAGAATGTCATCACGTGCAAGTGACACTGTTCTCCGTGAACCTGTGACAGAGGGTGACACTGCAGCAATGGCAGCCCCCGCTAGCGTGCACGAGAAAAGCGTGAACACTCGCCCAATCTCCAGTGGTGTCATGATGTGTGTTTTGTGGATGGCAGTGAAGATTGTAAACAGCGAGAAAAAAGTGCACGTGTGCGAGGGAGTGAAAGAAATAATGTGTGTATGGATGATAAACGCTTGTCTTTTTTGCACTGGAATGTCAATGGGTTATTGTCGAAGATTGGTGATCAGAACTTTATTTCCTATGTTACATCGTTCGATATTGTTTGTCTGTTGAAACTTTTCTTGATTATTTACAACCTTCTTTTTTTCATACCCATGAGATATTCTGCAAACCCGCTGTACAATTTACTCGTCAAGGAAGACGATCAGGGGGAATAATTTGTCTCATAAAAAAAGAGTTTCTGCAACATGTTAGAGCTGTTGATGTTGAGAACAACAATGTCATCATGTTTGTAATATCTAAAAGTTTACTCAATTTGACCAAAGATGTTTTGTATGTGTGCACCTATGTACATCCGGAAAACTCACCATATTATTCGTATTTTGATGTTGATAATGGTATTCGGACACTAGAAGATATTCTGACGGATAAGATATTTGAATTTCCTAATATGTACATACTTTTAAACGGGGACCTTAATAGCAGAACGTCTAATGTTAATCAGGATATAACTATGCACGACACTATGTATAATAACTCTTTAAAAAACGAATCGTTTTGTGTTAAAAGGGAATCTGAAGACAAGGTACTGAACAGGTACGGAAAATGTTTGCTAAGCATGTGCACAGCTCTAGAATTATGCATTTTAAACGGAGTATGTAATGGCGACCGTCAAGGTCGTTTACATACGTTTCTGATACAGGTAATAGTGTGAATGATTATATTTTGGCATCTGTTGATCTGTATATATGTATGATGGCATCATGTACTCTATATGTACAAGAACGCATTGAGTCGGATCATCTGCCTTTGGAATTCCATGTTAATTTTGATAATGGCGATGAGCTTCATATGAACCAAGGTTATAACAATAAAAAACGGTAAGTGTATTGAAAAGTTTGTTTGGCAGGAACAGAGGGCTGGAATATTTCATGCTCTCATGAGCAGTGAAGATTGTAAATCTTTACTCGAAGCAGCAATTGATCTTATTGATGTGGACATCAACTTGGCATTGAATGCGTTTAACAACTGTATGAAAAAACAAGCTGAGTGTATGAAAAAAAGTATCAGAACAGATAAGAGGAAACGTAAAGATGCATGGTTTGATACAGAATGTCATGTAGCTAAGATTTTGGCTAGGAGGTTGCTTAGAGTATTTCGTGGAACTTTAGACGTTGAGGACAGGTCAAAGTATTGTAAATCACGGAGAGAATATAAAAACCTGTTACAGAAAAAGCAAAATGAATATAATACTTGTCTATTAAGTAATCTTGTCAATTCGGTCAATGATCCCAGTGCGTTCTGGCAGAATGTACATAAGGTGTCACCCAAAGGGTATCGTGTACATGCATCAATTTCTATTAATGAGTGGTATGAGCATTTCAAAAACCTCCTTGATAGGGATGTGGACAGTTCAATAGAAATGGAAACCGCGTCTGATTTAGAAGTCACAGATGAACTCAATCTATTTGATAACCCAATTTCAAAAGAAGAAGTTTTACTTGCCATAAAGAAATTGAAAAACGGCAAATCTGCTGGTCCAGATGGCTTAATTGGAGAAATGTTTAAAAATGGTGGGGAAATAATTGTCGATTTCCTTGTTAAATTTTTCAATGCTCTTTTTCACAGAGGAATATATCCCGAAGCCTGGATGGAATCAATTATAGTACCACTATTTAAAAAAGGTGATGTTAACGATCCTGGCAACTATAGAGGTGTGTCACTTTGTGACATCGGCAGCAAATTGTACAGTTCTATTATAAACTATAGTTACAAATATGGGTAGAACAGTATAATATAACCGGCGAATATCAGGCGGGCTTCAAGAAAGGGTATTCACAGTGGATCATATGTTTACATTACTAGCAATAATACAAAAGCAATTTTCGTTAAATCGTAAATTCTATGTAGCTTTCATTGATTTTGAGAAGGCCTTTGACTCTATATCAAGGAAACTACTGTGGCCAGTTCTTCAGAAGAATGGTATTAAAGGGAAGCTGTATCAGTGTATAAGAAGTATGTATTCTAACGTAAAAGCAAAAGTAAGAGTCGGCAACGAATTCACACACAGTATTTTGTGCACACAGGGTGTGAAGCAGGGAGATACCTGTAGTCCTGTATTGTTTTCTCTATTTATAAATGAATTAGCATCAGAAATCATGGCGAAGGGACGACATGGAGCGACGTTGTCACACGAGACCATCGAATTATTTGTCTTGCT
Source organism: Conus ventricosus (assembly GCA_018398815.1). Lineage (NCBI taxonomy): Eukaryota > Metazoa > Mollusca > Gastropoda > Neogastropoda > Conidae > Conus > Conus ventricosus. The sequence continues at coordinate 22,418,362 of CM031616.1, read as the reverse complement.
ACTGGCTGACGATATCGCTTTGCTATCAGAAACTCCAGTTGGACTCCAAACCCAATTAAATAATCTCAATAGTATAGCCACAAGGCTTCAACTCAAGGTAAATATGAAAAAGAGCAGTATTGTGGTTTTCAGAAAAGGGGGATACTTAGCAGCAAGAGAGAGATGGTCTTTGAATGGTGAGGCAATGGAGGTTGTGAATTGTTACAAATATCTCGGCATCTGTTTTAGCACACGTCTTGGTTTTACACCTGCCTGTCAGGATCTTGCGAGCAGAGCAAAACGTGCATTACTGTGTATACTGAGAAAACTGTATATGCTAAATAATAATTCTTTACCTGTATTACTCAAACTTTTTGATGCTCAAGTGCAGCCAATCGCACAATATGGAGCCGAGATATGGGGCATGGATAAAGCTGTTATTGAAATAGAAAAAGTTCACCTATTTGCTTTAAAAAGATTCTTGGGGGTGCAGCCTAGAACGCCAAATGACCTTGTATATGGGGATACAGGCCGTAATCCTTTGTATATCAACTCATGTTTGCGATGTATTAGTTATTGGTTGAAAATTTTACGTATGAATGAGGAAAGATTACCACATAAGGCGTACAAAATGTTGCTTAGTTTAGAATTACGAAATAAGAAATGTTGGGCATCTGACATTCGCGATTTTTTGTATCAAAATGGGTTCGGATTTGTTTGGATTAATCAAGGTGTTGAAAATGTCAAAGTCTTTTTAAAAGAACTTCGTCAGAGGCTGATCGATAACAGATGGCAGAAATGGGAGGAACACATTCAAAACAGTGACAGGTATGCATTTTATAGAACATTTAAGTCGTCTAGAAATTGTGAAGCATATCTTTTGCTTGACATTGACAGACACTTAAAGAATATATGACAAAGATGAGATTTGGAATAGCTGATATAGGTACACAGAAGTATCGGTATACAAATGCTGATGAAGATGCTAGGATGTGCCCACTGTGTAAGAATGCCACGGAAGATGAACAGCATTTTTTGTTGTGTTGTCCTGCCTTCCAAGATTTGCGAAATGATTTTATCCCCCCTAAATATCTCAGAAACCCATGTCTGTTTAATGTCGTACTGCTCATGGCAAATCGAAATGAAATAACATTGAAGAATGTTTGCATATATTTGTACAAAGCATTTAAAAGACGCACTGTATTACTTAGTTAAAGTGGTGTTGGATAATGCGATAAGGATAGATCAATGCTCAGCTGTCATGTCATGTTATGTCATTAACTAACTATTCATTGTTTAATTGAAAAAGTGTATTATCAAGATATGTACCCCCTTCAGAATGGGCTATGGCCTACACTGAATAAACTTCCGCTTCCGCTTCCGCTTCCGCTTCTCTCTCTCTCTCTGATCTTTGAGTTTCTAAAGGAGATTAACATTTTTCATTGATCTCAGATTTTATGGAAGAAAGCTTTTAACGAAGTTTCTGGTACGTTTTTAGAAGATGCATTTTAAAGAGATGTGTGAAAGGTTTTGTTGTTTTTGTTGTTGTTGTTGTGTTGTTGTTGACGACTTGTGAGTTGATTTTAACGTGCTGAAAGCCCTGATATGGCCCTTTGCGGTCGGCTGGGCTATAAGCAACATTACCTTATCTTACCTCTCTCTCTCTCTCTCTCCTCTCTCTCTCTCTCTCTCTCTCTGCCTCACACACACACACACACACACACACACACACACACACACACACACTATATAGAACAAGCTATATAAGCGAAACATCCATCCAAAAGTAAACAAAGTGGGGGTCAACAAAAAGCCCACATTGATCCTTTGCACTCATGATTTTGATGTTGTTGTTGTTCTTCTTCGTTGCAGACTCCTGCAGAACCTGAGCGAGCAGAAAGAGGCTGTCGGGGCTCTACGCGCATTGCTCAGCAAGCTGGGCGCCCGGGCAGAGCAGCAGGCGTCAGTACCCACTCCTCGTTTGCTCTTAGTCTAACCAGTTTCTTTTATCAAAGGCAGTGCAGTGCCTCCTCTGGTGGGTTGCCTCGTGGCGACCTGATAGTGATTTGCTCTCTGTATGCTGCCACAGGTCGAGGAGTCTGCCTGTGTGTGGGTTTGGTGGCCAGAGTGGGACTAACGTTGCCATGGAAGGGAGGGTAGAGAGGGGGAGGTGAATGGCGTGGAGGGGGGAAGGATGTTGTGGGTGAGCACGGAAGGCGAGACAGAGAACACACACACACACACACACACACATGCGCTCGCACGCACGCATGCCCCCTGTGTAGATAATTAATTTTTGACATAGCATGCTTTACTATGAAGTCATATCATACAATGTAATGCCACACATTTAATCTTCATGGCAGAATTTGTGGTTGTGTGTGTGTGTGTGTGTGTGTGTGTGTTGGAACGTTTTATTGTTGATGGCTGCCACCATCAGAAAAGGCTTCTATTGAAAAATGTGTGCATGATTTTACAAGTGAGCGCTCTCAGCTGTAAAGGGGTACGTATTTAGTGAGTGCTTCTACCCGTAGATTTTATTTTGAGTGGGGTGGGATAGGGTATTGGGGATGGGGGAAGGGTAGCAGCTCAGTATGATTCTGACGTTCATGTAAAACCTAAGTCATTGTTTGGGAAGCGAGCTATTAGACAGACCTCTACTTCTTCGAGGACTCACATGATAAGACCTTTGCCCATCTCATATTTCTCTCTCTCCGTTTCTCGTTAAAAACAAAAACATGAACAATTTAGACGCCCTTCCGAATGTTATAAACTTCGGCTATTTTTAATTGTGCTCCTAGTCTGATATGAATTACATTATAAATTACTTACATTAAATTCTAACAAAGATGTATTGATGATATGTATTCGAAATCTTATTTTAGGACCTTCATGAACAAAACTAAATCAGTAATAGTAAAAACCAATATATTCTTTTAAAAGTTTCTTTTCATAAGCATGACATGCTTGTGGTCGACAGGTGGTGTCTCATATTCATTTTTTTCACGTAGTTCACCGAAATTTTAATGTTTTACTGTTTGACAATTTTCCACCAGTGGCAGTTGCAGACTCGAGTCCTAGTATATGAAAATATCATTCAAACAACACTGATTTTTTTTTATCCACTCGCCAATTTACAATAAAATGTAAGATATATGGTTTTGAATTTTATCGTTCAGTGGGCATAAAGTATGCAACTACGTCTTTTAAATTATGTCGATTTTAATACATTCATGACATAAAGAAAAATTACTTTCGCAGTCAACAAAAATGTTCATTTATTGTTTATTGTATTATAGTTTGATGATTTAGTACAACATTTAAGGTTCAGATAACATCTAGATTACTGAATAACAAATTACTTCCCCTGAAAGCTCCTTTTTTTTCTTTTTGCTCTGTAGCAGTGGTTGACTTTTTAAACAAAGTGCCAAAGAAATCTCGTGTCGTTTGAGATGTTTTCACGTTCTCTGATTTCGGCGCTGGGGTCCTGTTCACATACTGGTTACTTCTTCCTCACCATCAACCTTTATTATGACCCCCACCTCCCCCCCCCCCCCCCCCCTCCCCCCGAAAAAAAATCAATAAATCAATCAATAAAATATAAATAAAGATAAAATAAAATAAAGAAAGAAATAGAAATAAAGAAGGAGAGGGAAAAAAACGAAAAAAAAAACGAAGTGTATACGCAATGCCGCCCAATCATTGTGAATCTACGACGAGCACGCCATTCCGTACCCAACTGGAAAATTGCCTCCCACAATGCACTGCGGTTTCAGCTTCTTGACAAGAAATCGAGCTTGCTCTACGCAGCATGGGTTGTTCAGTCTGCAAAGGCCGCAACCCTCTGACAGCACGTATCGAGAGGGGGGGGGGGGGGAAATATATTACTGGTTCGATCGCTTTTGTCTCTTATGTCGTCTGTCATTCTGAGAAACAGTTCTGACTTTCCTGAAGACTTTCTATAGCTGGACGTGGCGTCACGACCGATTCCAAAACCGGGATATATATTGGGCTGATATCCAGTGATCAGGCAGGCAGATTCGAGGTAAAGTCATCATCCGTGCATGAGAAGTTTTCGTGTTTTCAAGTTCACTGTCGGGTCAGGATAAGTTCCAGACCAGTGTCACGACCGACCCCTGAAGGTCTGCCCTGACAGGATCGATCTAGATGGGAGTGAAGGAGTGACTGACCTCACACGCCTCGCAAGAGATCACACAAGAAAGATTACGATACAATACACCATTTATTCACACCAGCACACACATAGTCACAAATAAGCTTTCTAACACACACAACACGCACAATCACAATTAAGCATTTCAACACACACAACATGCACATAGTCACAAACAAGCATTCCAACACACACAACATGCACAATCATAAATAATCATTTCCCCCGCACACACCATAACCATAATCATAAATAATCATTCCCAACAGTCATCCCTTCCTTGCTTCCCGTGGTTCCCCCACACCTCTGTCTCTCCAAAGTCCTCCGAAAGCACCGGGTCGATTCAGGCAACCCCCAAACCGGGTCTGTTCCTGAATAGAGTTTCAAGGCCGACACCCTTGATACACGCGCACGCCCCAAAAGGGCACGACACAGAGTTACCCACACCCGGTCACGTGCACTGCAGGAGGTCCGTGGACGGTGGAGAATGGCTCCCGTGGGACAGGCGTTGTCGCGGAAAGTCCCGGACAGGGCCAGGACCATCCAGCCAAGTTCACGTGCTCCTCAACCAGTGCGTAGCCCAACAGCGCAAGCATCGGGTGGAGCCCCCGGGAGGAGAGAAGGAAGGAACTGGAAGGGAAGGAGAAAGAAGGGTACTGGAACCCCGCAGTCAGTACGGTCTGATATTGCTGCTTAATCCTAACAGCCACTCGCATGATGGGCGAGGGAGGTGTTTGCTGAATAAATTGTTCACATCAGCTTAACACAGACCTGAGCATAACACAGTCAACAAACCAAACGAGGAATGTTCGCTAAAAGGTCTCCTCACACGAAGCAGGTAGAGATTACATTGACAGGCTAAACAAACAAATATTACTCTATATCTTCATCCTTCCTTCACTCACGTTCCAACATT
>CM031616.1:22405793-22408293 GCA_018398815.1 Conus ventricosus | reverse complement strand
GAAATGTAAGGAACGACTACGAACTCGAATATGACAAACATGAATTTTCGCCCACAGACATTGATTGGCCTTACAGTTGATAGGCTACGTCAGTCATTTGCGTCCGTACAAATGAAATTCTCTATTGAAGGACCCAGGTAAAAAATCTTCATTAAAAATCACAAAAAGGCACATTTTGATGAAGATTTCTACCTGTGTATTGACTGGATGACACGGGAAACGACTGAATGAAGCGCCAGCTGGCAGCTCTTCAGTCGGCACTACCCAGGTAGGCAGCCCGTTGTATAAAAGAGTGTAGATTGCAAAGCTCTCAGAGCTTGGTCTCTAGCCGAGGATAGACGCTATATAAGTATTCATCATCATCATCATCATCATCATCATCATCATAACCATGTTTGTTCATTCCTTAACGTGCTTGTTCTTAGCACCTCTGCTGCTGTTGCTATCGCTGTGTAGCAACCTGAGGTAGCTGGTAGCAAAGTGAGGCGTCTCCAGGCGAGAATCTAAACAAATTTGAAAAGTGACTTTTAAAGTTCCGCCCAAAAAACGTTGACAAATGAATCACAAGACAAAACACGACGCGTTTCGACCTCTTAGGTCTTCTTCAGGCAAGATACACAGCGCCCATCTTGCGCCGAATTGGTTGAAGAGAAGTGACTGCTCGTTCATTTTCGTTGTCCTGAGTGTTGTGTGTCTTGCCTGGAGAAGACCTAAGAGGTCGAAACGCGTCGTGTTTTGTCTTGTGATTCGATTGTCAACTTTTTATTTTTTTTTTGGGGGGGGGGGGGGGGGGGGGGGGGGGGGGGGGGGGGGGGGCTTTAGCAAAAAATTTTCAAATTTGTTCTGAGGTAACTGGGCCAGCCTGGAACCTTCTGGTGTGCAGGCAACTTTCATCTCTGCGTGCCTCCTGCCTCCTCCTCCGCGAGCTAGGCGAAGAGATGCTGCACGCAGCATTACTTTGAAGTTAAAACTAAGCGAATGTTTCATAATGGGCGCGAAACTTACTTTCATCGTTTAGTAGTGATAATTTCGAAGGTTCATTTGTTTTGTTTGCTTACTCGCCTGCTGGTTGTTTGTTTGTGTGCTTTTTGTTCTTAGTTTGTTTTTTGTACTCCCAGTTCTTATAGAACAGGGAGTACTTTAGAATGGGAACGAAGAAATGCTCTGTGTGTGTGTGTGTGTGTGTGTGTGTGTGTGTGTGTGTGTGTGTGTGTGTGTGTGTGTGTGTGTGTGTGTGTGTGTGTCCGTCCGTGGTCAAAATGTGTTCCACTCGCTCCAGACAAAACTATTGGACCGATCTTTCTGAAAATTGTAGGCATGTTTATTATGGGTCACGGATGATGCCCGATGTTTTAGTTTACCGTTATAGCCGTTACTAACGGCTGTAACGGACTGTAACGGTTTTTCTTCTTTATGGAATATCTCAGAAAGTACTTGGCCGATCTTTGTGAAAAGTAGCAGGTATGTTCATTATGGGTCACGGATAATGCCCGACGCTTTAGTTTACCGTTATAGCCGTTACTAACGGCTGTAACGGCCTGTAACGGTTTTTCTTCTTTATGGAATATCTCAGAAAGTATTTGGCCGATCTTTGTGAAAATTAGCAAGTATGTTCACTATGGGTACGGATGATGCCCAATGTTTCAGTTTACCGTTATAGCCGTTACTTACGGTTATAACGGCCCATAGCGGTTTTTCTTCTTTATGGAATATCTCACAAAGCACTTTGTCGATCTTTCTGAAAATTTGTAGGTATGTTCATGATGGGTCACGGATGATACCTGATGTTTTAGTTTACCGTTATAGCCGTTACTAACGGCTATAATGGCCCCTAACGGTTTTTCTTCTTCATGGAATATCTCAGAAAGTACTTGACTGATCTTTCAGAAAATTTGTAGGTATGTTCATTATGGGTCACGGATGATGCCCGACGCTTTAGTTTACCGTTATAGCCGTTACTAACGGCTATAACGGCCCATAACGGTTCTTCTTTTTTATGGAATATCTTAGAAAGTACGTGGCCGCTATTTCTGAAAATTTGTAGGTATGTTCATTATGGGTCACGGATGATGCCCGATGTTGAACTTTACCGTTATAGCCGTTACTAACGGCCCATAATGGTTTTGCTCTTCATGGAAAATCTCAGAAAGTACTTGGCCGATCTTTCTGAAAATTTGTAAGTATGTTCATTATAGGTCACAGATGATGGCCGATGTTTACCAGAATAGACATTGCTAACGGTTACACCAGCCCAAGACGGTTTTTCCTCTTTATGGAATATCTCACGCGTATTCAGGATGGACTGGGAGTACGTTTATATGCTTTGCATCCTGTTGTTCTTTCTTTCTTTGTTTTTTCTTTTGTTTCATTTTTTTCTTTTCACCATTTTTAACGTCATCTTTTCACATGCACTCAAATAAGATGAGTCGAAAGAACTTCATAGGAGGGAAAGCTTAGACAATAAACGATCTTTTTTTTTTCTTTTTTTTCTTTTTTTTTT
>CM031616.1:22400793-22403293 GCA_018398815.1 Conus ventricosus | reverse complement strand
GAGGAGATGGACCCATCTTTTCGTTTTCAGACAAAGAGATGAGATACACGCGGAGTTGCGGAGTGATATTTTGCATGGAGTTTCTTTTCGTTTCGAGCGCGAATATGAATGTGTAATGAATAGACCTTAACCCTTTCGATTCCAATGTAAAAGCATCAAGCCACGGGAAATATGGGCATCGAAATGTCCTGTTTGAACTGCATACAAGTTTCAAATGATGCTCCTGTAGGATTGGCATATGTTGAAAGAAAAGAAATCCTGTTACAGATCGTATTCAAAGAAAATCGTTTTCTTGTAGATTTTCCCTCTGCCCCCTCTCCAAGCAATGAGAGATTCTGTTTCAAAAGTGATGAAAATACAAGCGTTAGTTAAGAGACTAAAAATGGCTGGCGCTGGGAAATCCTGAATCCCAGCTTGGTGGTTAAAGGGTTAAGTTTGACTTTAAGGATGTCTGGTGTTGGGAAAAGTCTGAATCTCAGCTTGGTGGCAAAGGGTTAAATTGATCGATAGAACAGTCAACGTGTTTGCGCTGACCTCTTCTTCAACACTCCAGACATCTTTCATTTTCTTTCCCTTTTTTGCTTAAGAAGATTGTAACATTTTCTTTCGCTTCAGGAAGCACACTCGAAGACTAAGAATCGGTTGGGACGGCTTGGGGGAGGACGGAGGGCGGGGGGGGGGGGGGGAGAAGTGAAAAATATGTTTGGTTAGTGCAGGATTTAAATGGTGACCCCCCCCCCCCAAAAAAAAAAAAAAAAAAAAAAACATGACAGGTAAAGCACGAAAAGGGAGGGGGGGGGAGGAGAGATCCTTTCAGGGAATTTGACAAGAAACGTTTGGCACACAAACACAAGTATGCATAAACAAATTAAAATTTAGATACAAAATTGAGGAACATATTGCATATCTGAAATTAAACCATGCAGATGTGTTGACCAGATGGCTGGCATACAGACCATTAATGGATACTGTTTAACAGTTATACCCTTTCGTCTTTCTTTCTTTTCTTTTTTAAAAAAAAACAAAAAAAAAAAACAAGTTGCACTAATAGATTTAGAAGTGTAAGATGAAGTGTGTAAATGAACACTTTTTTGTGCATTATTAGAGGCCTGATTTCAATATTTTGCCAAACATAATGATGTGAAAACATCCCTGTCAGCATGATTTTTCTTGATACATCCACCGCTCTCTCTCTCTCTCTCTCTCTCTCTCTCTCTCTCTCTCTCTCTCTCTCTCTCTCTCTCTCTCTCTCTCTCTCTCTCTCTCTCTCTCTCTCTCTCTTCTTAGATAATGTTTGCAACGAATTTGTGAATTCACATTGTTTGGGGTGATTTCTTTCTTTATTTCTTTCTTTATGCACATACTTGCCTTCCCTGTATATAATATACATAAGTTCAAATCTTTGCCAAGTCATTACTATAACGACTGAAGAATTGTTAACCTGCACTTGTTTTCTCCTACTACTTAATTGTTCAGCATTCTCTCTCTCTCTCTCTCTCTCTCTCTCTCTCTCTCTCTCTCTCTCTCTCTCTCGTGTTATATATATATATATATATATATATTTATATATATATATGTGTGTGTGTGTGTGTGTGTGTGTGTGTGTGTGTGTGTGTGTGTGTGTGTGTGAATGCAAATTTTAAAAAAAACGTTTTTTTTTTATTTAAAAAAAAAAAAGAAAAGAAAAGTTTGGCACAAAGCCCTTCGTCAAAGCTGTCAGAGGCTGGATGTTTCCGGTGTAACGCCGTGTTTACGCTGATGATTGTAATGACTTTACTCGTTCGTTACCAACCAATAACCGAATCTGAGATACCCAGAAACCCCCCAAAAAAAAATCTCATTGAATTACCACACACGAGCAATGGACTCCCGACGTCACAGACGAAGTAAGCGTCATAGACGTAACACGTGCTACTTGGCGTGGACTATGGAGAACTCTCGAGCAATAAACTGGGAGTACATGGACAAAGAGAAACTGTGGCGAACACTTTCATAGGTGTTTGAGGGTCATTGTTCTGGGGGGGGGGGGGGGGGGGAGGAGAAGGCGTATGTGTTGTGGAGGGGGGACGTGGTGAGGAAGAAGGGCTGATGTTAAAAGAAGGGGGGGGGGGGTAGGAAGAACGGGCAAAAATGAAGGGTCTTTCAAAGTGTTTGAGGGTGGATGTTGGAGTGGGGAGGGGTAGAAGAGACGAGGGTTGAGATGTCGTGGAGGAGGGAAAGGAGTGGTGGAGATGTGGGGTGGGGAGGAAGGGAGGGTTGACTTAGAAGAAGGGGATAGGAAGGACGGGGCAAAAGTGAAGGGGTCTTTCATGGGTGTTTGAGGGTGGGTGTTGGGGTGGGGTGATAGAGGAGACCAGAGTTGGGAGGAGGAAGGGTGGGGGTGGGGGTGGGGAGAGAAGGGAGGGTTGACCTTAGAAGAAGGGGGATAGGAAGGAACGGGGCAAAAAGTGAAGGGGTCTTTCATGGGTGTTTGAGGGTGGTGTTGGGGTGGGGTGATAGA
>CM031616.1:22365793-22395793 GCA_018398815.1 Conus ventricosus | reverse complement strand
CAGCTAAATTGAGAAGGCGCTAAAATTAGTACCCTATCGCCAGGGCATAATGATTGGTTAAAATCGCGTTGTTCTTGGAACCCAATTTTGGGGGGGGGGGGGGGGGGGATGAATCCATCCCGCGCCCCTCCCACCTCATTCCATCCCCTGAAATGTTTTTTTTTTCTTCTTCCTTTTTTCATCTGTGACTCTGGTTGTCTTAATCAACGATTTTGTTTTGTTAAGAGGTAAGCGATGATTGTCTAAAAACAGAACCATTCATGTGTTGGTTTAGTGTTCTGTTTTATTCCTGCGAGAGAATATTCGTACCTTTTGTTTTTGTTTTGTTTTTCCGATAATTATCAAAGGGTCATTTCATTGTCTTGGCTGTAACATCTGCTGTCTTGACCATAAACCTGTATTGAAAATAGAAATAAACACACTATATTAAAGAAAAAAAATGCAAAATAACCACCACCTCCACCTCAGGCCCATAACTACAGAAGTAGTCGTTGGGGAAACCTGAGGACCATGCAAAATAAAGCTTAACTAATATGCCAAACCTTTGACGAATGGTTCTTGACGACATATCTAGTGTCGCATTAAAAGTTAAATAAGGGTCACTTGCGTTCTTCGTGTTCATTTTAATACTGGAGGCAGTTTCAGAAACGCTACGGTCTGGCTTAAATCCCCGAAATTCTGTTTTTCAGTCTGTGCTATGGATGATTTTGACGACGTTTTCCCCTTCCTTCCTTCCTTCCTTCCTTCCTTCCTCCTTGCTATGATCTTTATTCATCATCATATTAAACGAAAGATTTCGTGCACGAATTATGCGATGGAAATAAGCTCAGTCAAAAAGAACAGAAAACAGAAGAAACTACGTATAAACAAGCGCACACGTGAAAAGAACAACGCGGTGAAAGGGGGGGGGGGGGGGGGTGCAGGGGGGGGAGTTGAGGGGAGGAATGTGAAACTACTTAACAGTAAGAAAGTTGATAGGGTTCTCTGTTTCGAGTTCAGGCTAGAATGCCTGTGAGAGCTTTCGGGGATTTGTTAAGTTTGTCATCACGGTGATTATGCAGCAGTTATTTTCTGTCAACACTTGGCTGTTGGTTTCCGGGATGTTATCCTGATGTGTGAGACGCACATACACATACACTTTCAGATGCTGTTTTGAATGCTCAGTCTGTGATTAGATTTGTTTCTGGAATGATATTTTTAATGTGTATCTGTTTTAAGTCGTTGGATTGTTTCTCGATTCTTAGTTCCTGTCCGTTGATCTTCTGGTTATCTAAAGCCTATGATTACATTCTAGTATTAGTGTTGTCTTTACCGATTTCTCTTTGTCCGAGTTTCTCAACAGCGGTTTATTCCTTTTTTTCTTTATAAACTGACTTACTTATTTATCTACCTATTCATTGGACGATCACGATGCGTTGTATACCGTTGAACTACACGTTGTTCTTTTTAATACGCACATGACAACAGACATGCACACGAGCAATCAATGTAATTCTCCTGTAAACTGGCTGATCTCATTGATGTCAGCTAACAAGTTCATCACAGGCTCTTGTTCTTTTTTTTTGTTCTTTTTTTTTTTTTTTTTTTTTTTTTTGAATACCCTGTCGGAAGAATATTTTCAATGTCTGTTTACGACAGAAAGCTTCTTTTTCGCATCGTGATAGTGGATTTATTGCTATCTGGTCACCACAGGCGGTTCCTAAAAATCGATCGCTTCACCCTCCCTGTCTATTTCCGATCACCACAAATACGGAAAGAGAAAAGACAGAAAGGAGAATAACAAACCAAACAACAAAAAGAACAGTTCGCACACACACAAACAAACACACACACACCCACACACACACACACACCACACACACACACACACACACGCACGCACGCACGCACGCACGCACGCACGCACGCACGCACGCACGCAGCACCCCACACACACACACACACACACACACACACACCACACACACACACACACACACACACACACACACACAACACACACACACACACACACAACACACACACACACACACACATCAAACGTAGCCTTTCCCTCACTGCTGACTGTCAGTTTGCACGTGTAACTGAGTCATGTCACTTCTCTTATGTATACCCCGTGTCAGTTCACGTACATGATTATTTACTGATTTATTTGTTCCATGTATGTTTATTTCTGTTATAATTTTGTTCCTTTTCGACTGTTAAATTCGTACGATACACTCAAAGAACTATGAAATATCAAAGGTGTCCCAGATCATTGAATATGCGTCTTATGCTCTAAAGTCGTCAAACTAGATGTGTTTGTCTTGCAAGGAAAAACATAATAAAAGTGATGGATCAAGTAAAACCATTCGTAGTTCGATTGATTTTTCGCCTATCTGTGTGTGTGTGTGTGTGTGTGTGTGTGTGTGTGTGTGTGTGTTGTGTGTGTGTGTGTGTGTGTGTGTCTGTGTGTGTGTGTGTGTGGGGGGTGTGGTGACTCTGTGCCTCTGTGCTCTGTGTGTGTGTGCGCGCGTGCGCGCGCACGCGCGTGTGTATGTGTGTGTAGATGTGTATGTGTGCGCGCGGTGTGTGTGTGTGTGTGTGTGTGCGGTCGGGCTGTGTGCGCGCGTGTGTGTGTGTGTGTGTGGTGTGTGTGTGTGTGTGTGTGTGTGTGTGTGTGTGTGTGTGTGTGTGTGCGCGCGCGCGCGCGGAGGGGTGTACGGCTGTTGAATTCATTTTGACAACTTTTTCTCCTTCACTGAGAAAAAAATGTTTGGGACCATTCATTTTCGGAGCAGACTGCTACGTTAACGTGATCTCCAACACACACACTGTCAGACTTTCGCTGACAGCAACGTCGTCAAACAACCACTCCGACAAAACAAAAGAGAGACCCCTCTTTTAATTAATTAACAACTAAAATTTTCACATCGATTACATACAAATTCTTTCCACTATTTTTCACAGAATTATTCCAGACATATTTTTCAAATTACGTAGATGGACAGGTCCTCACAGACAAATGAAACAGAATGGTCGTGATGGCCAAGTCGCTGGACTCCTTCAAGTCCAGGCTGGCCTCTCACCTGTAAACACCAAACTTCAAGTCCTCCCTGTCCCCCCCCCCTTCCCCACCCCACCCCCCTCCACCACCTCCCACCCGACCATGCCAGTTACTGCCTCCTGTTTCAACCCCCCCCCACCCCCCACCCCACCCCCACTATTTTACTGACTCCTCACAACTGCGCTACAAATGCAACCTCCCTTAGTGCGACATAATCATCGACATAACGATGTTGGCCGCCTAACGGAAGAAGAAGAAGAAGAAGAAGAAGAAGAAAGAGAGAGAGAAGAAAACATCTGTCAAAGGTCGCATCCACAGTGCACACACACAGTAGTCGTTTCCATACACAAAAGTGTGCTGGTCCTCTCAGGTCTGGAACAGTTCTTTCCCAGTGTCCAGTCTCTGCCACTCTCGGCGACTTACACACACAGCACTACACACACACACACACACACACACACACACACACCACACACACACACGCACGCACGCACACCAGCACGCACGCACGCACGCACGCACGCACGCAGCACGCACGCACGCACGCACACGCACACCACCACACACACACACACACCACACACACACACAACACCACACACACACACCACACCACACACACACACACACACACACAACACACACACCACACACGACTGTGTCTATGCCCTCTCATTAAAAAAAACATACCCTACTCTACCAGGGACAAGTCCGATAAGACAAAAAAAATCTCTTATCATCATACTACTACCTTTCCTCTCATCTCTCTCCTCCTCCCTCTCTCTCTCTCTCCTCTCTCCTCTCTACTCTCTCTTTCTTCCATTTTCTTCAACATGACTTTACGACGGTTCCCATTAAGGGGCCAGCGGCCGCAATTTACAATTTCAAAGACACCACCTGAGATTTGAGAAAAAAAAAAAATAAACTCTGAGGCATACATTATTGTGGAGACTCGTTGGCTTTTGGCACCGTCAACCGCTCTTTTTTTTTTTTTTTTTTTTGTTTCTCTACTTCAAACTGCACAACCTAGAGGTAACAAATCTCCTGAGCTCTCTGAACACCTCTCAGCATGCACACATGAGCGCAGGCACAAGACTTTTAACATCCTTGCTTTTTTTTCGGTGGCCTGCACAAGCAATCCATGTTTTGTGTCAATACACTCCCATAACATATATACATACAAAACACCAGGAAATTGGACAAAATTCCTCGCACACACATACACACGCGCGCGCGGCGCGCGCGCGCGCGCGCACGAGCGAGCGAGCGCACGCACATTCAGGATGCTTGTGAAGACAAAGGGAAGCAACAACAGAAATTTCTTTGCAAAAGCTATGGTAAAATTTTAATGACACAGTTGTTCCCCTTTTGACTAGTACCTAATACTTGGGAGGCTGCAGACGTCCCGCTCGATTGAAGGCATTCTGGAACCGACCGTTCAGTCAGTTCATGACTGAAAACAAAATTATTCTTCTGCCAGAACAAGTAACTGCGAGCATAAACTGAACGTATGTATTTCCATGTAGCTTTTAACAGGACATAGAAAATACGAATTTTCAAAGTGGATACAACTGGAAAACGTTCCACGAAAAAAATATTTTTGCGAATGATTATTCCATGTTTTTGGTGGTGAGACGTTGTTTGTTACTTACAAAGTTGTTTTTATGAAATGTTAATTGATAACAAATAAGTGCTCTGTGCTGTGACAAACAGGACACAGAATTATGACAGGCTCATGACTGGGACTCAATCATGCACCTTCTATGCACATGAGATAAAATTCAAGTGGCTATAACGAGAACAGCGCATAGATGTTTAGGGACAACAGTCATTTTAAAAGAAATGGGAGTGATTAGTGATGAAAATTGTTGTCAATGTGGCTAAATAAAGGCACTATTGACCGTATGTTTTGGAATGTATTCGTGGTTATACGTCTGGAATGTGTTCAGTGATGTAGTTAAAAAAGGAATATATCTTTTTTATAAATAATGATAACATGAGGATGGGAAAAAAATCTTATTTCACGAACTGAAAAAAAAAAACGTTTGGTAGTGGGATTTATAATAAAGAATTATGATGAAGAATTTGTTAGGGAAATATCTGTTACATGAACCGTTTAAAATTGTGTTTTCTATATCATGTAACTTTTGCTTCTTATTCAGAATGGATGCAAACTTTGAAACGCCGTGAAAGTAAGTGTGGACTGGAGACTGACAGCCACAGAAAAATCGAATCGAAGAAAGTGTGATGAATTATGTTGCCTGCTGATATTCTTCTATGATGTTGTCAACCTCGGGTGATGTCAGTTGGAGGAAGGACTAGCGCACAGCCCAACACACTCACAGCTTGCTTCCAATCTCATTCATATATCATGCATTCGTCACATCAAACCACTAGTAAAGTCTATACTTTACTACACATGTTCATAGAACGAAACATCAATGCATATGGAATCAAACAAAATAAAACATTCTCTCTTTCCTGAACTTCACAAAATCATTTATCTAAAACATCATTAACTAACCCGGTATAAATAGATTTCTACTTTACCTGGCCAGGTGATCTTAACTATTCACGAATCACTGTCTTTTCTTTTCTTTTTTTTTCTTTCTTTTCACTGTCACTTTCACAAGCACGACACAACTGCTGGCACTGGTCTTGGTCTGCTGGCGCCTGGTCAGGTGAGACTGTTGGCACTGGCGTTGGTCTGTCGATGAAAGTGGCGCTGGCCAAGTATGAGGTCGAACCCCAGTGAAGATAGAACAGTGACTATCAACATCGATCTGTTCTCCTTTCTTTCTTCCTGCATTAACGCATTGCACTCTCTCTCTCTCTCTTCTAGTTGCTCTTATCAAATGGACATGGTTGCTTTTCTTTTTTTTTTTTTTTTTCTTTTCTTTTTTTTCCCTTCTTGTTAGAACTCTTTTTCAATCTTCTTTAGCCCCCCTTTGCAGATTATTGGTGCAAACCATTAATCTCTCTTCTCTCCCTTTTTCCCCCGCAGAGTACACCAGAACCTTCTCTCTCTTCTGTCTTTTGTTCGTTCCCCCCCTTGTTCCCCCGTTTTCCTTAACCTTTCTTATTCCGTTCCGTCTTAAAAAAAGGGCGGACCATGGTCAGTTTTTTCCCTAAAAACCCAAAGTTATTCCCTTAATCCATTGGATATTAAATCTGACAGTCACCCCTACACCCCTTCCTCCGTGGTGGTCAATTGGTTTTTAATTGATTAGTGATTTCCCCCCCACCAACATTACTTTCCCCCTCCCCCTTTCCCTGTTTTTTAACCCTGCGACGTCGCTAACATGGCGCTGGTTCCACAATTGGCTAGATGAGCTGACCCGGGCGTACGATCGTCTCGCTAGACATCGAGGGTCGGTAAAGTGTTAGTCCGTCTGCCGGACAGACCACTCTGTGGAGCCTTCCCCTATGTTTAAATTGGGGGACCCGAACCGGGGCCCCCGTCTAGTGGGGGATGAGGTTTACCCTCCCCTTTCCCCCCAAAATTGGCTGGGCGAGCTTAAAGGGTCGGGATGTCTGAGTGGGGGTTTAAAGCCGATTCGAAGGTGGCAACCCCACGACTTTGCTTGTGTTTATTTTTTTGCCCGTGACAATTTCCCCCTTGAAAAACAAAAAAAAGCACGATTGTCCAAAAACAACGGTAAAAAAAAACAACCGAATTGTGACACACGCTCAGTGAAAAGTTTAAAAAAATACTTTAAAAAAACGGTTTAAAATTTAAAGGATATTCTTTGTGAAATACCGCCCAATGGTTTATCATTGAGCCCCTTTTGGTTATTTCGCCCCTTTTTATAACGACTTGTGCGCCTTTCCCATTCCCCCTATGGGTTTTGCACTTTTTTTACATTTTATGAAAAGCAAATAAATATGATAGATCCATGCATTCCCTGGGGAAATCCCCAATTATTGCAAAAAAATGCTCACTAACAAGCGCTGAGTCCAAGCTTAACTAATTCAATGAAAAGTTCAAAAAGAAATATAAACAAGCCCCAACAAAAATATGAATAGCCAATGGGAATGAACAACCCAATAAACATAATGAAATAAACCCAAAAGGGCCCTATTTCAACAAAGCCCCCCGGAAATGACTGATTCCTCTGGTTGCAGTTGTGATACGCGATTAAAAGTAGCTCGACTTCTGTCGCCGGGAATGTACTGCATCGGTACCTGTGGGTCCCGTGCCATTGAAAAACGCAGAACCTGGTTTTTGTGTGCCCGCAGGAATTTGAGTGGTTGGTGTTGTTTTTCACAAACTTTTTCCATAAAGTATTTGTGGAACTTTGCAGGGCCCCACCGACGTAAAACCCTTCTTACGTTGCGTACCTTTTACATTTGTCAATTTGCTGCATCCTAAGGGGAACTCGACCCTTCTGCCTGCAACAAAATGCCTACCCACCACTGATCATTTGCCCGCAAAAAAAAATGATTTGGCATATCTGGTAGCTTCAAGTGGGGGGGGAAACCTAGTTTTTAAATACGTTGGTGCTTGCTCTGCGCGTCTGCACTCGACATCCCGGTTTCCCCTGCCTTGCCCAAAATCAGAGAGGACTGTGTTGCTGCGAAATTTGTAAAAAACCCCCTATAAAAACCCCAAAAAAACCTGCAGACTCCGACTTCTTTTTTTGGTCTTTGGTCTTTAAATTCATCTTTTCTCCCCTTTTCCCCCTTTTGGGTTTTTGTGTCGCCTCCGCAAAAAAAACTGGGAACTCCTAGTTGCCTTCATACAGTGAAATCCCTGTATGACTTTCTGGAAACTTGGCAAAAAAAATCCCCCCTTTTTCGGGTTCTTCACCTTAATGATTGCTGCTGGCCTATGTGCTGAGTCTACGCTGAAATTTTGCGGAGAAAATTGCTGGAAAATTTTTATTTTCCCCCTTACACAATTCGGTAATCCGCCCGACCTTTTTAGTGTGGTGAATGGTCCTTTCCCTGCATCAGCAGCTTGTTGTGACCCTGGGAAAACCTACCAGGACTGATCTCCCCCCTTGAGGGGTTGTTCCCCACCTTCTGTCATTTTTCTCTGACCGGACCCTCCCTTTTGCAAACTTTCCCTTGCAACTTAGGTTTATCCTGTGCCCCCTTTTGGGAAAAGGGCGAGTTGGGCCAAACAGTCAACAGCCCCCCGAACGGTGTGTCAATTAAAGGGGGGTTTTGAGGCGCCTTCTCTTCACCCCCCCTTTTTGGCTGACCCCTTTGGGCAACGTCACTACATGCAGAAAAAGTTTATGTTGCATTGCTCCTGGCCAATGAAAACATCAAAAATTCGGTCAGCTGTTTTTTCTGGTGCCCAGATGACCCCCCATGAGCCCATCGTGCCCGAATCCGTGTACGATACCTGCTGGTACCTTAACGAGTTGTCACCTTTCTGTCTTCCCTTGGGGAACATCGGTACAACAGCCGCCCTTTTAAAGAAATTTTTTTCACCTCCCTTAACCCCCTGTTTCTCTCCCCCTCGCCAACTCCCCCAAGATTCACGAGCGAAAGGGTCTTGTTTGCGTGCCCTAAACTTTCGGCGACAATTATGCCCCACTTCTTTCTGGAACGATAACGGTTTATCAACCTTTTCCCCCTTCTTGCTCCTTTTTTGAATGTGCCCCCGTAGCAGTCAAAATGGATCCCTGGACCCCTTTCCCCGGAAATTTCCAATGATAAAAACATGAAGGGGTTTTCCTCACCAACGAGACAACTCGCTGGAAGTAAGGGGTAGTACTTCATCTTGCAACTGGGAAAATCCCCCACGGCCCTCAATTAGAGTAAGGTCTGGGTTTGCCCTGTCAAATCACTTTCTCACCCGCGCTGTTCTCACCCAGCATGAACAACCCGTGTCTCTAACATTTTACCCCTTTTGGCCAATCCCCTTCTTCCCTGGTAACGAACCCCTCAGCCTAGTGCCCCCCATCCCTGACATGACTGCTGTCCAGTGCTAGCATGGCTGCCCCCCCCTCTTGATGAATCCCTTTTGGTTCCACTGCAGGTCGTTTCCCTTTACGACCCCCATCCCCTCTTGCAAGGCTGTGCTTCTGGAAAACCCCTGCGACAACCCCCGCCCTGCCCTTCTTTTGACAAATGAAACACCTAATGCCCCCTTTTCCTTCCCCTGCCCCACCCCTGGGTTTGCGACTTTGAAAAACCCCCCGGGTTCCCTTTCCTCTTTCACCTGTGCCTGGCACCTGTTTCTCCCGACCTTTGTGCCCCAAGTGCCCCTTAACCCTCTGGAACTTTAAAACTTCTGCTGTCTCTGGGTGTCTCTCTTTCAAAAGTATGGTTTAATCAGGGCCGCAACCCGACAAAAACTGTTCTTTCATAACTAGCTCTTTCAATTCAGCGAATCTTCTTCCCACCATCAACTTTAAACCCTTTCTAAATAGTGTCTAGCCCGGCACCAAATGAGGTCGTTTCCCTGCTTGCAAATTTGCTGAACGAAATTTCTTTTAATCCTCCCCTTGAGGTAAATCCCTTTTATCCGATTCCCTTTACGCGCCGAAAACAGATGTTTTTTGTGGTAACGCAGTGGAAAATCTGTAATGCCTTACCCCTCAGTAAAAGTGACAAAATGATGCCCCCTCTTTTGAAGGCCAAACCCGGGCTGGTCGCAAACGTTTCGAACGATGATGATGCATCAAACGAATCGGTTCCTTTAGAGAAATTTTTGGGACTTGGGCGGGGGGGGCATAGGCGCAAGGTCCTGGAACGGGAACTCCCATCCTCGGGGGTTCCTTTGTATCCTCACTTTCTCTAATTAATTGAACCCTTTTTTTTTCTGTTTTTTCCTGCTTCATTTTTTGTTTCTGGCTTCCCCTTTTTCTTTCTGTCTCCCGCTTTATTCTTTGTTTCCCGGTTTTCCCCTTTTTTTTTGTTTCCCGGCTCTTGGATACGGCGTCTTTTCCCCTCGCTATCTCTTTCCTCTTTGTTGGTTTTCAACGAAAGCTCGAACTCTTCTCCCGAATAGCTAAAAACACGGCGCGTCACAACTGTTCAATAGGGGTGTTCTTTTTTCCGCCATTATATCTTTGTTTCTCTTTTTTTTTTTTGAACAAGATTTTATTACTCGAAACCAAATGGGGTTTCCCACACGGGACGTAATGCCAATCCTTGAATGATAATATTAGCTTTGGGGCAACGTAATTTGTTTTTTAAGCGCCCAGCGCCTGACCCAACTATGAGAGCGTTATAGGGAATCTGTGCGAAATTGAGTCTCTGGGGCTGAAATGCCCCAAACCGTATTAATATCTTGGAAACAATGCCAAGCCTAGTATTTAACTATCTTGGGAAAAAACGTAAGACAACCCCCTTTTCTTAGGATTCAAACTTGAATCCCGCCCGTTCCTCTTGAGAAGTTGAACAATTTAAAAAAAATGGGCCCGAATATCCTGGCAGGTGATAAATTGTCAACCTCGGGGATGTCGTGGAGGAAGGGTAGGACGCCAAAACACCCCACAGCTTTTTCCCAAATTTATTCTTATCATGTTTTTCCTCAAAACCCCTAGTTTAAAGTCTATAACTTTAACACATGTTATAGAACGAAAAATCAATGCATATGGAATCAAACAAATAAACATTCTCTCTTTCCTGAATTTCACAAAATCATTTATCTAAAACATCATTACTAACCGGGGGTATAAATAGATTTCTACTTTACTGGCCAGGTGATCTTAACTATTCACGAATCACGGTCTTTTCTTTTCTTTTTTTTTCTTTTTTTCATGTCACTTTCACAAGCACGACACAACTGCTGGCACTGGTCTTGGTCTGCTGGCGCCTGGTCAGGTGAGACTGTTGGCACTGGCGTTGGTCTGTTGATGAAAGTGGCGCTGGCAAGTATGAGGTCGAACCCAGTGAAGATAGAACAGTGACTATCAACATCGATCTGTTCTCCTTTCTTTCTTCCTGCTTAACGCATTGCACTCTCTCTCTCTCTCTTTAGTCTGCTCTTATCAAATGGACATGGTTGCTTTCTTTTCTTTTTTTTTTCTTTTCTTTCTTTTCCTCTTCATTAGTTAGCAACTCTCTCTTTCCACATCTCTTTAGTCCTCCCTTTGCAGACTATATCTGGTGCTAATGCTCAAACTTCACTCCTCTCATCTCTCTGCCTTTCTCTGCAGAGACTACACCAGAACCTCTCTCTCTCTCTCTGTCTCTCTGTTCGTTCTCCCCTCGTTCTGCCGTTCTCTCACTCTCACATCCTTCTTATTCCGTTCCGATCTGTCAAAAAGGGCGAGTACCATTGGTCAGTATTTTTACCCTGATACCCGAAGTTATCTCCCTCTAATTCCATTGGATATTCAAATCATGACAGTCACGCCTACATGCCTTACTCTCTGTGGTGGTCAATTGGTCATTTAATTGATTAGCTAGATTTCACCCCACCACACACTACCCTTTTCCCTCTCCCTTTCCTGCTTTAACCTGCGACGTCCGACTAACATGGCGCTGGTTCCACCAAAATTGGCTAGATGAGCCTGAGCCTGGCGCTACGACTCGTCTCGTTAGACATTTGAGGCGTCGGTCAAAGCTGCTTAGTCCGTCTAGCCGGACAGACCGTCTCTGTGGAGCCTCTCCCCTATGCTTAATTGGCTGGATCCGAACCATGGGCCCGTCTACGTGGCGGATGAGGGTTAGCCCCCCCCTTGTGCCCAAATTGGCTGAGGCGATGCTTGAAGGCGTCGGGATGTCTGAGTCGGGCTTAAGCCCATTCGAACCCGGGTGGCAACTCCACGACTTTGCTTGTGTTTATTTTTTTTGACCGTGACAGATGTTACTAATTCATAGGAAATCGTCATCGAAACTTGGTATAAATGGGGGCTAAGCTAAATTCAAATAAAAGTGTTGGAAAAAGTCTGGAAAAAAATATGTTTTTTACAATCCACAAAGTTGACTTTAGGTGGCTTCAAATCAGAATTGTACACGGTACAGACCAACTGGTGACAAATGTCACTTTATCCTTTTGCCAGAGGTAACTTTTATTCTTTTGGTAACGAGAGCATTCGACTGCACTAAACGTAACAGTTTACCGCTTTTTTTTTTTATACTGACAGCTTATCAGAACGTGGACGGGAGAGGGGGGTGGGAGCTGGGAGGGGGGGGGGGGGAGGAAGGGGGGGGGGGGCACTTCCAGAATGCTATCGTTGAAAACTGCTCTCATGCAGCACCTATGCCATTGCTTGACTTGAGTATCGTGTTTAGACATCACGTGAAGTTCGTGTCATACGAGGTCGTTTATCTTGTTTTGCTTTTGAGTATTCATTTCAATATATGTATAAATATAATGCAAACGACCAGACTCGATTCCTCCCATAAGAACATGTTGTACATCGTTTTATGTAACTGCTGTGACACTGAAAAAGTAAGTAGCTCGTATTAAAATAACATGGAACCGGTTTCATTATAACTGGTTATTATATCATTCTTCGTTTGAAGAGTAGTGTACAATGGAATGGTCAGACCATTAATTGTTAAGCGCACTTAATGTTTCAGTTGTTACATCTGATATACTAGGGGGTTTTCCCCTTTTTGTGTTCGTTTGTTTGTTTGTTTGTTTTGTTTTTAGGAGAGGGGGTCCTATTAAGTATATTTCATTTTCAGTGTAGATATTCCCAGTGTACTTGGTTGCTCCTTTTCCGCGGCAGGTTGCCTTTTTTTCTTCAATTCCATTTTTCTTTAAAAAAAAAAAAAATTGGGGATGTAGATTTGTGCACACCTTTACTTATATTTTTTGTAGACTGTAAGCTCCGAACAAAAATAAAGTTACACACACACACACACACACACACACACACACACACACACACACACACCAAACCTTAACATGACTTAAGACCCTTAGTTGACAAACGACACACAAGCGAACATGCTCATCGGATAATGTCATTTCTGCATTATTATTCTTGATCTCGAAGCCAAAATGCATGAAAGGTTTGTTTGTTTGTTTGTTTGTTGTTTGTTTCCACTCCACTCAATACTGCAGTTGCACTTCATTATCTTTGGTATTCCTTCGCACTGAAGTCATGGTGGGTCTCCAAGCTGAAAATAAGAGAGTATTGCTGCCCACATGTCCATGTTGTTCTGGTAGCATTCTGATTCGTGTGACATTGGATAGATTGACTCCACTCTCTCCCTCTCCCATCTCCATCCCCATGCTTCTAGAATGTGGGTTACCATCTGCCATTGCACTTGACCTGGGTGTGGACGTGACGTTTGGGACAAGATGAAGCCATGATCGACTCCCTTGTCGGTAATGAGTTGTGTCCCTTCCATCTGGAGGCGGGAATTTTCTCGGTGGGTAAGTACGTCTTGCGCGCGCGCTCGCGCGCATGCATGTACTTAAGAGGAGAGAGAGAGAGAGAGAGAGGAGAGAGAGAGAGAGAGAGAGATCTGCTTCTGTGTGTGTACACACTAATATGCGTGCGTGTGTGTATGTATAAGTGAGAGAGAGAGAGAGAGAGGGGGGGGGGAGACAGACAGACACACAGATAGAAAGACAGACAGGCAGACACACAGACAGACAAAGCTCTCTCTCTCTCTCTCTCTCTCTCTCTCTCTCTCTCTCTCTCTCTCTCTCTTGTGTGTGTGTGTGTGTGTGTGTGTGTGTGTGTGTGTGTGTGTGTGTGCGTTGTGTGTGTGTGTGGTAGGAGGGATAGAGAGAGGAGAAGAGAGAGAGAGAGAGAGAGACAGGGGAGACAGAGAGAGATTTCTCAGTGTGTTACTGCGCGCACACACGCACGCGTCTGGACGCACGCACATGTTCGTGTGTGTGTGTGTGTGTGTGTGTGTGTGTGTGTGTGTGTGTGTGTGTGTGTGTGTGTGTGTGTGTGTGTGGTGCGCGCGCGCCCTTGTGTGTGTGTGTGTGTGTGTGTGTGTGTGTGTGTGTGTGTGTGTGTGTGTGTGTGTGTGTGTGTGCACGCGCGCGCGCGGGTGTGTGTGTGTGTGTGTGTGTGTAACAGAGAGAGAGACAGACAGAGTATAGTCCATACCTGTATACACATACACACGCACTCACAATCACACAAACACACACATTCACAAACACACACCACACACACATACATGCATACACGCATTCAAGCACGCACACACACACACACACACACACACACACACACACACACACACACACACACACACACACACATTCACACACACACACACACACACACACACACACACACACACACACACACACACACACTTCTCAGCTCCTCAGCAACAATTCAAAATACGTTTACAAAGACCGTGTATTGGTATAATATACTCCAAGATATAAAGTAAACAATTAGCATATCCAAAAGCGTAACAAGCGAATGGCAACATTCATGACACATAACGAAGAAACAGAAAACAAAATGAAAGAAACAGCAATATAGCAGCCTGGTAGAAGATAAATAACTATCGCCTTTATTCATTATCCTCTTACATGGTTGTCATTACTGCCGTCCTCATCAAGATTATGATGATCATTATCACTTTCCCCATCGTTACAATTATTATTGCTGTTTTTTGGTGTTACTTGGTTAATCTTATTTCTATATACAAAAGGTAATGCTATGACAGCATGATGGAAGGCAGTCGAATAGCTTCCTTGATCAAAGTACGAACAACATCTAGAAGCGAACTGAGTAACGTCCATCTTGTGGAGACATTCTGTGTTTGGCCCATACTCATATGACAGACGGAACAATGTAGGGTAACCTATGGTACAGTGAAGACAAGCTTTTGGAAATGTATCCCTTCCTTTCCGTACTTATTTCAGATTGTCTTCTTTTTTCCTTCTTCTTTCTTCCTTCCTTTACGTATTTATTCATTTGTTTATTTTATTTCCTTCTTCTTCTTCTTCTTTCTATGTCTTTTTTCTTTCTTCTTTCCTTCTTATTCTAATACTGTTTTATTTGCTCATTCTTCTCTTCTCTCTAGGCTTTTTGTCTTTCTCTCTTCCTCCTCCCTCCCTTTGTCCTCCTCATCCCCCTCCTCCTCCTCTTCTTCTTCTTTTTCTTCTTCTTCTTCTCCTTCCTCTTCTTCTTCTTTTCCTTCTGCTGCTGCTGCTAAAACTGCTGCTACTTACTCTGCATTCTTTTTTCTTTCTTGTGTCATTTTCCTCCTCCTTCCTCCTTCTTCTTCTTCTCCTTTTTTTTCTCCTTCCTTCTGAGGTTGACGAGCGGTAAACTTCTACACATAAGAACAACAAGACGCAAAGAAAGAAGGACCGCTCCAGATTATGCTCACAAGCCAGTCATTTTGCAGCATTTATTTCATACCAGCGAGAAGAAAGCACAGACTTGTAACAAGTAGGCACAGTCTGAATTTTCTTCTTTTTTTTTTTGTTGTTTTTTTTTGTTTTGTTATTTGTGATGAGTATTGCACTACCCCGTTCCTCTCCACCCCCACCTTACCTTTATTTTATTATCTTTTTTCTGCAAAAAAAGAAAGAAAGAAGAAAGAAAAAAAAAAGAAAGAAAAGAAAGAAAGAAAGAAAACATTCCATTGGCTGCTGATAAAATTTGAGACGGGAACGAGCGTTCGTTTTGAATTTCAAAAGTCCGATGTGTGTGTGTGCCGCGCGCGTGTGTGTGTGTGTGTGTGTGTGTGTGTGTGTGTGTGTGTGTGTGTGTGTGTGTGTGTGAGCGCGTACGTGCATGCGTGCGTGATCGCGCGTTTGTGTGTGTGATTGTGTGTGTGCGTGTCTGTGTGCGCGTGCGTGTGTGTGTGTGTGTGTGTGTGTGTGTGTGTGTGTGTGTGTGTTGTGTGTGTGTGTGTGTGTGTGTGTGTGTGTGTGTGTGTGTGTGTGTGTGTGTGTGCGCGCGCACGCGTGCATGCGTGTGTGTGTGTGTGTGTGTGTGTGTGTGTGTGTGTGTGTGGAGAGAGAGAGAGAGAGAGAGAGAGAGAGAGAGAGAGAGAGAGAGAGAGAGAGAGATGTGTGTGTGTTGTGGAGTGTTGTTTTCGTACGCGCGCCCGAGTTGGTGCGTGCATGTGTCGTGAAGCGTGTGCACGTGCCTGTACTAGTGTGCTTGTCCCCTAGGCATGTATATGCATGCCGCCGCGTCAGCACGCGTGCCTCGTGACTCATTCAAGCAAAACTACACCCGGACAACACTGAACAGCTTGGCATGCGAGCACAGACAAAAATCGATGAAAAGACATTTCAATTAAAAAAATTTTTTAAAAATTCCTCGTATGCAACAGAACTGATCGATCATCTTAAAGCGATCAGACCAATTTGTTGGTGTGTTGGTATCTCCTCCCCACACGCACCCACACCCCCACCCCCACTCCTCCACCCCTCTTCTGGTTGCAGCGACGAGGCAGACGGACAGACAGACGATGGAGAAGACAGAGCCGCAGGTGGAGGGTGCGAGCTAGTCATAGCTGATCGATTTCTGTACGTTGCCGGTGTAGCTGGGCTCGAAGCCTTTGCTGTTTGCCTGTTGACAGACGGAACATAAACACACAGGCCTATAGAAACGATCACAAACCTCACGGTTAAAACAGTTGTCCACACACACACACACACACACACACATAAACACTCAGGTACACGCGCGTGCGGGCATGCCTTTGCACACAAACACAGACACATACATACCCTCATACACACATACCTTCACACATACATACAAACGCGCGCCTGCACGCACACGCACGCACACACACACACACACACATACACACACACACAGACACACACACACACACACACACACACACACACACACACACACACACACACAAGCACATTCACAGACACGCGTGAACACACACACACACACACACACACACACACACACACACACACACACACAACCCCAGGCGCGCGCGTGCGCGCACGCAAGCATGCACGCAGGCACGCACGCACAAGCACACACACATGCACACACACACACACACACACACACACCGCGCGACGCAACTGAACCACACATCTAGCACACACGCACCAACGCATGGAACCGGACATATACATGCAATTACATACATCAAATGCTCGGGTGCGCACTCTCTCTCTCTCTCTCTCTCTCTCTCTCTCTCTCTCTCTCTCTCTCTCTCTTCTCTCTCTCTCTCTTACACACACACACACACACACACACACACACACGCACGCACGCACGCACGCACGCACGCACGCACACACACACACACACACACACACACACACACACACACACCACACGCACCACCACGCACGCACGCACGCACGCACGCACGCACGCACACACACACACACACACACACACACACACACACACACACACACACACACCTCACGTGGCAAGTCACAACACACAAAACCTGAAGCAACCGAATGGAAACAATAGTTATAAAGCGCCAAATACTGTTTAGAATGAGTACACTCCCTTATCTTTTCTCTAAGCAAAGAACGGAGACGCAAAAATGTATCCCCAAACTGCTCAGCAGCTGGTGGTATGGAGGTTTATTCAAACCACAGACCAATTGTGCTATCTCCCTGGGTCAGACATGGACCGACAGGTTTGAACCGCCAACCAGTGGCCCAATATCCTAATGAAAGAAGCCCTGTGTCCCCTTCCAAACGAATGGCAAGGGGACCTGGAAGCACGTTAAGACAAAAGACAAACGAAAAAAAAAAAAAAAGGCATTAAAAAAAACCCTTCAGGCTTTCTTACATTTCGAGTACCTAAACAATAGAAAGAAAAAAAGCAACAAAAAAAAAAAAAAAAATCTCACTGATCCTCACGACGTACAAAGTCCCGGAACGGCTCTCCCCCCCCCCCCCCCCCCCTCCCCCCCTCCCCACAATTCCACCCACACTGCTGACTCCCACTCCTACCCTTCCATTTCAAGATTTCAAGAAAGGAAAGGAAAAAATATCCCAGAACAGCCTCCCCACCCTCGTCCCTGACCCCTACCCTTCATTTCAAGAAAGAAAGAAAAAAAGAAGGGGGGGGGGGGGGGGAACGAAAAAAGAAAAAATTCCTGAACAACACCTCCCCCACTCTTCCCACCCTCAGCCCTGACTCTCCACCCTTACCCTTCCATCTCCCTTCTCCCTTCCTGTCCAATCCATCCTCCCCCCTCCCCCCCCCCCACCCCCCCCCCCCCCCCCCCCCCCCCCCCCCCCCCCCCAGCAGCCAACGTTGGGCGAATCACTCACCAGAAAGCCCAGGCTGTGCAGGTTGTTGATGACGTTGAGGAAAGGTCCCTTCCGACCTTCCCACAGGTCAGCGGACTGCACGGTGAACTCCTTGGCCAAGCCGTACTGCAGGCAGCCATTGTTGTAATTCTCAATGTTGGTGTAGGCCACGAACATGGAGCTGGCTTTCGATTGCACGTGCACCTTGGGTTTCCCGTCACTCTCCAGCAGAACGTTGATGAGCCTGGGAGTAAAGGATGGACACGGCGTGAGGCGTGGTAGGTGGGTGGCGTGGGGAGAGTCTATTTTTTCTTTGTTGTTGTTGTTTGCAAAGTGAGACGACTGCAGGCGGAAATCTAAACAAATCTTAAATAAATGTTAGCGAACCGCCCAGAGCCTCGTTTTCATTCAGCGCCTACCTTTACGCCGAAGAGATCAAACAAGTGATAACTTGTTCATGTTCATCGTCCAATTATGTTTGTGTCTTGCCTGAAGAAGACCTAAGAGGTCGAAACGCGTCGTGTTTTGTCTTGCAAGTCGTTTATCCACTTTTCTCTTGGCGGTTCGCTAACATTTATTTCAAACAATGTTGTTGTTGTTGTTTTGTTGAGTGCAAAGAAAACGGTGAAATGAACATTTCATATTTTCTGGTAATACAGCAATTAGTTCACTGACAGTTTAGAGTGGAAGGAAGAAGAAAAATACAGAAGAAAAGAACGAGAAACAAGACGGAAAGAAAGAGAAAGAAGGCAAAATCATAATGCTGCTGCTGCTGCTGCTTATGATGATAATGAAAAGAAGAAGAAAAAGAAAACAATCTAAACCAAGTAGTGACGAAAAACTGACTGTTAGTACTCATCTGAGAAAACCCCTTTTTTTCTAAATCTGCTCACACTTTCGCCCTCTCACACACACACACACACACACACACACACACACACACATATATATATATATAGATATAGATATATATATATATATATAATAATGAAAATGAGTAAAACAAACAATATATATAATAATAAATATATATATATAGATATATAATATATATATATATATATATATATATATATATATATAGCAATTACAAAAAACAACTGGGTAAGTACTTAGGAGAACGAAGACTTCCGCCAGCATTGCATGAATGCCGGGCCTACCTCTGAACCCGAATCCACATCAAATCTCATGGGTTTGGTCTTTGTACCGCATTTCTTCCAACCATGTTCAGTTCAGATCGATAGAACATTGTGTAATCTTGCAGTCGGTTCAGGAGCCTGCCCTATGGGAAGGATACAACATTTAATGGCTTAAATTCTAGATCAGTAGTGCCTATCTCCGGTGGTTTTTGGGTTGTGTTTTTTCTCACACAGATTTTGCATCGTTTCTGACTTCAGCTTTATTGCAGTTCATTTTCATTTACTTTAAAACTTAATAGCTCACATGTTATGCAATCTGTTTTTTGTTGTTTTTTTTAATTGAATCTCGAAACCGCTCTAAAAGTTGCCATCGTTTCTGTTGTGTTTGATTATGTGGAGTAAGTTGTCGCCCTTGATGGTATCTACGATTGCCAGAACTAAATCCTTCACCCTAAAGTGTGCACGTCGCATGAGGTATTCAAGCACACAGGAGGGTATTTTTTAGTCACTTTTTAGCCACGAACATTACCTACGGTGGATATTCTGTTGGCAGTCCAAAAATTGCAAACACACCGAAATGTCTTCGAAAAGCGGTCCTGGACATTGTGATTCGAAATACTATTTCTCCGTGCAGACAACATAACAAATATTACATTTTACAGTAAATGAAAATAGATTACAAGAAAGCTGAAGCCAGAAAAGAAACTTTTGTGAAAAACCACGCCGGAGGTTTACGACAGCGACCAAGGATTTTATCAACGCCAACATCTTTCGAGGAGTTTTCGTTAAAGCTGGTGAGTAGTTTCCACATAATCTCGCCGATATACAGGCACACACAAATACGAACAGCTGCGGGATCCCTCGGAGTTAACATTGGTTCTGACTCCATTTCCCATACACTTTTTCACAAGGGTGAACGCACGCATAACATCTTGCACACACGTAAATTCCCAACACCAAATTTCGGAAGAGAAGGCCAGTTTGGCCGTTGGTATGGATGACACGTTACACATAGCATTCATCTTCCCGAAGATAGAGTATGGCTGCCTTAATGGCGGGATAGAACAAAAGGTCATGCACACAAAACTCCACTCCCTTTGTTGGGCAGTTGCGATTAATACTTGCCTGTCTATACAGGGAGTGTCCGCAGAAGTATCAGCCTGCGTGCGCAGAAGAAGAAGAACACGCAGGACACGCACGATACTCCACACTCATCACGATCTTCTCGAGCACTTTCTACCAACTTCCGGTTGTGCCTGACGAAAAGGTGCTCGCTTTTCGGAGCCAGAATGTCCTTAATTTCGTCAAACATACATGCATGTGAGCCAGTCAGAACGACAATCAAAGGGTACTTGGTCGGAATATGATTTGGGATTTCTTTTTCACTCGTTAATGCGGAATATTCGAAAACGTGTCATTTTCCAATGAGAGTCTTATATAGATCAGACTTCACAGTTGACCTCTGGTTCAGGTAGTTACCCTGCAGTTTGAATAGATGATAATCTCCCCTGCTTCTCTGTGGCGAAAAAGAAAATAGTTTCTGATGTGAAACAAAAGAAGAGGTTTTCTCTTGAGATTCGGCGAGAAACCATGGGTTTAATCTCCAGGATGAAATGACGTGTGATCTCTATGATCCTGCTCCATAAGTGGGGTCCATGGCCTTTGTTGTGAGTTTTGCCGACGATAGAAATAAAACGAGGAGGAAATATGTCCATAGGGGGTGGGGGAGGGGGGGGTGGTGGACAGACGGGGACTTAGAAGGGGGGAAAGGTAGGAAACGCGCTAGTGCTCCGTGTCTTCTTGACAAAACATTATCGTATTGCGACTGCTTCCGGGTCAGACATGGAGTTTCTTAAAGGCTGTGTTGCCGTTGGGTTTGTCTGTGTGATGGCTCGTGAATGACGGTAGAGGCAGCTTTCAGTGCACTAGACACTACACGGTGTTTACCGAGCCCTGTACGTGTTTTTTTTTTTTTAATTCAATACCTGACCCAAAAAAAACCCAAAAAAACCCGCAGATTACCAGATATTTATGAAAAGGTTAAGTATCTTTTTAAAAGTTGAAAACATTTCGGTGTTTATATATATATATATATATATATATAATTATATATATATATAGTGTGTGTGTGTGTGTGTGTGTGTGTGTGTGTGTGTGTGTGTGTGTGTGTAGATAGATTGATAGATAGATATAAACTAGCAAGTGTACATATACATACATGCGTACATATGTACGTACTTACGTACGTACGTACGTACGTACGTACATACATATATACATACATACATACACATACATACATACATACATACATACATACATACATACATACATACACATGCACACATACATACATACATACATACATACACATGCACACATACATACATACACATACCTACATACATGCAGATATGCATGCATACATATATGCATACATACATACAGACAGACATAAAGAGAGAGAAAGAGAAAGAGAGAGAGAGAGAGAGAGAGAGAGAGAGAGAGAGAGAGAGAGAGAGAGAGAGAGAGATGAGAGAGAGAGAGAGAGACGAATAAAAAAAAAAGTCGACTTACTTGCAGAGTTTCACGCCATCTTTAAGATTTGCGTGGAGATCAGTTTGTGAAAAGGTAGGCTGGGAATACACACACACACACGCGCGTGCACACACACACACACACCACGCGTGCACACACACACACACACACACACACACACACACACACACACACACACACACACACACACAGCACGCAGGTAAAGATATCACAAAGGTAAAAAGGTCAAAAGCACAGGTAAAGGAGGTCACCACGAGGGGTAGATAAGGTTACCTCCACAGGTAAATAAGGTCAAAACCACAGGTAAAGAAGGCCAAAACCACATATAAATAAGGTCAAAACCACATGTAAACAATGTCAATACCACATGTAAATAAGGTCAAAACCACAGGTAAATAAGGTCAAAAACCACATGTAAACAAGGTCACAACCACAGGTACATCGAGGACATTGTTACAGGTAATAGAGTCAAAACCTACATCTAAAAGCTAGGTCACAGTCAACAGGCTAATGACGTCATCTAGCCACAAGTAAACAATGTGAAATTCGCGGGTAAGCCATGTCACCCGCACGGGCACTATACAGGTAACAAAGAGTCCAAATTACACGTCATTTCAACCCCACAGATAATTATATCGTCTCCACGACCGAGACTGCAGCTCTAAAACAGACGATTCAGCGCGAGGATCGGCCTGATCATCCATCTTCGTACACACATCACCACCCAGTGATAGCAGAAGTCGTAGTCATCATCGCTCGTGAAGGGCAAACAACTTCGTCACCATGGCGAGTTAGAGGACACATTCACGAGTAAATGAGATTCTGAGTGCATGCACGAGTAAATGAGGTCACTGCTAGATCACAAACACAGAAAAAAAAACAGGTCACAACCATGAACGGATGAGGACATAACCACAGGTAAATGAGTCTCCAACTAAAGTGGCAAATGAAGCGATTGCCACGAGCAAATGAGGACACAGCCACCAATACTGCAGGCCACAGTCTGAGGCCACAGACACTGTAAATTAAGGTCACAAACACAAACATGTAGATGATCTGACAAAACCAGCAACGAGGCTGCACGAGAGGTAACTGATGTCACAACGATAGGTAAATGAGGTCGCAACGACAGGTGCGTCCAGTTCCACCATGTTCACATACAATAGGTAAATGAGGTCGCAACCACAGGTGCGTGA
Source organism: Conus ventricosus (assembly GCA_018398815.1). Lineage (NCBI taxonomy): Eukaryota > Metazoa > Mollusca > Gastropoda > Neogastropoda > Conidae > Conus > Conus ventricosus. Next base: position 22,372,738 of record CM031616.1, on the reverse strand, counting down.
GTTCACCACCGACGGCAAACAAGGTCACACCCACGTGTAAATGAGGTCAGAGCCACAGGTAAACGAAGTCACAATCACAGGTAAATGAGATCAGAGGTACAGGACAATGAGGTCACAACCACAGCTAAATGAGGTCAGAGCCACAGGTAAACGAGGTCACAAGCACAAGTAAATGCGGTCACAACCACAGGTCAATGAGGTCAAGGTCACAGGTAAACGAGGTCACAACCACAGGTAAACAAGAGCATTACCACGGGTGAACGAGGTTCAAGCTACAGGTAAATGAGGTCACATCCACAGGTCAATGAGGTTACAACCACAGGTCAATTAAGTCGCAACCACCCAGGTAAATCAGATCTCACACAGGTAGATGAGGTCGTAGCCATGGGGAAATGGGGTCACGACTGCAGGTGAATTATGTCATAATCACAAATAAAATGAAGTCAGTGCCTCGCGTAAATGAGGTCACAACCACAGGTAAATGAGGACAGCCACAACCGACTCAGGTCACAACAACAGGTAAAGATGACATCAATACCTGCGGGTAAATGCTATCATTTTATTAGAAAAATGAGGTCATAATCACAGGCGATAATGTAAGCAATAAATGAGGTTAGACAGGTAGGTAGAATCAAAAGAAAGAGAGTGAGAGGGGTGGGGGGGGTTAAGGGTGGGCGGAGGGGAGATGAAGGTCAAGCACCTTGCTGTTACTGAGTGACTGGTGGGAGAAAGGATAAGGGGGAAAAGGACCGGGGGGAGAGGGGGGAAATTAGCATCAGCCATCGATTTCTCGTCATAACATTTCACGATAGTGGAGAGAGAGACGGAGGGAGGGTGGGAGGGAACGGTGGAGGGAAGGAGGGCAGGAGGGGGAGAGAGAGAGAGAGAGTAAGAGGGAGAGAGGGTGGGAGAGAGAGGGGGGACTGGAAGGAGGGAGGGAGAGAGAAATCTACAACGGGAAAGAAAGAGAGAAAAAAGATATAAAAACACATTGGAGACCAAAAAGAAGAAAGAATTAAAAAGAAAGAACAAATGGAGAAATGGACAGACTGACGGATACAAACTGACAGAGGAACAAACAATCGGCGACTGGATGAGATTTTGGTACAAACTATGTAATGACTGGACAGAGCTGGAAAATTCATCGGTTTGTGCCTTCGACTTGATCGTGAACTTTGTGTTTCAGATCTGTATCGGGGGTATATGATGTGGAAAATCATTCACTTGTGGCTTTATTGGCAAGGTCGTCAGTCATATCATTGCCTCGAATGCCACCATAAACAATAAGTGCAAGCAAGAACAGTGTTATGCTATCAGAAACAGTTCAGGGGTCCAGGGGGGGATTAAGGTTGTGGCCAGCAATGGCCTCCAGAGCAGACCGCGAGTCAGGGGAAGAGATGGTTCTCATCTTCCGACTGATAGACCATTCGGCTGCAGGACCAAGGCTGTGAGTTCAGCAGTAAAAATGAACCATCACAAGAAACATCTTCCAAAAATTATCGAGTCGGAGCAGTTAAACAATAGCGTTGACGACCAACTCTTTCTTCAGAACTGAAATACTGTTTGACAGGGATAAAGTTTTGAACACAGCTTGGAGAAAAAACTACCGTCTTGTATGTCAAAGAGCAGGTGGAGTACGTGCAGAAAGAAATAAGATCAAAACGGATTTTCTGTGTTAAACAGGTTTGTGGTGGGGGGTTCCTGAATTTTTATTTTTTTTTGAAGATTCAAACAATTCCAAGCTCAATGTCAGCGTTACGTAAATGGAAAGATTGTTGCTAAAGGTGTAATATAAGTGGAATGTTCAAATTTGTTTTGGAACCTTGGCTAAAACAGTCAGGGTTGTAAAGTTCAAAATATAGATTACAAAATTGCTTTGATCCTGTGATCTTTGTATATAATTAGTGATGAGTGGTTCCCCTGCCTCTGTGTGTAGGCTGTACTCAGGGCTGGTATGGGACGCCCCAGACTGAGTCAAAGCCCGTGATGGTGTATGAGATCAAATTATTTGAGACGCTCATGTCTCACAGAATTATAAATGGCACAGCCACGGTCAAGTCTGAAACAGATTAAAGTCTCGTGAAGAGAGAGAAAAGTACGCCTTGGCTTAAGGCTGTGTCAGACCAATTGACATAGGCCAGAACACCAAGGCTACATCAAAATGTTGTTATGCTCTGCATAGTTATGTGGGGATTGTCTTCAGTCGTGACAAGCTCCTAGCATAACACAGTCTCCCAAATCCCCGAAGTCGGAGTGTGGCTGCCCATGTGGCGGGGTAATCAAAAACGGTCACACACGTAATGTTCTCATCCCCAGCTGATGCATTTGTGCCATAGTGTTCAAATACTTCGGCTGTTCGGATGATCCCTGGAGTCTTTTAGCCAGGGTACGACAACAACAACAACAGAGAGAAAAGTTTCCTCATCAGTACTCCAATCTGTGTGCGCCTCAGCCCGAAGAATGTTCACTGATCTCTGACCGGATGAGTAGGGTAATTCATGCTCCTTCGATGAAATAAGCAGAAGCTCATAACTCCAAACGGATGGTGCTTACGACATCCAGTCACCTGGCAGAAATGACAAGAGAGAGCACATAGAACAAACAAGGAGACATCAAGGGAGCAAGAGTTGCCTTTCGTGTTTTTAATTACTTTGTTTCCTGACACATGGAAGATTTCCTCTCTGACAGGACGGTTTTGAGCATTGGATGTTACTGTAAAAGTTTTGTTTGGGGTCAAAAATAAGTTCCAGATGTACTTGAATTCTTTTTCAATAGGAATGACGGATATTTCCAGACCTTTGTTTCAGGGTCAGCAGATTGTTGACGGACACTTTGAACTTGGACACACTAAGTTTTTAGTTGATGAGAAAGTGGAATCATTCCACTCCACTCAGTGATGGATTTTATTAAATCAAAGCCGGAGATGGCGTTGTAGGCCTGGGCAGAAGATCACGACCGCGCAGAGTGCAAAGTCACCAACAAAAAGAGAAGACCTTGGAACCCTGGTTGACTGCTTCAACCATGTCACTGGTTTTAATCATGAAGACAGCAGGGGAAACGATACTTCCGTGAGGAACACCGTACAAGTGCTCCTGGATTCAAGACAGCCTGACGCCGACACGTGTATTTGAAACTTTTTTCTGATGAAGATAGAGAGATGGCCTAAAAATATATATTGAAAAAACCCAGATCATAACAGTTCATGAGAATACCGGATTTCCAGGTGGAGTCATAAGCTTTCTGCAAGTCAAAAGAGATCTTGATAACATGCTATCTGTTACTAAATTCGAACCGTTCTGCGAACAAAACGGCGATCGATTTCCAGCTTCCACGTGACTCTATAGTTAACTCTTTTTTTTTAATCAGTTTTACAAAGACAACATGTCAAAACTTCGGACGACAGTTAGAGGAATTTTTCACACCTTTTGGATTAGGGAAAATAATGGCGTTCCGCCAGGAAAGCAGAAAGAGCCCTTTTGTCCAGATGTGATTGTAGACTTTTGAAATAATATGGAACAGTTTTCAAATGATGTTTTGAAGGTTGCTAGTAACTTTCATCAGGTCTAGACCCCAAATCACAGCAGGTATGAGGAACCGATTAGTTTCAGAGAAATGGTTGGATTGCAGTCTTAAGTGTTGTTAGAAGATATAGTCTACAACAGGGAGTTTCTTTCTTTGAGGTGTTTATTTTTCAAACTGGCCGCAGATTTGTTAGCTGATGGAGAGTTACTTTTAATGTCGGATAGAAGTAAACGAGTAATGGTTTGTTCATGCGTGATAAGAGCATCTCCAAGTTTGAAACAAGGGACAGACGGACTTCGCTTTTCACTTCGAGTTTCTTTATATAACCCATACTTTTTTTTTCTTTTGTGGTCAGATTAAAGCTGAATATCCTACAAGCAATATTATTACGCCGGCTCGTTTCATAAATGTGTCTAGCTTTTGTTCGGATATGCTGATGGAGGCGAAGTTTCCTGTTGACTGTATGGAATAGGCACCATACTGAGCATGTTAGCGGAGATCTGTAATTTGTTTGCATTCCGAATTTGACGAAGATGTTTTGTTTCAAAGTGAGGAGACTACAGGCGGAAACTGATACAAACTTAAAAAGAAAAATTAATCTGCCGCCGAACGAAACAAACGAAAACAAAGTACACGATAAACACGACGCGTTTCAATCTCTCTGGTCTTTTTCAGCAAGATAAACAACATTGAAGACAATGAAAACGCCCAATCTCAGGAGATAAATAATTGTTCGTTTGAGGAGATAACTGATTGTTCGTTTGAGGAGATAACTGATTGTTCGTTTGAGGAGATGATTGGTCGTTGTTTATCTTGCCTGAAGAAGACAGAGAGGTCGAAACGCGTCGTGTTTGTCGTGTAATTTGCTTGTTTCTTTCGTTCGGCGGCAGAGTAATTTTTCTTTGGGGATCTTTCGGCATTTGTGATTTTTTTTTTTTTTTTTTTTTTTTTTTGAACGGAGGTCTTAGATCAGATGAGGAGAACGTTTGTCGGGGTTTTCGCGGGGAAACCTCGTCTTCTTCAAGCTTGTTTTGGATGATTATGGGAAAAACAAACAAACAAACAAACTTTCCCATTAGTTTATAATATTGAGGCAGTATGGTGAAGTGTTGCTTTCTGACAGAGTTTCTCTCGAGGAAAGTTGATCCAAGCCCGAAGACCGCAAGGGCTCTACCCTGGGCACGGAAAAGAACTACTCCATCCGTATATTTATGGATGAGAGAGAGAGAGAGAGAGAGAGAGAGAGAGAGAGAGAGAGAGAGAGAGCGGTGCTCAGGGATCGGGAAAGGGGGGGGGGGAGAGTGTAGAAAGGAAAGAGAGACAAAAAGCCAGACACAGAGAGAACATTTTAGCAGCTACTATATCGTAAAACGTTTTGTGACAGTCTCATTGATTTACCCCATTAGCATAAGACACATTTATGACATGGTGAAAGGTTTTGTGATCACTACCACCACCACCACCACCATCACCATTTTCATCATTATCATCATATCACCATCATCATCTTCATCATCATCATCATCATCATCATCATCATCATCATCATCATCGTCATCATCACTACCATCACCGTCATCATCAGTAGCAACAGCACCGTCATCGTCGTTGTCATCGATGTCCGTCGTCCTCATCACCACCATCATCATGATCAGCAGCAGCAGCACTAGCAGCACCAGCAGCATCACTGTCGTCGTCATTGTCATCGTCGTCGTCATTATCGTTATAATCCAATGCCAAGTGGTCAGAATGTTGCGGTCGACTTTTCGTGCAGCCATGGACCACCCACAGCTCTCAACTGTCGGTGCTCACTCATGCGGAACAGGGCAGAGGCGTCGCCGCCAGTCCAGTTCTTCAAGCTGCCCAGCCGGAACACTTCCGTCTGCCATTGGAGGATCTGGAGGCGGGGATGGGGAGGGTCTCACCTTCTGCATTGCACCGTAAGATCGTATGGACAACGTCATCGCGACGAACATGCGTGGAACAAGCGCTGTCACTTCCTCTGGTGTCTGCAGAAAGAGGTACTTGCCTTCCAGCGTTGGTGTTGGCGTGCTGTCTGAACGTTTGACATTTCTTTATTTTTTCATGCTTGCATTTGTCACTCTGTGCTACCGTCCCAGTGTCGGTGTTCACCTTGCCACCTCCAATCAGGTGATAGAACACCGGCAGAAAGAAGGTCGTGTAAAGGGATGTCTCCTTTGTGTCTAGATTTGCCACTCTGTTCTATTATCACGATGTTGGGGTTCTCTGTCTTTTGGCGTGTATTCAGAAGGAACAATACAAGCAAACACTTGTCGACGTTGAATCTTTGCACGGAGACTAGTAGAACTGGTGTTTCAGGTCGAACAGTCTTGTCATGGTATACATGGCCTGTCCACGCCGCCATTGACCTGCTATAACTCCACCTGTCGGCCTTGTCACAACAGAAAAGATCCAAGATACTGAAGGTCTCCGCACTCGTCTTCCAGTGACATTGCTTTCAGCATGAAGTTTACCGCTGTTACGTTGTCTGCAAGCCTTTGAGTGTGATGTTGCCGTGGTGTAAACGAACACCGTTCCGTTAGACTTCTGGGTCTGCGCCCAGTGTGGGGTGAGTTCGGATTCGGTCCTGTCTGTTATGGGCCATGAATGTCCTGAGTGAAGCGTGGAAGCGTGGAGCCCGCACTGCCTGATGTGCCTGGTGATGATATCGTGTGGTGTACCGTGCTGCTTAGTTTCTCCATTCTACATCCATTTGGCGCCCAGCTTCAGGAGACAGGTGACTGTTCTTTTCGTTTTCGTTGTCTTGAATGTTGTTTGTCTTGCCTGAAGAAGACCAAAGAGGTCGAAACGCGTCTCGTTTCGTCGTTTAATTTGTTTGTCTCTTTCGTTCGGCGGAACAGTGAATTTTTTTTTTCTTTTCAGCAAGTTTCTCCGGATAAATATTGCGATAGAATGGCGGTGATAGTAGAGGCGACTGTTGAGACGTGTCAGACTTGGCGAAAATCTCACGTGAGCAGATACTTTCTCACTGACCCCACCCCCTTGAATGCCGTTACCGCTTCATCCTCCAACCCCACCCCATCCCCCATTCGTTCTCACACACACACACACACCCCACACACAACCCCCTCCAGCCTCTTCCAAAGAAAACAAAAAAAACCAAAACCAACAAAAACCAAAGTGCTCACAATTTGGGCTTCGTTTTTCGACGTCAACACGGCGTTGAGCCAGAGCTGCACGGCCTGCGTAGTACCCTCCGCTTCCTCCTGATCATACCTCTGCCAAAACGAATCAGCACAAATCTCTGTATGTTCGCGATAATGGCAAAAGCATCAGAGGCGATGTACGTGCGTGCGTGCGTGCGTGCGTGCGTGCGTGCGTGCGTGCGTGCGTGCATGCATATGTGCGTGCGTGTGTGCGCGTGCATGCGCGCGCGTGCGT
>CM031616.1:22345793-22348293 GCA_018398815.1 Conus ventricosus | reverse complement strand
CACTTTTCTAAAAAAAGAGAAGGCCATCATGTGCCGGTTGATGGATGACATGAAATTAATACGCATGCGCACTTGTGTCGCAAGTAGACATCGTGCCCGAAGACGGAATATGGCTACCTTAATGATGAGGTTCAGAAAAATGGTCGCCTATACAAAAATCTGAATATTGGACTTCCAGGTGGCAAAAAAAGAAACCCGTTGGGAAAATGGGGCTCAGACTGAATATAAAGAAAAAAGGAAGGAAGAAAGGAAGGATGGAAAGGAAGGAAGGAAGGAAGTAAGCCACGCTAGAAGCATGGAGGGGTAAACTGAAAAGACAGAAAAAAAGGCAAAAGAAGAGAAATGAAAGAAAAAGCGAAGATGGAAATAAGACAGCCCTGGGAAATTGAAAGCTCATATTAAAACAAACAAACAAAAATTGAGAAAGACAGAAGAAAAGGAAGAAAGCGAAGAAACAAAGGTGGAAATAACTCGGTCTGGAGACTTGACGACTCTGACTGAAAACAAACGGGAAATAAAGGAAAGATGGGCAAACTGAAAAAAGAAAAAAAGAAAGTGGAAATTATATCTCACCTCCGGAAACTTTGAGATCAATATTGAAAAGAAAAAAAAAAGGGGGGGGGGGGGGGATGAAAACAAAGGAAAGAGATAAGAAAAAACAAAAAAGAAAGTAAACACAACTCACCGCATGAGACATAAAGGTTAAGACTGAAAATAAAGAGGAAAAAGATATACAAAAAGAACGGGGAAAAGAAAATAAACTGGAAAAAAAAAGAAGATTAAAGAGAAACGAAAGAAGGCCGGAAAAAAAAAGAAGAGAAAAAAAACAGTAGATTTGTAATTTGACCCTAAAACACTGAAATGTCAGGCTTAAAAAGCAAAGAAAGAAGGAAGGAAGGAAGGAAGGAAGGAGGGAGAGAAAGGGAATGTAGAAAGAAAGAAAAAAAGAGAAGAGATCCATCCCAGATAAAGTGAAAGTTTTAAATGATAGACATAAAAAAAAATGGAGGAAAAAGAAAAAGAGAAAGCAAAGAAAAAAAGAAAGAAGGAAAGAATGAAGGAGGAGAGAGAAAGAGAGAAAAGAGGAAAAGAAAGAACAGTGAAAACAACACAGAAAACGAATCCAAGACACCATTGAATGGCAAACCATGACAGAGTGGTGTACTTGCACACAGCCCATTCTGGAACCTTCGTAGTGTGGATAACGCATTCCTTCTCAAAACAGAAGCAAAGCAAACCTCATGCAAAGAAACAACAACAGATCCCCTTGGAGTGACGTCTCAGCACGTGCTGTATACCGTAGCAAGGTCAGGGTCGGTTTCCTCTCCAGTCGGCAGCCGGATTCTATTTTTAGATCAAACCCGCCCGATTCTCCCTGCAAAGCTCAGGAGGTTTCATTTCGTTCGTGTGTGTGTGTGTGTGTGTGTGTGTGTGTGTGTGTGTGTGTGTGTGTGTTTAAAGTCTCGACTGAACATTCTTTTTTTTTTTTTTACAAAAGTTTGTTTATTTCATTCTGTTTTTGTCGCGTGTACGCTTATTTCATTACAGAAAAAAAAAAGACTTATCGATTCGATCTAAATGAATTTCTAGTTACTCTGACGTCAGTTTTGTGCACTTTATTGTTTTGTGGCAGTGGTTCCCATTAGCGACACCTTAAACACTGTTCTCCTTATCAGTTATTCTCCTGATCTTGTCATGGCTCTGGGCCAGACCAGACTGAAACCAGTGCTGCTGGCTGTGGGGAGAGAGAGAGAGATGAGAGAGAGAGAGTGAGAGAGAGACAGACAGACAGAGAGTGAGTGAGAGAGAGAGAGAGAGAGAGAGAGAGAGAGAGAGAGAGGAGAAGAGAGAGAGAGAGAGAGAGAGAGAGGAGAGAGAGCAGACAACAGAAAGAACACGACCACAAGGTTCGACATCAGACTGAACTATATGCGACAAATGTTGAAGTGGAAGACAAGGAAGAAAGAAAGAGTGAAACGAAAAAGAAAAATAGAGAGAAAAAAAAAGAACAAGAAAAAAAAAAGAAAGAAAGGTAGGAAAGGAAGAAAGATTACACGAACCAAAGAAAGATCACAAGACAAGACAAGACAAGACAAGGCAAAGATTTTATTCATGAAGACCAAAGCCCTTTAGAAGGGGGATATACACAGAATAACGTTACAGATACATTTCCAATAGATGATGAAAACAACTTACGCTACCACAGAGTTCCGTCGTTTAAAGCCTCTGTATAAATATGCAGCAAGCTGTTTCACTATTTTGTCATTTGTCGATGCCACCAGCAAGATTAATTTGAATAAGGAAGGAAAGATTAAACGAACCAAAGAAAGATCACTGGTCAGAAACGTGAAACGACTCAAACTAAAGAAAAGAAAATACACAAACATGAAGAAAGACAAGAACAGAAGAAAAAGAAGAAAAAAGATAAAACAACAGAAGAAGCACGGAATTTAAAAGGAACGAAAGTTAACCGTGAAAACAAGAAAAAGAAGAAAAAGAA
>CM031616.1:22332339-22334839 GCA_018398815.1 Conus ventricosus | reverse complement strand
CACCCTGTCTGACTGACATCGCGCTGTACTGTCGCCAAGCAAAGCTCAAACTACCACTGAAATCCATCCTGGAGGAATACAAAGCAGGGAAGATCAGACTTCAAAGCATGCTGGAGGACTCAGGAGACAAGGTGGTAGAAGCAATCAAGCCCCAGCTGAAGACAGGCAGAAAATGGAAAGTTCAAGAGGCGATGGATTCTGCAAAAGAAAGTCTCAAGATCAGAGAAATAACAGGACACACACAGACCAACAGACAAGGACTGGGGGTGACCAAAACTGAATGGTGGTTCAAAGGCCAAAGGAAAAGCCAAAAGAGACATGATGTTCAGGAGATGAGAAAAGAAGAAGACCAAAAAAGACTCCAAAAAGCAGTCCAGCAGAGCCAGCAAGGGCAATGGACAACGTGGGAGAATGCACTCCAAAGAAGTCTAACTTGGAATGACATTTGGCACATGGCCCCTCTCAGGATCAGCTTCATTCTCAGATCTGCATATGACCTTCTGCCCTCAAATGCAAATCTGGTGAAGTGGGGAAAAACAGACGATCCTGCATGCCCTCTGCCATAAAAAAACAAACAGTGGATCATGTTCTAAGCTCATGTAAAGTAGCCCTGGCTCAAGGAAGGTACACATGGAGGCACAACAAGTGCTCAAAGAAATTGTACAAGTAGTCTGGGCTAGTACCAACACCACAAAAGGGGAATCAGGACTCCAAAAGCACCCGCAACATTCTTCACAGCAAGGAGGCAGCAAATCATGGCCAAGAACAACAGTGCCACTCGAAACATGCAGGCAGAGTCTGCTGGATGGGGCAGATGACTGGGAGTGCACTGCAGACCTCCCAGAATGGAAAAGTCACCAGAGATCATCAGCAAGAGTGGCATGAGACAGACATAGTAGTCCACTCTAAGTCAACCAAGCAGCTGATCATGATCGAGCTCACGGTGCCATATGAGAACAGAATGGAGGCAGCTCAAATCTACAAGACTGAAAAGTATGCTGATCTGGCAAACAGCCTGAGGAGAGAAGGCTATCAGGTCAAAGTCCTCACTGCAGAAATTGGAGCTAGGGGGTTTGTAGGAACGTCTGCATACAGCCTCATGAAACAGCTCTCAGTTGCAGGGAAGGAAAAAACCAGACCCCTGAAAGCAATGGCAGAAGCGGCAGAGAGGTGTTCAAGCTGGGATCTGGTCAAGGAGGAACAAAAGTGAACTTCATAAGGCTTAATTTCCCTACAAATTTTCAGGTTGTTCCCTGTGGTTCAGTGGTTTAAAGCGCGAGTCATTAAGTAGAAAATGAGCATGTCCAGAGGGTCATGGGTTCGAATCCCAGCCATGGCTCGTCCCAAGATGGGGAAAAAAAAAAAGGGCAGCAGAGGGACATCCGGGTCATGAACGGGTGTGGCCCAACCCCCTAGAGTGTCAGGAGATAAGGGCGAAACACTTGCTTGAAGGGGGCTTTTTTCTGAGGACTCTCTGCTGCCACGCTCTCCACGAGTTTCTTTCTACTATATATATATATATATATATATATAGAGAGAGAGAGAGAGAGAGAGAGAGAGAGATGTGTGTGTGTGTGTGTGTGTATGTGTGTGTGTGAGTGTGTGGAGTGTGTGTGTGTGTGTGTAGAGAGAAGAGAGAAGAGAGAGAGGAGAGAGAGAGAGACAGAGACAGACAGACAGACAGACAGACACAGGTAGATAGATAGATAGATAGATAGATAGAACCCATGTTCACGATTTTTTAATTTTTTGACAGTGGTGGGAGTTGCTGCAAATCTTTCAGAAAAAAAAAAAAACCCTTTCTTATCTTGTTTTCAATATCACATTAGAAGTTGTTAGTGGGGAAAATCGTCAGCGAAAAAATGAAAACTTTCTTGTACTCAGCATTTGATTGAACGCCTTTTTTGATAACTCGCAGTTTGGTAGGAAAGCGTCAACAAAGTTAAGCTTGAAAGTGTCTGATGTCCATGTTCATTGTCACAGATTTAAATCGAGTGTGTGTGTGTGTGTGCGTGCGTGCGTGCGTGCGTGCGTGCGTGCGTGTGTGTGTGTGTGTTGTGTGTGTGTGTGTGTGGTGTGTGTGTGTGTGTGTGTGTGTGTGTGTGTGTGTGTGTGTGTGTGTGTGTGTGTGAGAGAGGAGAGAGAGAGAGAGAGACGAGGAGGGGGTGGGGAGGGGGGGGGGGGGGGAAGGGGGCGACGGAGGGTTCCAAGTGATTTCGGGACTCTCATTTTTTATGTAACCCAAGGAACAAACAGGAGAGATAGAAAGAGAGAGACCTTTAAAAAATATTTTAAAACGCATTCCGGCGGGGGGGGGGGGGGGGGGGGGGGGGGGGGGGGGGGGACGAAACATAAACACTTGAACACTAAACATGTCGCCAACAATTCGCTCTCATATTGAACAGAATATGTGGGTTAGTTTCCGAAGCGCCAGAGCTAAGCCTGCCTCCCCGCGGAGAAAAATAAAGTTATTGCTTTTGTGTATAGTTTGTCTACATCA
>CM031616.1:22299286-22301786 GCA_018398815.1 Conus ventricosus | reverse complement strand
AGTCTTCTTCTCTGTTGTTTCTTTTCTCTGCGATCTTCTGTTGAATTGCGTCGATTGTTCTGACTCAGTATCCAGTCCTCTTTCTAACGTAAAAAAAGTCGTCAAGAGTGCTATGCAGTAGATAATTTAAGGTCAACAGATACGATTTTTGCATGTCCTTCTATTGTTCCCAGGTTTGTAATCATTGTGTGTGTGTGTGTAGTAGTAGTAGTAGTAGTAGTAGTAGTAGTAGTAGTAGTACTAGTACTAGTAGTAGTGGTAGTAGTAGTAGTACTTTAATTTTTACGTCTTTTCACAAAATTATGTGATATTAGACGAGAGAGAGAGAGAGAGAGAGAGAGAGTGCAAGAGTATGTGTGTGAAGCATAGGTGTGTGGAAGTGCACGCAAAATGTAACATTATAGTAAATATCTAACAGGACTACATATTAGACAAAGGTAACTTTGTGTGTGTATGTGTGCGTGCGCGCGCGCGCGCGCGCGCGTGTGTGTGTGTGTGTGTGTGTGTGTGTGTGTGTGTGTGTGTGTGTGTGTGTGTGTGTGTGTGTGTGTGTGTGTGTGTGTGTGGTCCCCCCTCTTTCAGGTTGGCTGCTTGTCTAAATCCTGTTTGTTGTTGTTTATGCCATATACGTTCGGAAACATTGAATTAAAAAAAGCCAAAAGAAATCTTCGCCCAAGAAGATTTGATCAAAGGACAGCGGGTGTGGAGTGCTCTACCTTTATTTCATGTTTTATTTGACTGAAAATATCTTCACAATTCCAGCACCATTTTTATTATGGAGGTGGTACCTGAAGCAGTCAGGTGTTACAAATCTTTATCTATCTATCTATCTATCTATCTATCTATCTATCTATCTATGTCAGTCTGTCTGTACGTCTGTCTATTTCTCTGTCTATCTGCATATGTCTGTCTATCTATCTATCTGTCTGTTTGTCTACCTATCTGGCTCTCTATCTGTCTGATTGTCTATCTATCTACCATCTATCTATCTATCTATCTATCTAATTGTCTATCTATCTATCTATCCATCCATCCATCCATCCATCCATCCATCCATCCATCCATCCATCCATCTATCTATCTATCTATCTATCTATCTATCTATCTATCTGTCTGTCTATCTGTCTATGCTGTAAATGTAATTATCTATCTATCTGTCTCTGCCTGCCCAGCTGTTTTATATCTGTCTGTCCATCTGTTCGTCTGTCTGTCTGTTGATCTAAATGTCTGTCAGTCTGTCTGTCTTTCTGTCCCTGTCTGTCTGTCTGCATGCCTCCCAGTCTCTCTCTCTCTCTCTCTCTCTCTCTCTTTCTCACACCACACACACACACACACACACACACACACACACACACACACACACACACACACACACACACACACACACACACATCTACCTGTCTATCTGTCTGTCTGTATATAAGCATGTGTCTGTCTATCTCTATACGTGGAAATAGGTGTTAAAAGACCAAATTCTACAAACTGAAGTACAGTAATGGTTCGGAATAGGCAGAGTTCCGCTTCACCTGCACAGTTTCTGCTTTGTAGATCTGATAGTAAAAGTGAAGATGTGATTGCCGGTGGGAAAAAAAAACACATTGATAAGAACGCGCCTGCAGTCACCCAACTTTTACACGTAGAAACAAAGTCTAAAACAAGCTTCTGCATGAAATGAAAATGCAGCAAAGTGCGTCTCTCAGCATCCTTGTAACCCAAAACAAGATCCTGAATTCATCAGGGAACGGAAGGCGGGGGAGAAAGAGGTGGGGGGGGGGGGGGGGGGGGAGAAAAAAATGGAGTGATAGGGAGTGGAGGAGAGAGAAGGAGAAGAAGTAAAGGGGAAAGAACGAGATGCTCTGGCTCAAGGTATTTCCGGTTTTGATAGCAAAATATATACTCCCGCGAGTTAAATTCGACAGCAAACCTCTCCCTTGACATTCCTAAAACCTGAGACAGAAACTGAGATTACAGGAGAAGGAGAACGGGGGGGGGGGGGGGGGGGGGGGGGGATGACGGGGTTGAGAGAAGGTAAGTAGGAAGAGGTAGCAGAGGGGGGACAGGATGAGGGTAGGTAGAATGGAAGCGGGAGTTCTGGGGGTAAGGGCGGAGTGGGGCTTTGGGTTTGTGGGGAGAAAAGAATGCTCGTTTCTTTATTGAAGGTCATGAGTGGCTGGCAGTATGTACTCCTACAGACAGGACGGATAGCGATGGACCTGAAAAGGGGAATGGAAATCCAGAAGGTGAGGGTGGGGTGGGGGGTGGGGGGTGGGGGTACGTCTTGAGAAGGTGTTTGTACCTTTCCTCCAACTGTGTAGGACTCCAGGCAGCCTGTTGCTTGATGTCCCCGGGGTGACATCCGCGCTGTGACGTCATCAACTCACGTGACAGGAACCCTTCCATCCCCACCCTAGCGCTCAAAACTTTTTTTCCAGTGTGCTGCAGACCATGTCTTTGAAAAGGGAAGCAACTCTACTGGTTAAAATGACAACAGCGAGCAAAA
>CM031616.1:22286786-22289286 GCA_018398815.1 Conus ventricosus | reverse complement strand
AATGACGAACACGAAGTGTCGTCAGAAAACCTCAAACCCCCAGACTCCCTTCGCCCTTCGCCCTGGAAGCCATCTGCTTTAATGAGGCGGAAAGACATGTCGCCAGTGCGCCTCTAGGTATTCATGAACAGGAATTAAGGAGCTGGGCACTGGGCTGTGAAATGTCAGCCGCAGCGGAGAAAGGATTTCGTTGGAGGTGCTCGTGATGGATCGTGATAACTGTTGACCTGTCTTGCTTCCTTCTCTCTGCTATTGCCATAGGGCGTCCGATTTGGACTATTTCATGATGGTTTTTTTTTCTGTCTTGCTGCCTCTGTCTCTGTATTTGTCCCTCCCTCCCTCCCTCCCTGCCCTCTCTCTGTCTCTGTCTGTCTGTCTGTCTCTGTCTGTCTGTCTGTCTGTCTCTCTCTCTCTCTCTCTCTCTCTCTCTCTCTCTCTCTCTCTCTCTGTCGGCTTGAGGACTGCTTGTTTCTCTTCTGCTCTGTCTGTCTTTGTCTGTGCTGGTATTTGTTTCTCCTCTCTCTCTCTCTCTCTCTCTCTTCTCTCTCTCTCTCTCTCTCTCTCTCTCTCTCTCTCTCTGTATACATCTTCTGCCTATTGTTGGTCTGTCTCTCTGTCCGTCAGTATCCTTTGTCTTTATCTCATGTACCTGATTTGTCCATCATGGACTTTCGACTTTTCACCTTTAGTGCCTTTATTCTTCTACTACCCTTTCTTCTTCTACTACCCCTTCCTCATGTTTCTTTAGTTTGCCATCCAATTACATGCACTACACATAGCCAAGCCCAACTGCACTTCTTTCTCAACACCAGGAACCTGGAACCATCCCTGACCTAGGTCGATGGCGAATTTGAAGCGTCATCATGAAGCACCTTCTTTTGACTCACTTTGCCTGCTTTGGGATAATGAGCCGTATGGAGGAGTTGCGCATGCGCCTCTGAATTATGAGCTGGGCAGGCGCCGATGAATTGTCAGTGGGAGTGGGGACAGGGTTCCCTTGAGTTGCACATGGCTAGGCTGTGATGATTAAGTCCTGTCTGGCTTCCTGTTTCTGTTATGGTCGAGGTGTCTCTCTGTTGGATTTACAACCATTTTCTCTCATGCTCTCATTGTCGAAGTTTGTGTCTGTTATTCTCTCTGTTTATGTGTGGCTCCCTGTCTCTCTGTCTGTCTCTGTCTCTGTCTAATCTGTCTGTATGTCTGCCCCCCCTCTCTCTCTCTCTGTAGTCTTTTCTCTGTATGTCTGTTCGTCAATATCATTTACATTTCTCTCTGTTTGTTTGTCCCTTTCTATCTCTTTTATTTTTCACCCTTTTTACCAGGTGTCCTTACATCCTCCTTATGTTTTTGTTTTGTTTATCATTCACATCATGCAATACACAGAGCTCAACTGGCATCAGCCTCACACACAAAACTGCCTTTCGTTTTCAACTCCAGAATCTGGACCGGATCGATGACGAACATGAAAACGTCATCATAAACTCCTCCCTCAGTGCTTGCGCCCCATCTCACTTTTCCTCTTTCTGACTTTTTCTCACATGCGCTAGAATACCTCTGCTTTAATAAATGAGCTGGAAGGAAGCTGGTTTGCTCAGAGGTGCTCATGGTTGGGTTGTGATGAGACTGTCTTTGGGTGCCTGCTTTCCTCTGTCAAATTCGTTATCAATGTCCGTCTGTGTTGACGTTATGGCGGCATGCTCCTCGTATCTGTGTTTAGTTTATGGTGGGTATACCCCCCAAAATCTCTGTATTGGGTTTATGGTGGCATGTTCCTCTTCTGCTCCCTCTCTCTCTCCCTACCTGTGTGTCTTTTCTTGTCGTTTGTCTGTCCTCAATTCCCTCTTCCTCTTTGCTATGGTTTTGCTTCTTAAGCATGTTTGATGCATCATTATGTTTGCTTACGATCTTGTTTGTCTGTTTGAGCGTCTTATCTGTGAGGACAATGTGACGGAGGTCAAATATAGCAAATGCGCTAATGATGTGCCCAAATCTCCCCGTTAGAGAAAAAAACCCAATGAATTGATATGTGGATAATCACATACATACACGGGCAAATGCAGACATACACACATATTAACTACATAAACAAGGAGAGACAGAGAGAGAGAGAGAGAGGAGAGAGAGAGGAGAGAGAGAGAGAGAGAGAGAGAGAGAGAGAGAGAGAGATGAGAGAGAGAGAGAGAAAGAGAGAGAGAGAGACAGACAGACAGACAGACAGACAGACAGACAGACAGATAACACACACATACACACAGAGGCAGACAAACGGACAGACAGGCTGAGACGGACAGATACACACCACATACAGAGAGAGAGAGGAGAGAGGAAGAGAGAGAGAGAGAGAGGGAGGAGGGGAGAGAGAGAGGAGAGAGAGGAGAGGAGAGAGAGAGAGAGAGGAGAGCAGACGCCAAATAGGAGAGCAGCAGAGGCAAGGACGCTCAAATTTTTCTGAGGACACAGTGACTTGGCGCACCCGTTATCCAGATCATGGAGACAGCTC
>CM031616.1:22275377-22285786 GCA_018398815.1 Conus ventricosus | reverse complement strand
GCATACTTTTTGTCTCTGTGTGTTGAGCTTATGATGGCATACTTTCTTGTTCTGTGTGTTGAGCTTATGATGGCATACTTCTTGTCTCTGTGTGTTGAGTTATGATGGCATACTTCTCGTCTCTGTGTTTTTTGAGTTTATGATGGCATACTTCTCGTCTCTGTGTGTTGAGCTTATAATTGCACGTTCTTCGTCTCTGTGTGTTGAGCTTATAATTGCACGTTCTTCGTCTCTGTGTGTTGAGCTTATAATTGCACGTTCTTCGTCTCTGTGTGTTGAGCTTACAATTGCACGTTCTTCGTCTCTGTGTGTTTAGTTTATGATGGCATGTTCTTCGTCTTTGTGTGTTGGACTTATAGTGGTATGTTCCTCTTCTCTGTGTGTTGGGCTTATAATGGCATGTTCTTCGTCTCTGTATATTGAGTTTATGATGGCATGTTCTTCGTCTTTGTGTGTTGGACATATAGTGGTATGTTGCTCTTCTCTGTGTGTTGGACTTATAATGGCATGTTCTTCGTCTCTGTATATTGAGTTTATGATGGCATGTTCTTCGTCTTTGTGTGTTGGACATATAGTGGTATGTTCCTCTTCTCTGTGTGTTGGGCGTATAATGGCATGTTCTTCGTCTCTGTATATTGAGTTTATGATGGCATGTTCTTCGTCTCAGGTTCTCTCTCTAAATCTTTGCCGTGTATTTGTTCTTTAGGCATGTTTCAAGTATCATTATATTTGTTCACGTGTTTATCTGTTCGTGTCTCTTTTTTTCCCCAGAGCATTCCTGTAAGGCAATGACAGAGACTTTGAACATAACAGATGTACTAATGTTGTGCTAAGTTCTCCACTGCTAGAAAAGAAGACCGATTAATCAATTGATACATGGACATATACATACATGCATGTGTAAATGCTCACATACACACAAACGTACTTACGAGAGAGGAGAGAGAGAGAGAGAGAGAGAGAGAGAGAGAGAGAGAGAGAGAGGAGAGAGAGAGAGAGAGAGAGAGAGAGAGAGTCACTGTGCATTTCTGTCTGTCCGTTGGTATATGTCCTGCGGTCCTTCTGTCCCCTTGATCTTTCTCTCTTCGTACCTAATTTGTCCATCTTGGCCTTTATTATGGTCACACTTATTCCTTTAATTCTTCCTCCCCTTCCTCATGTTTCTTTAGTTTGCCATCCACCACCACGTACCACAATAATGATGTCAATCTCCCCCACAAAACTGCATTTCTCTCTCAACGCCAGGAACTTGGGCCCTTCGCTGACCTAGGTCGATGATGAATTTGAAGCGTCATGATGAAACCCCCCCCCCCCCCCCCCCCCCCCCCCCCCTCATCCCGCTTGTCCCTTACGCTTCTTGACTTCCCTTTGTCTGCTTTGGACTAATGAACCGGATGGAGGAGCTGCGCATGCGCCTTTAAGTATCAGTTAACCGGAATCAAGAGCTGAGTGGGCACCAGTGAAGTGTCACCAGGAACGGAGACAAGATTCTCTGGAGCCGCAAGCGGCTGGGTTGTGATGAATTTGGTCCTGTCTCGTTTCTTGTGAATGTTATGGTCATGGCGTCTCTCTAAGTCGGGTTTACGTCTGCATAGCTCTTTTCTGCTCTCTCTGTAGCAGTCTATGTCTGCTTTTCTGTCTGTATGTATGCGGTTGTGTCTCTCTCTCTCTCTCTCTCTCTCTCTCTCTCTCTCTCTTTCTCTCTGTCTCTGTCTGCCTGTCTGTCTGTGTATCTGTCTGCTCTCTCTCTCTCTCTCTTTCTCTCTCTCTGTGTGTGTGTGTGTGTGTGTGTGTGTGTGTGTGTGTGTGTGTGTGGTGTGTGTGTGTGTGTGTGTGTGTGTGTGTTTCTGTCTGTCTACCTGTCTGGCTTTCTGTCTGACTGTCTGTCTCTCTGTGCATCTTTTCTCTGTCTGTCTGTCCGTTTCTCTCCTCTCTGTTTGTCGCTTCCTCTAATCTTTCTTTTGTCACCTCTTTTGTCATCTCTCCTTCCATCCTCCTTATGTTTTCTTAGTTTGTCATTCACATCATGCACGGCACACGGCTTAACGGGTATCAATCTCACCCACGAAACTGCCTTCAGTTCTCAACTCCAGGAATCTGGACCGGATCGATGACGGACATGAAGCGTCATCATCAAATCCTACCCCCAATGCCGCCCCCCCCCCTCCCGCTCCCCGCACCCTGTCCCCCCCCCCCCACCTCACCATTCCCCTTTCTGACTTCCCGAACACACACAAGAATACATCTGCTTTATACTGAATGAGCCGGAAGGGCAGGCCGAGTCGTGGAGTCGGGTTTTTTCTAGAAGTGCTCGTGGGTTGAATTGTGATGAGACAGTCTCTGTCTGCCTGATTTTCACTGCCATAAACGTAATCAGTGTTTCTCTGCCTTTGGGTATAGGATGGCGTGTTCTTTGTCTCTCTGTTTTGGATTAATGATGGCATGAAGGAAGCCTGTGTTGGGTGTGTGATGGAATGTTCCTGGTCTGTGTTGGGTTTATGATGGAATATTCCTGGTCTCTCTGTGTCGGGTTTAAGATGGCATCCTCCTTTTCTGCTCTCTGTGTCTCTCTGTCTGTGTGTCTTTTCATTTACCAGCCTGTCTCTCGTATTCTCTCTTTTTCCCTTTGCCATGTATTTGTTCGTAAGCGTATTTCATTTGACAGTGTATATTTGTTTGTCTGTTTGCGTGTCTTTCGTGCATAACGTTTTTTGTCTTAATGACAATGGCAGAGGGCAGAGATGTCGAATGTAACAGACGTGCTAATGTTGTGCTAAACTCTCCCGTGTTAGTCAATAAAAGTAATTGATTGATTAATCAATCAATCCATTCATTCATTTGCTCATTCATTCATTCATTCATAAGCTCGTTCTTTCAGCCGTTCGTCCTTTCGTTCGTTAATGGATTCATTCATTCATTCACCCATTCAATAAATCGTTAATCGATTAATTAGTTAGTTAGAGAGAGAGAGAGAGAGAGAGAGAGAGAGAGACAGAGACAGACAGACAGGCAGACAGACAGACAGAGATTTGACAAACATATACAGACACACAGACACACGGACAGAGAGAGAGAGAGAGAGAGAGAGAGAGAGAGAGAGGAGAGAGAGAGAGAGAGAGAGAGACAGACAGACAGACAGACAGACAGACAGACAGAGAGAGAGAGAGAGAGAGAGAGAGAGAGAGAGAGAGAGAGAGAGAGAGAGAGAGAGAGAGAGAGAGAGAGACAGACAGACAGACAGACAGACAGACAGACAGACAGACAGACAGACAGAGATACAGAGGAACGGAGAGAAAAATGGGAAAGTCCACTACGCTCAAACATTTCTGGCACCAGCGGTCTGGGCACTGCCATTTATTCGCAGCATTCCTGTTTGGCGAGGAACGCTGTATATGATTTTCTTTGAGACAGCAGAGTCATCTCATGTCCATGGAAGGCGCCAGACAGATGCACCCATTCCTCTCTGAATGTGTTTTGGTTGGCAGAGAGATACTGAGAGCGAAGCCTCTGTCTGTCTGTTTCACAGAGTGGGATAAACGTTCAGTTTGTAGAGGAAGGTGTCATTGTCGAAATATTCGATTAATGTTGAAATGGCACTTTGGGAAACACAGAAAAATCAGCTCTTACAGTATGAGAGCACACGGGGGTGGGGGGTGGGGGGGGGGGGTGGGGTGGGGGGGGGGGGAACCTCTTAAGAAACATCCAAAACGGTATGTTGTTCGGAATGTTCTACCGACCTCTCTCTCTCTCTCTCTCTCTCCTCTCTCTCTCTCTCCTCTCTCTCTCTCTCTCTCTCTCTCTCTCTCTCTCTCTCCTCCTCTCTCTTACCCCTCCCCCTCCCTCTGTCTGTACATAATAGTGTCTCTTTCTGCTAGACTCTCTGTGTGTTTCTTGTCTGTATGCCAATCTCTCTGTCTGCCTGTCAACCTGTCTGTCTCTCTGTCTTCTTGTCTTCATCTTTTTTTTTTTTCTCTCTCTCTCTCCTGTGTTTTATACCACGTTCCCGCAACTGTTTATTTTTTCTGCCATTTCTCTGTTTGTCGTCCATAGAACCACACGTAAGAGTGGCATCAATATCCCTGGTAGAGTTATTGTATTTCCTCCTGGCAGCCTGCGGTTTTTGCATGGCACAACCAGAGTCGAAGACAAATATGGATTGTCCAAGTAAGAGTCATCGCCATAGATTCCCCCCCCCTCCTCATCCCAGTTTGAGATGTATTTGATGCAATTAGCTCTGCAAGGGGCCATGCCCATGTGCCTCAAAGACTGGGTACGTGCTCCAGACTGTGTCACTTGGGATGGCACCAGCGGTGACTTTGGCTTTCAAATACAGTGAAGTGGTTTTTTTTATTTTTTTTTTTTCATGGGAACACGTCGCACATGCTTGTGTCTGTATTTGAATTATTACGTTCATTTTCGTCTATTTATACACCGTGTATTGAATATACACAACACACACACACCACACACACCACACACACCACACACACACACACACACACCACACACACACACACATGTGCAGCGAAGTGAAACAACACGACAACAGGCAGACTGAAGAGCGAGAAAGAGACGAGCAAGAGATGAGACGAGAGAGGGTAGAGACGAGGAGAGAAGAAAGGGGGAGAAAGGGGGAAGAGAGAGGAGTAGACGAGAGAGAAAAGAAGGAAGAGAGGAGAGAACGAACGAAGAACGAACGAATTTTATTCAGAGGGTAATGGAATAACACACTGCAGTTTTTACATCCAGGCCCGGGGCAAAAGAAATTTAAGAAAGGAAAGGAAAGACAAATAACAAAATTTGATTAATTAAAATAATGGAAAATCACAAAAAAAGGATACAAAATCTATGTACAAGAGGAACACGAAGAAGGGTGGGAGACGGAGGGTGGGGAGTGGGATGGGGGGATGGGGGACAATAGAATGGGGGGGGGAGAAAAGGAAGAATGATAAAGAAAGATGAACATTTCACAGAAAGTATTGGTACACTTTGGGCAAAGTGGAGTAAGATCAGGCAGATATCAAGTGACGTGAAAAGACTGGATTTAAACTTACTAGGTTTGGTTCGTTTTCAGTTTTTTGGGATATTATTCCACAGCCACCCACCAGAAATAAGCAAGGCTTGATTTGCAAAATACTGAAGGGAAAGGTGGATTTGTTTATGCGAATGACGATGACCATAGAAGTAAATATATTCTTAAAAGGAAGGAGCACGCCGTGGTATAGGTTTATGCATAAAGGATGCTTGTGTTGTACAATGGTTGGTCTTAAATGGAAGAACCTGCTCGTTCATAATCAGTGCCCTACGAGGGTTCATCAATATATTTTTGCAGCTCTCTTATATGTCTACAATGGTTTTAAGCACTTATTGCTCGCTAAATCCCAGAGTGTGAGGCAAGTCAATATTTGGTGGGAATATAAGATGAAAAATAATTTTCTGGTGTGATAATCTAAAAAGTATTTATTTTCCTGAGCTGATACAGTTTTACGGCAAGAGTTTTGTGAAATAGTCAAATGTTCGACCAAGATAGTTGTTGTCGATTGCTATGCTAAGACTCTGGATTAGAAACCTTTGATTTACTCTTACCATATCATGATTGGAAGTTTTCGGTTACATTTTGACGTTTTGCCTGTTGAATCACATGAATTTCGTTGTTTGAGGATGCAGAGACATGTGATTGAAGTTGAGCATCCGTATACGAGAAGTGATATTTTTCTGAATATAGGTAGACTTGCTGAGCTTAAGTTATTAGTGTCCAATAGTGGTATCATCGCAAAGCATTTCACAATGAGAAGTCAAGGTATGGTAAATCTTGATATGAATAAGAAGGCAGTGGACCAACACCAGAGGAGAGAAGAATAGAGAGAGAGAGGAGAGAAGAGAGAAGAAGACGAGAGATTACAGGAGAGATAGGAGAGAGAGGAAGGAGAGAGTGATGTAGAGTAGGGATTGGGGGATAGAGAGGGGGGGGTAGAAGAAGTGATGGGGAATATGAGAGTGAGAGATGAGATGAGAGAGATGAGATAGAGAGAGAGACTGGACGTGATCGAACAAAGTAGAAAAGAATAGAAAAACAAATACCTCAAAGACCAAACCGACCAAAGGATGGTAGGTCTGCATGGTCTACCGTCCCCGGTCAGACCACGTAGCGTTGTACTGTTAGTAGAAGGCGAGAGGGTGGTGGTAATGTGTGGAGTGATAGGGGGATGCGGAGCCTAGAATGGTGGGTGGGTATCGACAATGCTTCGTAACAGTGTACTTCAGTTCCATACATTCAAGAAAGCACCAAAGTCTCTACATCTTTCCTTTGTTTGATGTCTTTCGACAGGCAAGAAGAGTGAAGCATTCTTCAGTGAACGGGACTGGTGTAGCGTGGGCAAGTGTGTAGTGTGTAGAACAAGCATGTCACTGGGAAAATAGTGGATTAGTGAGTCGAGCATGTGGCATGTGACGTGGTGAAAATAGAGCACAGCCCGACCACGCTACGCTGAGGAGAGTGACATGAAAACGCTCAACTCTTCTCCACCCCGAGCTGGCTTCATGACTGGATAATCATTGTCATCAGTAGGGGGCTCGGCTGCTGGTGTCCTTGCTATGTCAGAACAGGCGTTACAGAACATCACCAAGGGTGAACTCAGTAGCGCTGCCGTGCCTTTCATGCTTGGTTGCCTCATGATGAATTGATCTGCACTGCTCCCATTGGGTTTGCCTTCGCTGGGGGTTGTGGCGAAAGGGGCCAAGATGTGTCTTGTTTTGGCGGAGTTGGACACAATCATCATGGAAGTAATACCACTCAGATGGATGGCACAGAAAAAAAAAACAACTTCCAACTTTCCAACTTACTTCTCATTCAAATTTCTTTTTTTCATTCATTCATTCATTCATTCATTCATTCATTCATTCATTCATTCTCTGTATGTATGTATGTATGTATGTATGTATGTAATGTATGTATGTATGTATGTATGTATGTATGATGTATGTATGTATGTATGTTGGTGCGTGCGTGCGTGCCCGTGTGTGTGTGTGTGTGTGTGTGTGTGTGTGTGTGTGTGTGTGTGTGTGTGTGTGTGTGTGTGTGTGTGTGTGTGTGTGTGTGTGTGCGTGCGTGCGTGCGCGTGCGTGCCCTGACATTTTAATATTGCACGACCTCTCACCTCTTATATCATATCACATCCAAGACCTTCTGAAACCCGGTGATTATCTATTGTGTGTCTCTGTATCTCTCCTCTTCCTGACTCAATCTCTCACTGTTTCTTCACTTTCTCTACGTCCTTCCTCAGTCCCCTCCCCCAACCCTCCACCACATACTGCCATAGGCTTCCCTTTACTTTTTTGTGTGCTCTCACTGACGACCTCTGCCCCCCACTCCCACCCCCACCCCAGCCCTCTCCCTACTTCTCTTGATGTTTGTTTAGTCACATCGAACATCATCCAGGGCAGAAGTCCATTTCACATGCTCATTTCATTTCCATTCATTTCCAGTTACAAGTCATTTCAGCACACATAGCTGCAAACTTTGAATCCAAATTCTCGAATCAGGGGACAATGGCGATAGGGTGGGCCAAAGTTTGGGTGGTCCAGCTTTTGACTGAATGCATGTCTTACCCTCTAATGTTTCAGTGGACAAATGTAGAGTTTGAAAAGAAAATGCATTTTTTTTTCCACACATACAATTATCAATATCCACACATCATTAGAGCTTTATTCGGCAACATTTCATCGTTCCCATTCAAAAATGTTCTCCTAACCCAGCATTTTTCAAACAAAATTTTGAAAGTCTGAATTTTTCCCCCTCGAACTTTCGGGAATAATTTCTAAATAAGAGAAATTCCAGAAAAATTCGAGAGATTGGCAGCTATGCTGGCACTGACCTTGCCCGATTACCAGTAAAAATGTCCTGGACAGCCATGGATTTTCCTCGTTTGTATTGGGATACATTTGCTTTAATCAGCGCAGGCGGAAGGACGGGTCGACCAAGCGCCTCTAAGTGTCTGTTATCTGGGTTTAAGAGCTGGTCCGAGTGTCAGCTGGAGCGGAGATGGGGTTTTCTCCAAGGAGCTCGTGGCTAGATTGTGAGGGGACTGGCGCTTTCTCACTCCTTGTGTGTGGCATTGTCGTTATTTGTCAAATCATGACTAGGTTTATGATACGTTGTTTCCTTTTTCCTGCTTCCCTCTCCTCCCTGTCTGTCTGCTTGTCTGTCTGTTTCAGTTTTTTGTCTGCTTGTTTCTGTCTGTCTGTGCATGCCTCTTTGTTTCTCTCGCTCTGTCTCTCTCTCTCTCTATCTCTGTCCTCTCTCTCTCTCTCTCTCTCTCTCTCTCTCTCTCTCTCTGTCTCTCTATCTCTCTATTTATGTGTCTGTCTGTGTGCCTGCTCCCCTCTCTCTTTCTGTCTCTCTCTCTCTGTGTCTCTGTTCTTCTCCCTCCCTCTCCCTCCCTCTCTCTCTATTTATCTCTTTCCTTTCTATTCCCATCATTCCTCATCTCTCTTACACTCGCTCATCATCACTGTGAGTATCATTGATGCTTTTGATCGGGGTGTGTAAAGTAAAATGGCTTGCGCATTTAGAAGGAGAGAGAGAGAGAGGGGAGAGAGAGAGAGAGAGAGAGAGAGAGAGAGAGAGAGAGAGAGAGAGAGAGAGAGAGAGAGAGAGAGGGCAGGCAGACAGACAGACAGGGAGACAGACAGGCAAAGAGGGAAACAGAGAGAGAGAGAGAGAGAGAGAGAGAGAGAGAGAGAGAGAGAGATGTAGGATGAGTGTATGTGGTGTTGTGTGTGGTGGGGGGGGGGGGGGGGGGGAGTGCACGTGCGTGCATGATATGAACGCATGTGTGTTCATGTTTGCACTCGTTTCTGTCTACATACGTGTGCATCCTTCTGCCTCTGTCATTTCTTGTCTGTCACTGCTTCTCCTAATCTCCCTCCCTGTCTGTCCCCCCCCCCCCCCCTTGACCCGTCATCGGCCTTCTTTCTCATCTCTCTCTGTTTTGCTTTATAATTTCTTCACTTCTCATTAACTCCCCCTCCCCTCCCTAACAACATGTCCTTCACCAGTTCTGTCCTCAAGCCCCATGACAGCTCATTCACAGCAGAAGAGGTAACAGGCCCACACGCTAAAGTGTGTTCCTCTCGAACTACATATCATTTCTGCATGACATTGACCCACGTTGATCACACACACACACACAAAAGGAATGTCAGAACAGAGTCGTGGACAGTCCTGGATTGCCCTTCTTTGTATGCATCTGCTTCAATCAGTGTGGGCGGAGGGACGCGACGAGCTAGCGCCTCCAAGTGTCTGTTAGCTGGGATTAAGAGCGGGTGCAAGTGCCTGTCAAGAGTGAGTCGGAACGGAGATGGGGTTTTCGCAAAGGAGCTCGTGGTTTGATTGTGATGAGATTGGCTCTGTCTCGCTCCTTGTCTATGGCCTTGTCAATATCTGTCAAATCAGGATTTGATTTATGGTAGACGACTTCTTTTTTCTTGCTGTTCTTTCCCTTTTATGTGCGTGTCTCTTTCTCGCCTCCCTCCCTTTCTCTCCCTCTCACACTCGGTTTCTCAATTAATAATTTAAATCTGTCTGTGAAAATCAAGCAGAATGTCTTGAAGCCTTAGAACACACTCAGGAACAGAGAGAGAGAGAGAGAGAGAGAGAGGAGAGAGAGAGAGAGAGGAGAGAGAGAGAGAGAGAGAAGAAAGAGAGAGAGAGAGGAGGGAGGGATGGAGGGAGAGAAAGAGGGATGAGAGAGAGAGAGAGAGAGAGAGAGAGAGAGAGAGAGAGAGAGAGAGGAGAGAGAGGATTGAGAGAGAGAGAGAGAGAGAGAGAGAGAGAGAGAGAGAGAATGTGTGTGCGTGTGTGTGTGTGTGTGTGCGTGTTTGTGTGTGTGTGTGTGTGTGTGTGTGTGTGTGTGTGTGTGTGTGTGTGTGTGTGTGTGTGTGTGTGTGTGTGTGTGTGTGTTCATGTTTGCACATGTGCATGGGTTCATGTTGCACTAATGTCTGTCTGTGTGCTTTTGCATCCTTCTGCCTCTTCCACATCTTGTCTGTCACTGGTTCTTCTAATCTCCCTTCCCGTCTGTCCCTCCCTAACCCATCATTGGCCTTCTTTTGCATTGCTGTCTGTTTTGATTATGATTTCCTCACTTCTCCTTAACCACCCCCCCCCCCCCCCACTCCCCCATCCCCAACAACACTTCCTCCACCAGTTCTGTCCTCAAACCCCACGGCACCTCATTCACAGCAGAAGAGGTAACAGGCCCACATGCTAAACTGTGTTCCTCTCCAACTGCATATCATTTCAGCACCACATTGACCCACGTTGATCACACACACAAAAAGGAATGTCAGAACAGAGTCGTGGACAGTCCGGATTGCCCTTGTTTTGAATGCATCTGCTTCAATCAGTG
>CM031616.1:22255377-22257877 GCA_018398815.1 Conus ventricosus | reverse complement strand
TCCTGGGGGTGACGAAGTTCTTCCGAGGTGACCTCGTGGCGTGTCTGCTGGCGGCAGAACGAGCTTAACCTTGTCTGTCATTGTCGTGGGTGGGAGAGGCAGTTCGGGGGTGGTGGTGCGGGGAGGGGGATGGGGCGAGGGTGAGGGGGAGAAGGGGGGAAGTTGGGTCGCTGTGCTTTGGTGTTGGTGTGATGGACAGAGCCGTCCTGTCTGGTGACCCTCTCTTTGTCTGTTGGCATGTCTGTTGAGATCGTTTTTTTTCTGTTGTTGTCTGTTTTGTCTGTCTGTGTGTTTCAGTCTGTCCGTTTGTCTGTCTGTCTGTCTTTCTGTCGGTCTCCTCCCTCCCTCTCTTTCTCCCCCTCCCTCCCCCCTCCCTCCCTCCCTCTCTTTCTTCTCTCTCTCTCTCTCTCTCTCTCTCTCTCTCTCTCTCTCCATCCATCTTTCTATCTAATTACCTGACTGCCTGTCTGTTTGTGTGTGTATATAAGTATGTATGTATGTGTGTATGTATATATGTACGTATGTATGTATGTACGTATGTATATACTATGTCCCCGGCGTCACCCAGGCCCGAGAGATACTGTCACCTGTAGATGTGGTCAGGAAATTCTTGCGACGTTCTCAGAGCCGAATTCGTCATGTGCATGAAACGCGATTGGTGTGGTTCTAGCGGACAGTGGCGTTTTTCACTGGTGGGCATAGCAGTCATGGAATATGAGATGGTGTACCCACGGGAACGCTCCCGTGGAGGTGTTCTGTCCTGTTAGATCCAGTGGCCCTAACACAATGACATCTACCAGAGAGCAGTTATGTCCCTTAACGTCTTAATGGAATGGCCTGTGCGTGCCTGCACCCTGTGTGAACACAGCGCAGGCTTTCTAAAGTGGTGCAGGATTGCTCTCAGCTGGTTTGTTCGGCAGTTGAGGACAGTACTTCTCTGAATCCCACCCGCACGTTTGGATGAAGCCTTTTCTTTTGGCCGACTCTGGGGAAAGGCTCAGTGACGGTACGAGAAGACCCACTGACCGCAGGGAAAGTCCCGTTGACAGCAGGAAAGACTGTAACCCGGGATTCTCTCAGAGAGCATGTAAGACCTCATGCCGAAGGCTTGGCCGTGTCTGGAGTTGTACCGTCTTCACCTGTCAGCGGAAACAGCACAAGTATGACTGCGGGATGCACACGGAAGCTGCTTGACGGTGGCGTTTTTCGCCGATGATACTGCAGTCATGAAATATGGGCTGGTACACACCATGGGAACGCTCCTGTGGAGGCACTGTCGTGTCACATCAGTGGCATTACACAATGGATCTGCCAGGGAGGAATCTGGTCCTTGATGTCTAATGGAATGCGCCCGGACCTATGTGAACACGCGTAGCTTTCTAAGGGGTGCAGATTGCTCTAGTGGTTGTTCGGTTGTAGAGGAGAGTCCTTCTTGGATCCCATCCGCACTCTCGATGCATCTTTTTTCTTGGCTAGCTTTTTCAAAGGCGAATCCACAGTGGATGAGGTTGATTGTGGTTCATGTCTCCTGGTTTGTTATAAGCACATCATTCTTAGCTTAGGGGTCCATAAAACTGTCGCCGTGGAATGTATGCAGCGATAGCATCTTCACGTGAAATATTGTTGCAGCGACAATATTTGCTGAAAAAGTGCGCGACAACTTTTCACGGAAAAATGTCCATAGAATTGTTAGCTTCCATAAAATGCATATTTCCCGGAATACTGTCCTGCGAACGATTTTAAGGCGACATATTATTACGAACCGGACGGGGCCCGAAAATACACACGAAATAAAATGTCTCGCTTCGGAATCTGATCCACGACCTCTAAGCCTAGTAGTCCCGCGATGCTAACTACTGGGTTTCTGTCTATTCAGCCATTGGTATCTATCTGTCTATCTATCTGCTATCTGTCTATCTGTCTGTCTATCTTCTATCTATCTATCATATCTATCTATCTATCCTATCTATCTATCTATCTATCTATCTATCTATCCCCATAGAGAGACAGACGAGAGAGAGAGAGAGAGAGAGAGAGAGAGAGAGAGAGAAGACAGAAGACAGACAGACAGACAGACGACAGACACGGACAGCAGCCAAGAAGAGAGACGAGACAGAGTAGAGACTAAGGCAGAGAGAGAGAGAGAGAGAGCAGAAGACAGACAGACAGACCAACAAACGACAGAGACAGAAGAGACAGCAGACAGCAGACGACAGACAACAGACAGACAGACAGACAGACACCAACAAACCGACAGACGGACAGACAGACAGAGACCTAGGGTGCAGAGACCTAGACCGATAGACACTGAGACATTTGTATGCAAATCAATGGGACCCTTTACCACTTCCTCCACCCCCGTCCTCCCTCCTCCCTCTCCAGTTCCCCTTCCCTCATGGATCAAAGTGGTGATGCGGTCTTTTTTTTACTTTTTTGTTTATTCTTTGGTTTTCCCGATGCCCTGTCTTCTCGTCTGCATGATGTCATTTAGGGCTTAAGT
>CM031616.1:22242877-22250377 GCA_018398815.1 Conus ventricosus | reverse complement strand
AGGCCTGAGAGGTAGATGAGTACAATTCGACTAAGAAAAGCTAATAACGTCGGGTTTTTTAAAGGGCCGCCCAAGTGCATTTTTGATTTTTTAATAAGCACACAGTGAGTTCGTAATTATCATAGTTTAATTCCCTATTTACTACTTTAAGCAGCCCAAGTACCAAAGGAAAACCAATCGGCTATATAAATACCAAATGCCACCGGCTTTTAAGGAATATACTAAACATACGTGAGTAGTTTTAAAGGTCCCTCTGTTGGCGGTACTGTAATGTCTACTGATAGACTTGGAAGGAATAGACAATAAAAAAACACGTAGACTTACAGGGAATAGACTTAAGAGGGTTTCCAATTTTGCGGTGACATCAGTGAGTAGATCAAACCCGGGGAAAAGACCTATAGGTACCTCCCCCTATCTACTAAGCCCCCAACTGACAAAAAGAATTGCTCAATCACGGAGCCAGATTGAGCAGCTCTGCTTCCGGAGGCTCCACCACGTCCATCATCTAGAGAAGCCCCCATGAATTAGCCAAAGAACACCTCTGACCCCGACAGAAAACCGACGCAAGGGCCCCAGACGTGGAGAGGAAAAAAAGAAATGAGGTCACCATGAGAGCGTGAAGGGCCGCAGACCTTGACACTTTTTTTTAATGCTGATAGATGATGATAGGATGATAAAGACAATGCTACAGATATCCATTCTGGTCTGAGACTGCATCACAGGACCTGAGCGTTGCGCTGACTTTCGTGATATTTCCTGGCGTCAACCAGGCCCGAGAGATACAGACACCTGCATGTTGGTCAGGAAATTTGAGCAACACTCTCAGAGACGCATCCGTGACGTGGATGAAACTCGACTGTGTGTCCCCCTCTTCCAAATTGAGCCCGTGATAAATTCAGCTCTGGGTAGGTGCCGGTCGAGCCGGGTCTATATCTGTTTCGATTAGGAAAATCATGAACGACCCAACACCTTACCCAACGCACACTTTTCCCCTCCTCTCTCTGTGGCAGTATGTGTATTTATATCCGAAAACCCAAAACCCCTTAAA
Organism: Conus ventricosus; assembly: GCA_018398815.1. Taxonomy (NCBI): domain Eukaryota; kingdom Metazoa; phylum Mollusca; class Gastropoda; order Neogastropoda; family Conidae; genus Conus; species Conus ventricosus. The sequence goes on along the minus strand of CM031616.1, from coordinate 22,249,329 downwards.
CCATTTAAGCCTTGACCCCCCCCCCCCCCCCCCCCCCCCCTACCTCCTTCCCAAGCTCTCTCTGTTTTCTGTCTGTCTGTCTGTCTGCCCTTGTCCCCTCTCTCCTCTCTCTCTCTCTTCTCTCTCCCCTCTCTCTCTCTCTCTCTCTCTCTCTCTCTCTCTCTCTGTGTTTTTCTCTTCTCTCTGTCTGTCTGCTGTCTCTGCCTGTCTGTGTCTCTGCCTGTCTGGTCTCTGTCTCTGTCTCTCTTTTCATCTCATTCTCTCTGTTTTTCTCCTCTCTCTGTCTGTCCCGTTGGTCTCTGTCTGTCTTTTCGCTGTCTGTCTGTCTGTCTTTTCAGTCCCTCTCTGACCTGACACACCACATAAAATGTAATCAGTGTCCCGAAGCATTCAGCTTTGAAGTAGTCAAAATAAAAGACGAAAGGGAAGATTAGAAAAAAAAAGAAGAAGGAAAGGAAACAGAGGAAAAGGCCGTCCAGCGAGGGGAAAGAAAGGAGAACACGTGAAAATAAACAACAAAAACACAAGAAAGGAATGGAGAAAAAAAAATGAAAGTAAAAAAACAAAAGGAAAAAAAAAAGCATGCGAAAGGGAGCAGAACAATAAAAAAGGAAAAAAAAAAAAGAAAAGAAGAGAAACAGAATACAAAGGAAAAACAAAGAAAGAAAAAAAACAACAAACAAACGCGAAACAAAAGAAAGAAAAGATGAAGCGAATACAAGAAAGAAGGTGAAAGAAAAATAAAAACAACAGGAAAAAGAACAGAAGAGATAGAAAGAAATACAAAAAAAGAATGGGAGAAAAGAATTTTAAACAAAGGAAAAGGAGATAGAAAAAAAAGGAAAAAGAAGAGAAAAAGAAAAGATTAGAGAGAAAGGAAAAGACTATAGTAAAAATGAAAGAAAGAACCTTGGGAAGAAAACTGCTGGGACAGGACACAAACTGACAGAGTGAGACATTCAATCAATTCCATTCATACATACCATTGATCACCCCCTTTGACTGCCGTACACACGACCGCCCCCTCCGTCACCTCCCCACCCCCTTCAGTTCCATTCTCTCTTCCCTCACTCATTCACACACACACACACACACACACACACACACACACACACCCACACACAACACACACACACACACACACACACACACACACACACACACACACACACATTGATTTATGTCAATGATTGCCTTGTTTTGTAAAATGCAATTGTGAAATGTTTGCAGACGACACATTCTTTACATGCTAGCAATTCAGATCCTTACAAACTAACAGAGGATCTCAAGAAAACATTCAAAAGCTAATTGACTGGACAAAATTCAACCACATGTCCTTAAACACACAGAAAACTAAATGTATGTATGCCTGTGTTAGGCAAAAACGAAAAAAGATGAAGACTCATTTTCAACACTATTTATTGATGGAAAAGTAATACACGAAGTACAATCACACAAAACTCTTGGAGTCATTGTCGACAAAGATTTGTCTTGGACAGAGCACATTACAGCCTTGGGGGAAAGCGTTTGTCTAGAATAAATTTTCAATTAAGTAAAATAAAAAACTTTCTTGATGCTCATTCTCGTAAACTAATTCTTTAGTGCCCATGTTTTAACCCATTGTTGATTATGCTTCAACTTTATGGGACAGCTGCAGTGAGACAAATTTGAAATTGATTCATCGCATGTATAAAAGAGCTATAAAGTTGGTGTTGTTAAAATCAAAATTCTCTAACCACTGAAGACTATAGAAAACTGAATATACTCACTTTCCGTAATAGACTTTTTTCAATAAGGCAGTCTTGATGCACAAGACTTTAAAACGGAGATGCTCCTAAAAGATAATTAACACATTCATAATAAATAAATTCAGACACAATCACTTACTTATGCTTCCAAGACCTAGAAATAACCTATTTAAATCAAGTTTCCTTTATTCTGGTGGAACGTTATGGAATGGTCTTTCACCAAATTTTAAAAGTATGACAAACCTTAAAACATTCAAAAGAAATCTTAAAGTTTATCTCAAAGAAAACAGAAATAATGACTTATAAATTGTTTTCCCAACTTTGCTGTAATGGCTGTTCCTTGGCATGTCTTTTAAAAATGTCAATAATGATTGTATTTGATGCATATGTACTGATAATGTTTAAACAGAATTTTGTATGCGTGTATATGCTACTTTGTATACGTACATACGCAGAATTGCTAAATGCGCAAAATTAATTGTTTGAAGTTCAGTGATTTAATTTTTTTTTCTTCCTTATCCATTGCATTGTTTGTATTCCCTTTCCCCCTCCCATCCCACTTCTTCTATTATAATTATTAGCATTGTTAAGATGGCTTGATGAAAAAAAGTGATTTAGTTCGCTTATTCAATGTTTCCATACTATAAATAAAATTTTTGAATTGAATTGAATTGAATTGAATTGAATTGAATTGAATTGAACACACACACACACACACACACACACACACACACACACACACACACACACACACCTTTCCTTTACTGCAAAAAGAAAGCGAAGACAGACAAACAAAAGACCCCCCCCCCCCCCCCCCCCCCACACACACACACACACAAAAAAGAAAAGCCAGCCAACGGAAAAAAAGAAAACACTGATGATCGGAAGAAGTTGTGATTACTGAACGTTGGATTCCTGACACATTACATTTCCTGACGAGAGAGAGAGAGAGAGAGAGAGAGAGAGAGAGAGAGAGAGAGGAGAGGAGGGAGAGAGAGGAGGGAGAGAGAGAGACAGAGAGAGGAGAGAGAGAGAGAGAGAGAGAGAGAGAGAGAGAGAGAGAGAGAGAGAGTGTGTATTATATTCTTAGGATATTGACGATAGTAATTATATTACTCTAGTGACTCACTGGATTTTGTTGACATATTTCCCCACCATTGACACAGAGAAAAACAAAGTGCCTGTCGATCATAATCAGTGGCGCACAAGAGAGCAAAACAATAGGCTGTGACATTGCTCGGCAGACACTCAGAAAATACTATTTGTATTTAAATATCTTTTCTAGAAATAAGACCTTCTCTTTTCACTTGCGTTTATTTCATGTTTTGACTTGCGTTTATTTCAATTTTTGATTTGCGTTTATTTTCATTTTTTGACTTGCGTTTATTTCATATTTGCCTTGCGTTTATTTCATTTTTGACTTGCGTTAATTTCATTTTTCACGGTTGTGCCTTTTCTTGTGGGTCTTAATTCACCCTTCACTCGTTTTTTTTTTTCTTTTTGTATATGTGTTTTCCTGTCGTTTTTTCTTCGTGTTTCCAAATGAGATCGTTGAGTACAATTGATGTTTGCGTGGTTTTTTCACACACTCATATACGCATGCGCGTGCACGCATGTACGCATAAGCACTTGCATACACAGACAGACAAAAAGACAGACAGACACACATGAACACACACGCGCAAAGAGAGAGAGAGAGAGAGAGAGAGAGAGAGAGAGAGAGAGAGAGAGACAGAGAGAGAGAGAGAGAGAGAGAGAGAGAGAGAGAGAGAGAGAGAGAGAGAAAAGAGACAGACAGAGAGAGAGAGAGAGAGGGAGAGAGAGAGAGAGAGAGAGAGAGAGAGAGAGAGAGAGAGAGAGAGAGAGAGAGAGAGAGATTTCACATACTCACTAAAACGAGAGAGAGAGAGAGAGAGAGGGACACATACAGTCTCAATGTATACAATCAGTCACAAGCGTAAAGATCAGCAAATAGATATTCAAAATGTCCGTCTGTCTGCCTGTTTGTCTCACCTACTCTCACTCTCTTTCACACCGTCTGTCATTCTCTTTCGGTCTGCCTGTCCGTTCGTCCGTCCGTCCGTCCGTCCGTCCGTCCATCCATCTGTCTGTCTGTCTGTCTGTCCGTCTGTCTCTGTTTGTCTGTCTGTCTGTCTGTCTGCTCACAATGCTGTCACTCATTTACCAATGGGGTGGCTGGAGGTTGTGTGTGTGTGTGTGGGGGGGGGGGGGGTAATGGGGGAGGAGGAGGTGGTGGCTGCATTACGAACTACGTCATCCGAATCATGGACATGTTTTATGCATACCTTCCTTCCCTCTCCCTACTCCCATCAACTATGGGATATCATTATTCCCCCATTCCCTCCCTCCCTCCCCCACTCCCTCCCTATCCCTCTTTACCCCCCCCCCCCCCTTCCTTTTCATCCAGCTCATCTGTGTATTGTTTTAGCTTCAGTTTTTCTTCCCGTCTCTCCCTCTCACCCTTCCCCATCCTGCCCTACCCAGGCATCAACGTATCCGAGCGCATAACGAACTGACGAGGGACTGGATCATTATGAGAACCATCTTAGAGAGACAGTGACTGATTTGGTGAGCGTGTCCTGAAGGGGGATGGGGGTGGTGGGGGAAGAGAGAGAGAGAGAGAGAGAGAGAGAGAGAGGGGGAGGGACAGAGAGAGAGAGAGAGAGGGGGGGGGGGAGGGGAGTTAATTGTAATGACTGATCGCCGTGTACAATATCAAAAGTCGTATGCACTTACCCTTTATACTACAGCAGCAGCAGCAGCAGCAGCAGCAGCAGCAGCAGCAACAACAACAATAACAGGATGAGATGGTTAGAATGATGAAATGTGAGATTTAAGATTGAGATCGTGTGGCTGTTGTCATGCGTCATATGCAAACACACGTTTTTTTTTGTTTTGTTTTTTGTTTTTGTTTTTTTTTTAAATTTTTCTTAACTGAATTGGAAACGTCCTAAAAAATGAAGATGTCCCTAAAAGGAGTTTCTCAGATCATACGAAAACTTTTCAGGGACATTAAAAAAAAAAGAAATCAACAAAGCAAGGTTGTTTTTTTTACTCAAAGTATACAAACTCTTTATAAAGTCGTTTATAAATTCAACATGGAACCGTTTTTTTTTTTCCATTTTTTATTTTTATTTTTTTTATACTAAAAGTACTTTTGGGGGTGGTGGGTAAGCATCCTCTTCAACACACTGTAGCTCTAGCAGTTGGAAAGGAGGATTAAAAAAACAACAACTAACTTTATCTTTAGCAGTTTGCGGAGAGCGTATCGTCTGGAACCGCTGTATTTCTGGCAGTATGTAACCAGATTATCTTGTTGTTTTTTTTTTTTTAACTGATCTCTGGCAGGTTTTGGATAGAGAATCTTCATCAACAGACGTTAGCTTTGGCTTTTTGTTGATAGGATATTTTTTCAACAGACGGTAATTCCGGCAATTTATAGATAGACTATTTCTTCAACGGAGGTTAGCCCGGGCAACTTGTACATAGTAATCTTTTCAAACATCTGTTAGCTCTGGTACTTTGTAGAGAGGATGTTTCTTCAACAGACCGTATATCTGGCAATTTGTAGAGTGGATGTTTCTTCAACAGACCGTATATCTGGCAATTTGTAGAGTGGATGTTTCTTCAACAGACCGTATATCTGACAATTTGTAGAGTGGATGTTTCTTCAACAGACCGTATATCTGGCAATTTGTTGAGAGGATGTTTCTCCAATAGACGGTAGCTCAGGCAATTTGTAGAGTGGATTTTTCTTCAACTGGCCGTATATCTGACAATTTGTTGAGAGGATGTTTTGCCAATAGACGGTAGCTCAGGCAATTGGTAGAGTGGATTTTTATTCAATTGACCATATATCTGGCAATTTGTAGAGAGGATGCTTCTCCAAACAGACGGTAGCTCTGCCAGTTATAGAGAGGATGGTTCCCCAATAGACGGTAGCCGGTGCATTTTCATGGAATATGAAAACATCGTGTAAGATAAACATTGACATTTTGTACATTGCATGTTCCATTTCTTTAAAGTACATGGGGAATAACTTCGCCCTGTATCAATTGTGACTTCCTCTGGCGGAAAATGATTTTGCTTTCATTCGTGAACTTACTCAACAGGCGGGTTAGGATTCGTTCTCCCGAGTGTACCGTTTTAAAAATAAAAACAACTTCTTGATGTACAGGAGGTCTTTATGCGTATACTCTATCGTATTTTTGCCATGTGGGTAGCCACAATCTGTGTTCTGTGGCTTTGCATTCTGGGCAGATTCATGTTCATCCCATAGGACGATAACATCAAGTCTAACATTTTTTTTTACGAGTGAAAATCTTTTATGAAAATCATATTTTGGTCTTCTGCAATATTCAGACGATGTCATGGGCATTTAAAAAAAAAAAATCATGTCTGTCTCCTCTATCCCCTACTTCCTATATCTTTTATTCTCTTTTCTCTCCAGTCACACAGATGTATGTTGTCTTATGTGTGTGTGCGCGCGCTCGCACGCACACAAAGACTAAGTTTTCAAATGAATCATAATAAAGCTATAACTTACAGAAAGAATGCACAGTCTACATGCACTCTAAAAAAAATCACTTCGTAAAAAATGTATTTACGACGATATTCTTTAATTCAGAAATTAGAGCTTTTTAAAGTTTTTTTTTCCGTCTGAAATCTAGGTCGCAAAACATC
>CM031616.1:22235377-22237877 GCA_018398815.1 Conus ventricosus | reverse complement strand
TCTCTCTCTCTCTCTCTCTCTCTCTCTCTCTCTCTTCCCATCAAAATGAAAGAAATGAACGGATGTGTGAAAAGTATGACTGTAAAAGATAAATTGGGTATATTCACATTAGAGTCACACGAAGAGATACATTAGAGTCACAGGAAGAGATACTGAAATCAAATTCGATAAAAAAAAAGCCCATTACATAAAACTGAAACTGCAGATGCAAATGTCCAAATTTTATAGGTATCTAACAAAATTTGGGTTGTCTTTGTTTCTATATCGCATTGCGTTAAGGCAATAAAATGAACACACACACACACACACACACACACACACACACACACACACACACACACACACACACACACCACACACACCAGCAACTGGCAAAGTATCGTTCTCTCTCACGCTGTTTCCATTTATATCTGTCTCTACTTGTCTGTCAGTCTGTCTATCGACCTCTTTCTCTCTATTTGTATGTGTTGTGTGTGTGTGTGTGTGTGTGTGTGTGTGTGTGTGTGTGTGTGTGTGTGCGTGCGTGCGTGCGTGCGTGCGTGCGTGCGTGCGTGCGTGCGTGCGTGCGTGCGTGCGTGCGTGCGTGCGTGCGTGCGTGCGTGCGTGTGTGTGTGTGTGTGTGTGTGTGTGTGTGTGTGTGTGTGTGTGTGTCTGTGTGTGAGTGTGTGTGTGTGGTGTGTGTGTGTGTGTGTGGGGTGTGTGTGTGATGAGAGAGAGAGAGAGAGAAGAGAGAGAGAGAGAGAGAGAGAGAGAGAGAGAGAGAGAGAGAGAGAGAGAGAGAGAGTATTTTTTCCGTGTCTTTGAAAATAATGGCTGAGTGTCTGTGTGGTTGCATTTTCACACTTTCTTTCTGTGCCTTTCTGCCTGTCAGTGTGTCCGCCTTGCTTCTCACGTCTTGATCTCTTCAAGACATGCATATCGTCCACAGTGGACAAAAAGCAGTGATCAAAGCTGTACATGCTATTGACATCAATGTTTCACTTCTTCACGCATTGCTGAAGCCTTTCCAGACAGAAAGTGGTATAGATTAATGAAAGAGTGAGTGACAGGGAGACATGTGCCGGAAACCGGAAAACTGGATGAAACTGAAATTACCATATGAAAGTCTAAAGAAATCGGCCCACTTTCATGAATTCAAGAAACGTCTGGCATCAACATCAACTGTACTGTTCAAAAGAAACATGAAAAGGTCACTTCCGTTCGTTCATATATATTCTGTCTCAAGAAGCATGCTTCGTAACACATCTCCTATAACCAGCACATGATGCGCATGGAACATCACACAACAGCAAAGAACTGGATATGGATGCTGCGTGTGCATACGAATCGTGATTTATCACAGCGAACATAGTGAGGTGGTGACAAGTACGATCACTGCAAAAATATTATAAAAAATGGCTAATTACTGAAACGATTTGCTTGGCGAATGGGCACTAGAGTAAACACTATTGGGTGGTGACTTTTTCGGGGGGGGGGGGGGCATGCTTTTGTTTTGTGCCAGCACTGGTGCCATTTTGGAAGGTAGATTCTTAGGAATTCGTTTTTTTTAAAAACATGAATCGATAATGATCCTTATATTCTTTGTCTTAAAACCGCTTCAAATTCTTTGAAGACAAATATGAAAAGGAAGGTGTTGGAAGTGAAAGTTGAACCAGGTACCTTTCCATCATCAGGCGTACGGTCTCTCAACTGACCTATCCTGGCTGACAGTTAACAACTGTTTTTAAGGTGTGTGAACGCCAACTGTGAGTTGTGTTTGGCCTGCTTCGCATCCCAATATCAGTCAGCCCTCCTGCTCGTATTAAGATGCGACTAAAACGATCGTCTAACACAATAGTAATTTATTCTTGATCTACTCAGTAAACTAATGAGCTACCATGCCACATTTGGGGAAGACTAAAAAAAAAAAAAAGCTCTGTGGACTTGTATGGGGAGCAAGTCAACAGACAGAAACACAAACCGACAGACACACAGACAGACCGACAGACAGATTGAATGCACATTGTGTATTTGATTCTATGTATTGATCTGTTTATTGTGCCATTGTTGTCTCCTGTTTGTGAACATATTAGGTTGTACAAATAAACTTTCTTTGTGCAATTTTATTTTGGTATATTATACATAACGCTGACATAAGCTTTGTTAAAAAAAAAAAACTTTTGAAGAGAGGAACCTTTCATATGGGGCAAGCCCCTCTCCCTCTGCTCTCCACTCCTTCCCCTCCACACTCTCACTTCTGCCTTCTTCTTCACTCGCCCAGTTTTAGGGGCATGAAAAACAACACTTTCCCATGGAACGTGTTTGCGTGACACTGAACGCATGTACAAACTAAGATATACGATGGAGAGCAAAGACCCCTGCCAAAGTCAGACCAATCCGGAATCTGCCCTTTGATCCGGATCCGCTCTACAGATCCACACCTTAAGTTAACTGGTTCGTCTTTTGGTCACATTCCATCTTTTCATTAAGTTTGGTAAAAAAAAAGAAAGAAAGAAAAAGG
>CM031616.1:22212877-22230377 GCA_018398815.1 Conus ventricosus | reverse complement strand
GGAGAAGAAATTTTTTAAAAGAAAACTGGGTAAAACTTGCAAAAGAAAAAAGAAACCCCTCCCCCTCTCTCTCTTCTCTCCCCTCTCACCCCCTCTCTCTCCCCCCTTTTCCTCTTCTTCTTCTCCCCTCCCCCTCCCCCCCTCCCCCTCCTCCCCCCCTCCCCTTTTCTCCTCTCCCTCCTCTTTTCCTTTCCCCCTCCCACCAACCACACACACACACACACACACACACACACACAACAAAACCCCACACACAACCCCGCACCCCACGCACGCACGCACGCACGCACGACCCCAGCAACACACACACACAACACACAAAACCCCAAAACAAGAACACAACGCAAAAAAACATAAAACAACACATGCACACCCCAAAAGTGTGTGTGTGTGTGTGTGTTTTGGGGTTGTGGGTGTGGTGTGTGTGTGTGTGTGGGGTGTGTTTTTGTGAGGGTTGTGAACGCGCGTGGGGTTTACACTTGTGGGGTGTGTTTTGGTGTGTGTTTTGTGTGTTGTGTGTGTGTGGGGTGTGTGTTGTGTGTGTGTGAGTGTTTTGGTGTGTTTGTGTTTTTCCCCGGGGAATTCCCAAACGTGCATGCCCATTTTTGTCACTTCTGTATGGGAAAAGAACGCTTTTCCCTCCTAAAAACCGACGAGAAAACCCCTGGACCCTTTGGGGCGTCTGTACACCCACTGTTGTTTTTTATACATTTGGGGGGAAAAATTTTTTTTTGACTCTTCTGTAAAAATTTCCCCCTTCTTCACACCTAGGGTCTTTGAAATTTGCCCATATCATTGCCCGGGCAAATAAGTTGTGAAAATCATTTATTTTCCTTACTTACCCTGTTTACTTTTTTTTTTTTGGGTTTGTTTGGGTTTGATTTTTTTGGTTTCAAAAGAATTTCTCCTCAAAACCCTTTTTTTTTTTCCGGCTTTTTAGATAACGGGGGTCTCTGAAAAAGCATGAAATTTTAAGCGTCCTACCTCATGTTTTACGTCTTGGTGATAGGGTTTAAGACTCTAGGGTATTACGGTGTTGGAAAGTTTTTAGGAGGGAAAAGGGGGGGGGGGGGGGGGGGGGGGGGGGGGGGGGGGGGGGGGGGAATTAGGGGGGGGTCGGAGAAAGGGATTTGAAAAAAAAGGGGGAATCGGGAGGGGGGGGGGGGGGGTGTGGGGGGAAGGGGAAGAGGAATTTGTCGCCGGGTTTTTTTGTTTTTTTGGCGCCCCTGAGAAACCATTTTAAACTGACATGAAAGGTTTGGACTTATTGTATTCTGTTGTAGCCTGTTTTTTGTATGGGGGTTTTTTTTTTTTGCATGTTTGGGGCTTTAATGGATGGAGGGAGGGACAGATGGATGTGTATTTTTTTAAAATAGGCAAAAGGTTTCTTTTTTATTTTGGGGGTTATTTTTTTTAAATTATTTAAAAATGAAGAATTGTTTTTTTTTCCCCCAATTTCTAACAACCTGCACACCTTTTTCATTTCTTTTATTTTATCTTTTATTTTAATTTTATTTTTTTGGTTTTTCCCCCCCCTTTTTTTCTTTTCGTTTTTTCTTTTTTTTTCCTTTTTTTTTTTTCCTAATCAAAAATAAAAAATAAAAAAAAATCTTACCGTTTTCCCGAAACCGTTTTCAAATACCCCCCTAACCCCCTTTTTTTCCCCCCCCTACCCCCCCCCCTTTTATCCCCCCCCCCCTTTATTTTTAACCCTTTATTTTTTTGGGCAAAATTTAATCTTTTAAATCTTTAGGCCCCCTTGTTTTTCCCCTTTTTCTTTTTTCTTCCCCCCTCCTTTTCCCTTTTTTCATTTTTTCTTTTTTTTTTTTTCCTTTTTTTTTATTTCCTTTTTTCTTCTTGTAAAAAAAAAAAAAAAAAAATTCCCCCCCCCTCTCTCTCTCTCCTTTTTGTATTTTTTTGCACAAAAAAAAAAAAAAAAAATAGAGGGGGAAAAAAAAAAAAATGGTTTTGGTATTTAAAAAAAAAAAAAAAATCTTGAAAAACCACACAAAAACACACACCCCCCAACACCAAAAAAACACACACCACAAACACACACACACAAAAACAAAAACAAAACCACACACCCCAAACACGAACAAAAAAGCAAAATTTTCCCCCTTTCCCCAAAAAAAAAAAAAAAAATAAGCGCCGGGGGTTCCCCTAAACCCCCCCCCGGCCCCCCCCCCCGTCCCCCTCCGAATGCACCCCCCGCCCCCCCCCCCCCCCCCCCCCCCCCCCCCCCCCCGCCCTTCTTCCCCCCCCTCCCCCCTTTTTCCCCCCCCCCCCCCCCCGCCCCCCCCCCCCCCCCCCCCCCCTCCCCTTCCTTTTTCCCTTTTTTTTCCCCGCCCCTTTCCTTTTTGGGCCCAAAAAAAAAAAAAAAAACCAAAAAAAAAAAAAACCCTTTTATTTCCCCCCAAAAATCCCGTTTGGAAATTTTTCTTTTTGGGGCCTTTTGGAAAAAGGTAAAAATTTATTTTAAAAAAAACCCTTTTGGGGGTTTTCCTTTCCCTTTCCTTCTTAAAAATAGGGAGAAGTTGTTTTTCCCTTCCCCTTTTTTGCTGGGATTTTTTTCCCCGCCCGGGAAAACGGCCCTTTCTAACACCATTTTAAGGTTTTTGTTTAAAAATTGCTTTTTTTTTTTTTTGGGGTGGGGTGTTTTTTGGGGTTTTGTTTTTTGGTTTTGTTTTGTTGTGTTCTTTTTGCTCCCGGCGGCGGGGGGTTCCCCCCCCCTTCCCCCCCCCCCCTCCCGGCGGGTTTTTTTTGTTTTTTTTTTTAAAAAAAAAAAAAAAAAAAAAAAAAAAAAAAAAGGGGAAGGGGTTGTTTTCCCCCCCCCCCCCCCCTTTTTTTTTGGGTTTTTTGTTTCCTCCCCCCCGCCCCAAAAATTTGTTGGGAAGTGTTGGAACAGAAAATAAAAAAAAAAAAAAAAAAAAAAAAAAAACCCCCCCCCCCCTCCGCGGGGGGGGTTTTTTTTTTTTTTTTTTAAAAAATTTTGGGGGGTGGGGCCCCGCAGAAAAAAAATTTAAAAAAAAAGGTTTTAAAACCCAAAACCCCTCCGTTTTTAAAAAAAAAAAAAAAATTAGATCTGCAAAAAAGGGGGCCCAAAAAAAAAACAAAAAAAAAATTTCATAAAACCCAAACAAAAAAAAAAAAAAAAAAGGGGTTTTTTTTTCTTTTTTAAGGCGGTTTTTGTTTTTTCAAACAACACACACAAAAAAACAAACAAAAACAACACATCAAAAACACACAAAAACAATGGGGGAAAAAAACAACTTTTAATTTTGGGTTAAATTATCTTTTTTAAAAAAATGGGGTTTTTTTCCCGCTTTAAACCCCCAAACCCAGCAAAAAAAAATTTTCAAAAAGGGATTGGTTATTTAGGGAAGGAGGGAAACAATCCCAAAAAAAAAAAAAAAAAGGAAAAAAAAAAAATTAAAACGGGTTAAAAGGTGTTAAAATTTTAAAAACAAACCAAACCCTTTTTACCCTTTTTAAAAGGGGAAATTTGGGGTTTCCCTAAGTATGGTGAGAATCCTTTTCCCAAAACCACAATAAAATTCCGTTAAAAAAAAAAAACCAAGTTGGGGTTGTTTACAATTTCAATTTTTCAAAATTTTGGGGGATAGAGGAAGGTTGGTTTCCCAAATTAAAAGGGGAGGAGGGCGGGAAATCTTACCAAAAGGGGGATTCCCCAGGCAAACAGGGACCGAATTCTAACCCTTCCCGTACCGGGCCGGGTTTTTAAAAATTTTGGAAAAGCCCCTTTTTAACTCTTTTTAAAAAACCGGAAAAAGGGGGGGCAAAGGGTTTTGTTTGTGTTTTGTTTTTGTGGGTTGGGTGGTTGTTTTGGTTGGTGGTGCGGGGGTGCTCCGGTCTGCTTTCGAGGTTCGTGCGTGTTGTGGGGTTGTTGTTTGTGGTGGGGGGTGGGAGTTTTGGGGAATTGAAGAAAAAAAGAAAGAAAGGAAGAGGGAAGAAAGGGGTGGGTGGTGGGGGTTTGGTGTGTGTGTGTGTGTGTGTTGGTGTGTGTTGTTGTTGGGGGTTGGTGGGGGGGCGGGTTTGGGTTTGGAAATTTTTTGAAAAGAAAAGGGATGGAGAAAAGGAAGAAGAAGGGATTTTTTGTGTTTTTTTTTTGTGTTGGTTTTGTGGGGCGGCCTGCTTGTTGGGGTTTGTGGTTGGGGGTTTGGGGTTTTTGGGGTTTTTGTTTTTTTTTTTTGGTTTGGGGGGAATGGGAAAAATTTTTTAAAAAATTTTTTATTTTGCAACTTGGTTCTGTTTTTTTGGGAAAGCCAAAGGGAATAAAACAAAAAGGCGAAATTTTTTAAAAAAGGGGTTTTTAAAGGGAAACTTTTTGGGCAAAATATAAAAGAAGAAACGAAGAAAGGGGGGAAAAAGGGGGAACAGGGGGGGAAGAGCGGAAACCCAAAAAGAAGAAGGGAGAATAAGGGGGAGGAAAAAAATTTTTAAAATTTTGGGTTGAAAGGGGGGGCGGGAAAAAAATTTGGGGTGGGAAAAAGGGGGAAAACTTTGAAATTAATTAGCGGGAAAGTTCCAAAGGAAAACTTAAACAGGTAAAAGGGGAATTTTTAATAAAAAAGGAGGGGAAAGAAAAAAAAGGAAAAAAAAAGAAAAAAAAGTTTTTTTCCCTTTTTGGAAAAGACGTTTTTTGGAAAGGGGGGGTGAACTTTCAAAAAAAGGAAACAATCTTTATTCCCCTTTTTTATTTTAAGGGGGTTGGGGTTTAACCCATTTTGGAGGGCCCCTTTATCCGGCAGAATGCCAAGTCCCACATTAAACTGCCATTTGCCAAAAAAAAAAACCAAAGGGTTGTGTGTGTTGGAAAAAGTTCCCCTTCAAAAAAGGCGAAAAAAAACCCCCCAGGTTTGGTCCCCCAATTAAAGAAGGGCAGGTAACGAGAAAATCTTTTTTAAGGGTTAGAAGGTTTAGAAAGTTTTTGGAAGACCCAAAAAGGGGAAGTTCCAACAAACATCGAAAGGGTGGGGAAAGGTTTTAAAATTTGGGGGAAAGGGTTTGGGAAGTTGGGAGTGCAGGAAACAAAAGGGAAAAAAAGGGAAAGTAGGGGGAAAAAAGGGGGAAATTGGGAATAATTAAAGAAAACCCAAAAAGGAAAAGGGCTTGAAGAGGAGAAGAATAAGAAAAAAAGGGAAAAAAAGGGGTATAGGGGGTAAAAAAATTTGAAAGGAGCCCGGAAATCGGAAGAAAAGGATGGAAAAGGGAAAGAAGGGGAAAAAAGGGAACAGAGAGGGGAGAAAAAAGAAGAGGTTTGGAGGGGGGGTTTAAAAAGGGGGGCAAGAGGGGGAGTTTTGGGGAAAGGAGAAAAAAAGGGGAAAAAAAAGGAAGAAAAAAAAAAAGGAAACGAAAAAGGAAAGGAAAAAAAAAGAAAAAAAAGGAAAAAATGTGGGAAAAGAGAGGAAAAAAAAGAAAAATTTTTAAAAGGGAAAAAAAAAAGAAAAGGGGAAAAGGGAAAAAAAAAACCACGTGAAAGAAAATTGGGGGAAAGAGGGGGTTAAAAGGGGGAAAAAAAGAAAGCAGAAAAAGAAAGGAAAAAAAAAAATGGGGGGGAAAATAGCCGGCAAAAAAAAAGGGCAAACTGGAAGAAAAAAAAAGTAAATAAAAGGGGAAAATTTAAAATGAAAGGGAGAAGAAAAAAGGGCCCATTGGGGTGGGGGAAAAAGGGGAAAAAGGGTGGAAAAGAAAAAAAGGGAAAAGAAAAAAAAACAAAATGAAATTTAAAAATTGGAAAAAAAAAAAAGGGAGAAATCTGTTTTCCCCGGGAAAAAAAAAAAAAAAAAAGAAAAAAAAAATTTGAGAAGCGGAAGAAAAAGAAAGTTTTTTTATTTTTTTGATTCCATATGATTGTTGTTTGTTCAATGTCATTTTGTATTTTAAAGTTTTTAGCCCTTTAAAAAGGGGTTTTGATTTTTGGACAATTTTGCTTTTTGATAAATAAAATGAGATTGTAAAAACCTTGGGGTTTGGTTTTTGGGGGTTTGTCCCGCTTTTTCCTTTTCCTCCATTTTACACCCAAAACCGGGGTTGGGGACAATTTAAAATTTTGGCCCCCCGGAAGGCCTCCCGGATTTTTTCTGGCCCATTTTTTTTATAATTTTTTTCAACCCCCAAAAAAAAGGGGGGGAATTTTTTTGGGGGGTTTCCCAAGTATTTTTAATCCAAAGCCCGGGGGGTTTTTTCTTCCTGTATGTTCCAAGATTTTTAAAAACTAGGCTTTGGAAATTGTTCCCAAATAAAAAAATAGAGGTTTGGGCATTTCACCCCCAGAGAATTTAATTTTTTTTTCGCACAAAATTGCCTAAATTCGCCCCCATATTTGGGGTCAGGGGCCTTTAGGGGGGGCCCCCTTTAAAAAAAAAAATTTTACGTTTTTCCCAAGCAAAATTTTACCCTTTCATAGGATTGTGCTTTTAAACGTCACTCGGGGTCGGAAACCACCATTTTGGCTCGTAGTAATAAAATCATTTTTTAAAAAAAAAAAAAGGGGAAAAGGGCCCGGAAAAAAAAGAAAAAGAAAACCCCTTTTAAAACAATTTTTGAGCTTTCCCCTCTTTATTTGGGTTTTGGGGGGAATGAGTTGCGTCTTTTTGGGTTAAAAACCAACAAAAGATGGAAAGAAAAAAATAAACGCGGGGAAAGACGCCTTTTGAACGAAAGGGAAAATTAGAAAGAGCGGGAAAAGACCAAAAACTAGCAAAAACGCGGGGGAAAACGGGAAAAGAATGAAGAAACAGAAAATTAAGGTTTTCAGGTTTAATGATAATGGGGGCTGGGGAAAAAAAACAGAAAAAAGGGAAGCAGGAAACAGAAAAAATTTAAAAGGTTTCAATTAATTTAGAAAAAGTGAGAATGCGGGGGGGGAGGCCCCCGAGGATGGGATTTTTTCCCCAGTGCCTCTGTGCGAAAGTTACCCCCCCCCCCCCCCCCCCCCCCGCCCCCCAATTTCCCAAAAAATTTCTCGGAAAGGGGAACCCGTTTGGGATTGATATAAATAAAGCCCTTTCGAAACTTTTGCAACCAGCCCGGGTTGGCCCCCAGAAAGGGGGCAGTAAATTTTGTCAGCGCTTTTGGGAGGGGTAAGGCATTCCCCGTTTTTCCCCAAATTCCCCAGAGACCCCCAAAATCTGTTTTTGGGTCTTTTGAAGGAATCTTTAAATTGGGGGATTTGACCTCACAAAAGGGAAGGTTTTCAAAAAGAAATTTCGTTCAGCTAGTTTTCAAGCGGGGGAAACGTACACCCCATTTGGTGCAGCCCTAGATCATATTTTTGGAAAAAAGGGGTTAGAGTTATTTGGTCCAAAAAAGGAGTTGGGTTTTAATTAAAAGACTAGTTATGAAGAAAAAATTTTTGTCGGTTGGGGCCCCTGATTAAACCCATACTTTTGAAAAAGGGGACACCAGAACAGCGGGGGAGTTGTTAAAAGTTCCAGGGTTTATAGAGGGGCATTTGGGCCCAAGGTGGGGGGAAAAGAAACATTTTGCCAGGACAGGTGAAAATGAAAGGAAAAGGGATTTTTCCCTGAAAATTCTGAAAACCCCAGGGGTGGGGCAGAAGGGGGGCAAAGGGAAATTGGGTGTTTCATTTGCCCACAAAAGGGACATGTCGGGGGTTTGGGTCGCATAGTTCCAAAAGGCACCCCCCCTTGCAAGAGGGGAAAAGGGCCCTAAGGGGAAACCCCTGAGTGGAAAAAAAAGGATTCAGTCGAAAAGGGTGGAGTGCGGGCCTATGGCTACACGGGAAGCAGTCGTTTTCGGGGAATGGAGGGCACAAGGCTGATGGTTCTTTTCCATGGAAGAAGGGGGGGATTGGCCACAAGGGGTAAAATTTTAAACAAAGACCGGGTTTGTTATGGGTTTTATTTAAGAACAACGCTGGGGGGAAAAAGGGGGGATTTTGAAAAAAATCCCCCTGTATCTAATCGATGGCACTTGTGGGGGGTTTTTCCAGTTGCTAAATAGAAGTCCGAAACCCCTTTCCCTTCTCAGGGATTGCTGCGTTGGTGGGGAAAAAAACCCCAAAAGTTTTGAACTTGGAAAAATTCCGGGGGCAAGGGATACCCGGGGGGTTTTCCGAGTTGTTACTGCTACAGGGGAGCAGTTCGACACGGAGCAAAAAGGGGGAAAAAGGGTTTTTAAAAACCTTTTAGTTGGGTTCCGGAAGGAATGGGGCATAGCCTTTCCCCTGATGAGTTTAGGGCAGGCGGGAAAACAAGCCCCTTCGCTGTGAAGTTTTGGGAGTTGGCAAAAAGGGGAGAGAAACGGGAGGGTTAGAGGGGGGTTGAGACGAATTTCTTGTGAAAGGCGGCTTTTGGGGTTTCCCGAGTGTTCCCCAAGGGGAAAGGGACATTTTAAGGGACCACCCCATTAGAGGTACACGGTTTCGTGCCCAAAAGTCATGTCAGGGGGGTTCACGATTTCGCCCAGGGGGTTCATTTCGGCACCAGCAAAAAGCTGCCGTCTTTGATGATTTATTGGCCGGGAGCAAGGGGCAGACATAAAACGTTTTGAAATGTTCATGTGTTTGTGTAAAAGATCACCCAAAAAGGGGGGGAAAAAGGGGAAGGCACCTTTTAAAAACCCCCCCTTTTTTTTGGGACACCCCATTCAGGGGGAGGGCTTTGATTGTTTGGGCCCCAAAACGCGCCCGGGCCAAAGGGGGGCCCAAAGGTAGGGTTTGACACTCGGGGGAAAAAACGCGCCCCAAAAACCCAAAGAGTTCATTGAAGGGTAATACGCAACAGGGTCGCTGAAGGGCTGGAACATCTTTTTTTCCGGGGGTGTGCCAGCCAAATTTCCCTCAGTAAAGGGGGTCACATTTTCCCCTCGGGCGTGATGAGGGGGTCAAAAAGGCTGCTAGGGAAAACACAGCTGTCACTACCCCATACCATCCAAAAACAATGGCTTTAAAAAGATAAAACCCGGTGGGGTTGAAGGGTTTTAAAAGGAAGCTCTGGAGGAAAGGCCAGAAAAAGGGCCCGTTTACATTCCGCGGGCACTGTTTGCCTAAGGGGAAGCCCCCCCGGGAAAAGAAACGGCTTTTCCCCTTTTACGGCTGTATGGGCGGACATTTCGGGGCCCATGGCATTCTAAAAGAGCTTTTGCCCGAAGAACGGGATCAAAAGAGGTAAAAACCACTAAATATGGGTTGGACCTACGAAAAAGGTTCGAGGAGACAAAAGGTCGAAAGGGGGAATTTTTGCGGGAGGCTGGGGTCGTCAAAGAAGCAGAATGCGGGAAAGGGTGGGGAAGAAATTTCCCCAAAATTGGGGGAGATCAAGTCCTTTTTACGTTTCCCCACGGACCCCAACAAGCTGCTGATGATTGGAAGGGCCCTTTCCCCCATCATTAAAAAGGTAGATCGGACAACCAAATCGATGTGAAGGAAAAATAAAAATTTTCCATGCAAATTTGCCCCGCAAAAAAATTTCACGTGAATCAGCAATAGGCGCAGCAAAAAAATCATTGAGGGGGTAAGGGAACCCACAAAAAAGGGGGGGAATTTTTTTTGCCTTTTTTTCCCCGGGGGAAGATATCCCGGGATTTACTGTATAAAAGGGTAGACATTGGAGACAGGGGGGAAGTTAGGGGGCCCCTTAGAACAGTATAGGGCGCCCGAGAAAAACCCAAACCCAACAACTCTAGGACTTTCGGTGGAGGTAACATCGCAAAAACCCGTACTTTGGGGAAAACCCCTCCCCAAACCCATTTCCACAAGCAGGGTTCGAGGGGGAAAGGTAGAAAAGATGTTGGCCCCTTGGGGTTTTCGAACCGCCCAAATTAATATGGAAACCCGTCGTTTAGTAAAAAAAAAAGGTAAAGGGGAGCACAATTCTGTGTGCCCAAAAAGACGCTGAAAGTGTCAAAATCGTCCCAAGGGGAAAAACCGAACAGGGAAAGACCTTTCGCTCAAAACGCCAAAAGGGCAAGAGCCGTATTTCACCAGGATAGACTGAGCAAGGGTTACGGGGCAAATACCCTTTGATGAGGACTAAAAGGGAAGTCACGGGCTTCTCCACTCCAAAGGGGCTTTTTCCAGGGGCGATATTTCCCTTTTTGGGTTTGGTCAAGCCCCCCTGCGCCCTTCTCTGGGATGATGGGGAATTAAATAAAAGGGGGTTGGAACCCTTTGAAATTTTTCAGGATGACATTCTGATGCTTAGAAGGGGAGGACCCATATGGGGCGCTGGGGCCATTTTTAGGGGAGTTGAACGAGCCAATTCACGAACCAAAAAAGGCCGGGTTGGGTTTTTCCCAAGCCTGGATTTCCCAATTTTTGGGTTGTGGGACGCACAAAGAAACCCAAAAGAGGAAAGGGGGAGAAGATGAAAAATTCAGAGAAAAAGGGACCAAAACAAAGTAAAGGTTGCTAGGTTTTTTTTGGGGTTTTTTATGGGGAGTTTTTTCCCAAAATTTTCGCGCAATCAGAGTCCCTCCGGTAAATTGGTCAAGGGGAAAACCGGCCCAGGGGTTTGAGGGGTTTTCAACGCTGCAGAGCAAGCACGAAAAACGGTGCTGGAAAGACTGGCCCCGTCCCTTCTTAAAAGCAAACCAATATGCCAAACCTTTTTTTGTGGGGAACAGATGCATCAGGTGGGGGGAAATGGGGGAAGTTTTTTTACAGGAGCATAAAGGGGGTTCGATTTCCCCTGTGGGGGAATATGCTAGCAAAGTTGACAAAGTGTGAAAAAGGGGAAACGCAAGGGTTTGGGAAGGGGGTGTTTAGCGCCCGTTTTTGGGCCGGCAGAAGTTCACAAAAAAATTTGTAGGGGAAAGAGTTCTTTGATAGGGGCATCATCAACCATTAAATTTTCCCGAAAGGGGGGCCATTAAAAAAACAGGGGAGTGCTGGGTTGGGCAAGGGAAATTGCGCCCTACGGGTATCGGTGCAGTCCCTTCCCTTTCGCCCAAAATTGCCCGGAGTTGACTTTTTTAAAGCCGTGTAGTCTAGAAAGCTGCAATAAAGGGGAACCCGCCCATATCCATGTTTTGGGTTGATAACACGTTTTGATTCCATTTAAAGTGGATTGGATAGGGGTTTCCTTTTCCCAGTTGGCTAGGGGTTCTTATTTTTTTTGTAAGCCCTTGTTCATTTTTCTTTGTAGATTGTTCGGGGATGTAGTTATGTTTGGGGAACATACAGTCGTTTTGTGTATGATGCATTATTTGCAAAAAGTGAGGATGGAGACCCCTCAGGGGAAGGGCCCAGGGATGTGATCATTTTCTTATGTTTTTTCATAAAAATTTGGGAAAAAAGGTAGGGCCCAATTTCCGCAGGTGGGGAATTTGCTAAGGGGCACGGGAGGTCGTTAAAAAAATGTTAAAATAACGCAAAAAAGGCGCACGTCAATTTTTTAAACACCTTTTGGGAAGGGTTTGTATTCCTTTTTAATTTATAATTTTAAAATTTATAAAAAGGGGTTTTTAAAGTTTTTTTTTTAAAAACTTTGCACGTTAGCTGGTGTCAAAAAATTTGGTTTTTTTTGTTTTTTGTACGTGGTTTTGGGGGACGATGGGGTGCATAGCTTTTGAAGGGGGGGAAATTGTCACGGTAAAAAATAAAAAACCCAATTTTCGTGGCCCGGTTTTTTGGGACATAAGCTCTAATAAAATATTGGGGCCCAAAAAAGGGGCCATGGTTCGGATCCAGCCAAAAGCAAAAGGGGAGGGGCTCCACGAGACGGTCTGCCCGGGCTAAAAAGGGAAACAAGCGTTTTACCGACGCCTCATTCAGGGGAACAGTTCGTGGGCCCCGGGCCCCGGCTCATTAAAATTTTGTGGAACCAGCGTTTTTGGGTTAGTGGACGTCGCAGGTTAAAGCGGGAAAGGGGAGGGAAATTTTGGTTTTGGGGTGGGGGTGAAATCTAGCTAATAATTTAAATGCCCTTTTGACCCCCCCCCAAAGTTAAGGCTTGTAGGGTGAGCATAAATTGAATTTTTAAAGGGAATTGGGGGAGATAATTTGGTTTCCCGGGGAAAAAAAATTACCAAGGGTTATCCCCCTTTTTGGAAGATGGGAAAACGGAAAAAGGGAAGGATGTGAGATGAAGAACGGAAAACGAAAACCGAACAAAGAGAGAAGAGAGAGAAAATTTTTGAGTGGAGCCGGCGGGAAGAGGGGCCCAAAAGGGGAAGAAAAGAGGGGGGGAAAGAAACCTTGAGAGTTACAGGAATATCTCAGAGGGGGCCCAAAAAGAATTGGAAAGGGAGAGTTCTAAAATGAAGGGGAAAAAGGGAAAAAAAAGAAAAAAAAAAGAAAAAAAAAAGAAACCCTTTTCCATTTGTTTTAAAGCAGATTTGAAGAGAGAAGAGGGGAAGTCCCAATGGTTAAAAAAGAAAAAAGGAGAAAATCGATTTTTAAATAGTCACGGTTCTATCTTCCCCGGGGGGTTTCAAACCTTATTTTCCAGCCACTTTCTGGGCAGCCCAAACCCTGCCCAGTGCCGCAGCCCTAACCGGGCCGGGTCCCAAGCCCAAAAACCCATTGCCACATTTGTTCGTCGGTAAAAGTGACAAAAAGAAAAAAAAAGAAAAGAAAAGACAGTGATTGTGAAATATTTTAAGATCCCCGGGCCCAGTAAATAGAAATCTTTTTTACCCTTTTTAGTTAATGATGTTTTTTTAATGTTTTTGTGAATTCAAAGAGAGAATGTTTTATTTTTTTTATTCAATGCTTTGATGTTTCGTTTAGGGTCAGGGTTAGAAAAATTTAAATGATTTTACTAGGGGTTTATGTGACAATTGCATGAATTTTGATAATTTGAACCCCAACTGTGATTGTGTTTGGGCTTCCCTACCCCTTTCCCCCCATTTCATCACCCGGGTTGAAAGGGACATACGGGGGGAATTTTTTTGCCCAACCAACTCCACTATTAGTCAGAGGAGATCCCCGTACAGAAAACTGACCAGACACGAAGCATAACAGGGCTATCCAGGGTGACCTTTTCTTTCTTTCAAATTTTGGCCCCATGATTGGGGGGGTGAAGCATAAATTTTTTCCTTTGGGGTTATTTCCCTTTTTCCGATTCAGCATACATGGATGAGGTATGGGGGAAGGCAATGAAAAAAAACTAGGGAAATGAAAAAAAAAACCAAAAGCCTTCATCAACTTCCCGGAAGGGAAAAGGGTAAAAACCCTTGTTTTGTGTCACGGTAAAGGGCAAAATGCACCACGGATAGTTAAGGGGACAAAGGCCACTAAAAATGATTCTAAAAAAGGGGTTTTTTACAAAGGTAGGGAAAAAAGATAGCCATACTCCTATAAATGCTCTCCAAACAAATCTAACTGGAACACCAGCCCCCCTACAAGTTTGAAAAATATGAATAGCCCCAGAAAAAAATTATTTAAAAAACCATGCTCCTAAGAAAATTGCCGCTGGGGGTGGTTTGGTTTGTGTGTGTGTGTGGGGGTGTGTGTGTGTTGTGTGTGTGTTTTGGGCGCGCGTGTGTGGGTAATTGTGTTGGGGTGTGTGTGTGTTTTGTGTGTGTGTTGTTTTTGGGGGTGTTTGTTGCAGCGGGGCCTGTTTTGTGGGTTGTGCGGTGGTGTCGTGTGTGGCGTTTGGGGTGTGTTTCGTGTGTGTGTTGTGTGTTGTGTGTGTGTGTTGTTGTTTGTTTGTGGGGGGGCTGTTTGGGTTCGTTTTTTCGGGGTTGTGTACTTTTTGGGCTGTTTTTTGGGGGGGTTTGTCGTGTTGTTGTGTTTGTGTGTGTGTTTTTGTGTGTGGTGTGTGTGGTTGTTTGTTTTCCGTGTGTTGTTTCGTTTTGTTTATTGATTCGTGTGTGTGTTTTGTGTGTGTGTGTTTTGTGAAATTTTTTTTACCCGGGTTAGTTAATGGTTTTAATAAATGATTTGTGAGTTGGGAAAGAGGAATGTTTTATTTTGTTGATTCCATAGCATTGATTTTTCTTTCAGTCATTTTGTAGTAAATTAAAATTTTACTAGTTTTTTGATGTGACAATGCTGTTTAAATGAAAAAATTGAAAAAGCTGTGGTGTGTTTGGGCTGGCGTAGTCCTTTCCACTGACATCACCGAGGTTGAAATTTTTATTGGGAGCCTGCCGGATATTCGGGCCCATTTATTATAATTTTTTAAAAACTTCTCAGAGAGGAAGCGGGGTGGGTTAAAATATTGTAAATCCAAACAAGGGGTTGTTTTACTGTATTTTTCCCAAGATAGTTAAATACTAGGCTTGGCATTGCTTCAAGATAGTTAATACTGGGGCTTGGCATTTCACCCCCAAGTTTTCATTCGCACAGTTTGCCTATAATTCGCCTAAATTTTTTGGGTCGGCGCGGGGTCTTTAAAAACTAATTAATTTTTCCCCAAAGCTAATTTATCATTCAAGTTGTGTTTTTACTCACTCGTGGGGAAAACCACCATTTTGGCTGTCGTGAAATAAAATCTTTTTCCAAAAAAAAAAAGAGTAATGGGGGAAGAAAAAACCCCCCTATTAAACAATTTGTGAGCGTCCCTCGGATTGGGGTATTCGGGGGAGGGTTGCGTGCATTCTTTGAAAACCAAAAAAAGAGGAAAGAGATGAACGCCGGAAAGACGCCTGTCGCTTGGGAAATAGCAAGCAGGAAAAGACTAAAAAGCAAAACGCAGGAAACAGAAAAATGAAGCGGGAACAAAAAGATTAAGGATTCAGGGCTAATGAAAATAGGCTGGGGAAAAACAAAAAAAAGAAGCAGAGACAGAAAGATTAAAGGTTCAATTAGAGTTAGAGAAAGTGGAATGAAGGGGGCCACCGGGGAGGGGATTTCTTTTTCAGTGACTCTTCCAGTTACGCCCCCCGACCCAATTGCCAAAATTGGGGGGGGGACCGTTTCGATTGATCATACATCGTCTTTTTCGAAACTTTTTTGCAACCAGTCGGGGTTGGGCCCTCCAGAAGAGTGGGCATCATTTGTCACGCATTGACGGTAAGGATACGATTTTCACTGCATTGCCAGAACCCCCAATGTTTTGGGTGCGGAAAGGAATCTTTGATGAAGGGATTTACCTCCGGGGAAGGTTTTCAAAAAAATTTCGTTCAGCAAATTTGCAAGCGGGGGAAACTACACTCATTTGGTGCACGCAATCACTTTTTTGAAAATGGAGAGTTGGGTACGAAAAAGGAGTTCGCTGAATTAAAAGAGCTGTTATGAAAGAAAGTTTTTGCGGTTCGGCCCAAAACCATACATTTGAAAGAGAGACAGCCAAGACAGCGGGGGTTGTTGAATTTCGCAGAGGTTATGAGGGCACGCGGGGCACTAAGGTCAGGGAAACGGGTGCCGGCACAGGTGAAAGAGTGAAAAGGAGTGGGAAGTTTCTAAAAGCCCTCAAACCCAGGGGGGGCAAAGAAGGAAAAGGACATTAGGTTTTCTTTGTCACAAGAAGGGAATGTGGCGGGATTGTCCATGGGTCCAAAGGCAGCAGCCTTGCAAGAGGTGGATAAGGGTCTAAAGGGGAAACGACCTCAGGGAAAAAAAAGGATTCAGCCCAAGGGGGTGGGTGAGCCTATGGCTAGCATGGACGCGTCATGAGGGATGGGGCACTAGGCTAGGGGTTCGTTACCAGGGAAAAGGGTGGTTTGGCCAGCAGGGGGGAAAGGTTACGAGACACGGGTTTTCATGGGGTGAGTTAGAACAACGCTGGTCGAAAAAGGGATTTGACGGGGGCAAATCCAACCTTACTCTAACGAGGGCCGTGAGGGAGTTTCCAGTTGCAAAAGAAGTACGTCCCCCTTACTTCTCAGGCAGTTGTCTGCTTTTGGTGAGGGAGAACCCTTCATGATTTGATCAGGGAAATATTCCGGGGAAAGGGGATCCGGGGGTTTCCCCGATTGTTTGACTGCTACGGGGGCAGCAGTTCGACACGGAGCAAGAAGGAGGAAAAGGTTGAAAAACCGTTAGTTGTTCCGGAAGGAAGCGGCATGACGTGTCGCCTGATTTTTGGGGCACGCGGGAAAAAGACCCTTCGCTCGGAGTCTTGGGATTTGGGAAAAGGGGTGGAGAAAAACAGGGGGTTTTAAGGAGTGAGCAGAATTCTTGTGAAAGGCGGGCTGTTGTACCGGGCCCCAAAGGGGAAAGACGGGGTAAGGTGACCCCCATTTAGGGGACCAGCAGGTATCGGCCGTCTGTCGGGGGTCACGATCGCCCTGGCGGGTCTTCGGCACCGAAAACCGACCAAATTTTTTGATGTTTTTTCATTGGCCAGGACAATGGCAAAATAAAACTTTCGATGTCTTTTATGTGTGTCAAAGATCACCAAAAGGGGGGAAGGGAAGGCACCTTTTAAACCCCCCTTTAATTGACACCCCATTCGGGGAGGGGGCTGTTGATCTGTTTGGGCCCAATCGCGCCCTTTTCCAAAGGGGGGCACTATGTTTTGACATCGGGCTACGCGACCAGATCCCCAGAAGATTTGCATTGAAAGGCGTAGATACGAAACGGGGTCCTAAAGGGGTTAGACATCTTTTCCGCGGGGTTGCCAGCACAAATTCTCAGTGCCCAGGGGGTCAAGCCCCTCGGGCGTGATGAGGGATAAACGGGTGCTGGGGATCCACGCTGTCATACCCCATACCACCCCAATGCAAGGGGCTTGGTAAAAAAATACAAGGGTGGGGAAAGGGGCACTAAAGAACTCGTGGGGAAAGGCCAGCAGTTTTGGGACCGCTACATTCCAGGGGGCCGTTTGCCTAGGGGAAGCCCCTCGGGGAAAGCAAGCTTTCGCCATTTGAGCTGCTTATGGGGGACATTTCGGGACCAGTGTGCATTCTAAAAGAGCGGGGGCCCAAAGAACGGGAGTCAGAAGGGGCCCCAAACCACTACATATGGGGTGGCCCTACGCAATGGGCTCGGGGAGACAGAAGGTCGCGGGGAGAGTTTGCGGGAGGCTAGGCGCCCCAAAGAAGCAGTATGACGGGAGGTGGGGAAGCAATTCTCAAGGGTGGGGATAAAGCCCTGTACTGTTTCCCCCCGGATACAAAAAGCTGTGAGCTTGGGAAAGGGGGACCTTTCACCTCTTGAAAAGGTAGATCGGACTACCGAACAGTGAATGGAAAATAAAAATTTTTCCATAAAAATTTGCCCGAAAATTATTCACGAAACTCAGAAAAGGGGCAGCAGCAACCGATGGGAAGGGACCCACAAAAAGGGGGGTTTTTTTGGCCTGAGTTTCCGGAGAAGAGTCATACAGGGATGTGTCACTGTATAAAGGGGCGACAGTAGAGACAGAGGAATTTGGGGGGGCTCCGAAATTAGGGGTCCCTGACTGATAAACCAGGCAACAACTTAGAGCATGTAGGGTGGAGTTAAATCGCAAAAACCCGTACATGGAAAGCCTCCCATCCCATATCCCCCCCCAAGCAATGACGAGGGGGGAGGTAAAAAAGTGTTGCCCGGGGGTGACGAACCGTAAAAATCATCATAAGGCCCCGTCCTTAGAAAGGGGAAAAATAGGGGGCATTCGTTCTGTGTCGACATAGAGTTAAC
>CM031616.1:22205377-22207877 GCA_018398815.1 Conus ventricosus | reverse complement strand
TGTCGTGGGTTACCTGGGTAGCGAACGGGTGGCCCCGCGGTTGTTTGTCTGGGCCTGGTCGGATGACCACTGCTTATTATTAAAATAAGTTAGGCTATATGACGGTAGCTGAAATAGACTACTGTAGAGAAAATAGTAGACTTTTGATCCAGACCTAGTCTTACACAGCAATGTATTAGATACAAGGTGAATAGTTTCAACTAGGAACCTATGCGAATAGATGGGTTGGTGTATGTGGAAGTAATGTTTACGTTTGAAAATGATTTATGGATTATTACGATTGATACATTTTGTTAGTACGGGTTTGAACGCTAATACCTCATTACAGATGGTTATAAGAGTTGTTACCCAGCTAAAGCTTTCAATTATTGTATGTTAACATTTCGGGTCAAAGGATAAGATTGCTTGTGGTGGAATACATGTTGAATTGTTAAAATATTTAGAGCGATACTTCATAGACTGGTTGCATTATAAATATTTATGACTACTATCAATTGTTGCATGGAGAATTATACGACGCAGGTGTAGAAAGGTCTTCACTGTATATGTAAACGATAATACGATGAGGAAAATGAAATAGAAAACATGTGTTTTGTATGCTAGTATCAACAGCATTCATATCATGAGTTTTAAAAATAAAATGATAATATATATATACTTACATTACGTTCATAAGGAAGAACGTACCAAGAAGCATTAATGTATAATTAAGATAGAATTGTGAAAGTACATACTGCCATGGAAGAATATTTTGTTGCAGTCATGGTAAATTTTGTTCTAATTATATAAAATTGATTTATTTCTTGTTGCGTACTCATGTGTATAGGCTGATGGCCTCACATTAAAGTCACGAGTCACAAGTCTCTTCACCCCCCCCACCACCCCCACCTCTCTCTCTCTCTCCCCTCTCTCCTCTCTCTCTCTCTCTCTCTTAGATGAAATACTTTTTTTAAAAACTGTTTTGCTGTACAGTTCTTCGTGATTTACGACAAACACTTGTCCGATCCAAATATTACCCAGAACCCTGTATCTTAGCCTCATTCTCTTATCATCGACAAGTAATGAGAAAACACTATTGAATCCATCGAGGTATGTTTATATATACATACATATGTATATATGTATATATAATATATATATATATATATATATAATATATATATATATATATATATATATATATATATTATATATATATATATACTGACTTCCATAAAAAACGCGAAAAATTGAAAGGCTATTTTTCGGGTGAAAAGGGGTGAATATACAATATTGAACCATTGTGGCAAGTTGTTTGGGTCCAAGACTCACGTGCAGTGAAACAACTGTGTGAGCAACACATCATTCCCGGCATTGGAGGGTCAACAAAAATGGCAAACTGGTTGCTGCATGTGAGGCACGTGCACACCATGCAGAGCAAAGTTAACCAGCGACAAGTACGCAGGCATGCAGCCTTTATAAAGCCGCGCTACAAGGTTCAGATAACGACTTGCCGTCTGAGCGCTACAGAGATGCCAAGACTACGAGCAGAGGAACGCAATCGTACCCTAGGCCATCTGGAGGCTGGTGTGGATGCCAGGCAGGGCGCCAACATCTTTAACGTTCACATCTCAACCATCTATCGTCTGCAGCACCGCATGCGAGTCACTGTACCACTGATGATCGTCCCCGGCCAGGCCGTCCTCGGGTCACCACACCAAGAGAGGATCGCCATTTTGTTCGAACCCATCTGCGGGACAGGCGGCAAACAGCCGCTAACACTGCTCGACAGGTGCCTGGGAATCTCCAGCAACGAATCAGCCTCAACACTGTGCGGCGGTGTCTTCAGGAGAATGGGCTGGCATGTAGGCGTCCTCACAGAGGTCCGGTACTGACACCAAGACACTGGCAGGACGTGCAGGCTGCAGTGGGCACAAGCCCGAATCAACTGGCGCAGGCAGCAGTGGGGACGCATACTGTTCTCAGATGAGAGCCGTTTTTGTATTGACATGGCTGACGGTCGTGTCAGAATATGGCGTCGACCTGGTGAACGCTATGCTGACTCCTGTGTGGTAGAGCGGAACCCCTGGGAGGCCCGAACGTTATGATATGGGGTACAAATGGCATTAACCACGCCATAGGACCAGTTATCTTTCAGAACATTGGTCCTGGTCGCGGACAGGGTGTCAATGCACAGCGCTACATCCACCAGGTGCTCAGACCCCATGTCGTTCCTTTTTTTTGCGCAACACCCAAACTGGACATTCCAACAGGACAATGCAAGACTACACACAGCCAGGGCCACCCAGCAATTTCTTCAGCATAACAACGTCAATGTGCTGCCCTGGCCAGCCCTCAGTCCCGATTTAAACCCAATAGAACATTTTTGGGATGAACTTGGCAGACGGTTGGACCTCCTGCGTCCACGACCAGCAACAGCGGCTCAACTTCACCAGGCCATCGTCGATGTGTGGGCTGGTGTGCCAAGGGGACGCATCAACCACCTGGTCCACTCAATGAG
>CM031616.1:22195377-22197877 GCA_018398815.1 Conus ventricosus | reverse complement strand
TCTTCCAGCATTATAGTAATGACTTGGCAAAGATTTGAAATTCAAAAAAGAATTGAAGATGAAGAAAATGGAAAAATGTTTTCTTATAAATATATAAACCCTTCACTAAGAAGAAGTGAATCATAGACAGAAAGAAACTGAACCAACGATTTGAAAAAAAAATTGTGGTTATAATCTCTGTCTTTGTTTTTTCTGTATATGTTAATTCATGTTTTGAGCTACGCGACTGTTTCATTGCGTACGTTGTCTCTCGGTTATCGATATTCAGTAGATAATTACTCTAAAAGAATCAGCACACTTTTAACTGGTAACCTGCTGATGTACTTTTCTAAACTGAACATTGTACAGTGATCCTTTTCATTTTTTGAAAATTTATTTCAGAAAGAACATATATTCACGAGTACGATGATTTCTATTTTTCATTAATAGCACTGGAGAATGTTCCTGATGTCAGCGGGGGGGTGGGGGGGGGGGGGGGGGGGGGGGGGGGGGGGGGGGGGAGAAACTGATTAAAAAGCAAATAACAAGCACTTGCTGTTTCAAGTTTTGCGTCCATTGTGTAAAGAAACCAATAACACGGTCACTCCAAGCTGATGCTGTCTGTGCTCCGCTACGCCACTAAGCTGGTGTTCTGGTGAATGACATGCACATAACATAGACAGGGAGTCCCCCATCTTCCCCACCACCATCCCCATCGCCCACATCCCCAGAGAGAGGAGAGAGACGAGAGAGACAGAGCGAGAGAGAGAGAGAGAGAGAGAGAGAGAGAGAGAGAGAGAGAGAGAGAGAGAGAGAAGAGAACTGCCTTTTAGATAGAATGCCCCCTATTGCTTTAAAACCATGGCACCGTACATAATGACGAGACCATCAGGACGAATGGTACGAAACAATTCAACAGACATTCAAGGTAGGCCTCGCCTTTTGTGTCTTGAGTGTAGCTTCATGTTTGTGATGCGTTGCGTTGTCGAGTGTAGTGTAGTGTAGTGTAGTGTAGTTGAGTGTAGTGTAGTGTCGTGTCGTGTCGTGTCGTGTCGTGTCGTGTCGTGTCGTGTCGTGTCGTGTCGTGTCGTAGTGTTGTGTAGTCGTGCTGTATGGTAGTAAATGTGTGTCGTTCGTGTCGTGTCGTGTCGTGTCGTGTGTGTCGTGTGTCGTGTCGTGCTGTATGGTGTCATATGTGAAGTCGTGCGTTGTCTATGTGAGTCGTGTCGTGTCGTTGTGTCGTGCGTGTCGTGTAGTGTGTCGTATAGGATCGTGTAGAGGAGTAAGTGATACGTTGCGCCATGAAGCGTAGTGCAGAGTAGAGTAGAGTAGAGTAATACAGTGTGATAGTTTAGTGCATACCATTTTTCTTCACAACAGATTTCTCTGTGTAACAGTCCAACCCTTTTTAAAGAGGGGCAAAGCGTGCCGTATTACTTCAACGAAGTCACATCCTACTTCACATTTCCGTCGCCTCCATTAGGTAGTTAATGGCCACAGGTAAATGGTTCTACTGATTAACACCAATCAGCAAGAAGTTAACACATCTCGGCCGATCGCCAGGCCTGACACATACGTAAAGAAATGTTGTTTTTTTCTAATAGAAAAGACAGAGTAAAAAACAACAACATATGAACCACATAGCCCCTGCTTCTAATTCTTGACATCTAAAACCCACGTCATCTACAATAAAACCCACGTCATCTACAATAAAACCCACGTCATCAACAATAAAAACACGATGAATCTTGTCATTGAGGACTACAGGGCAAAAGGACATATTGTTTCTCTCTCTCCCTCTCTCTCTCTCTCTCTCTCTCTCTCCTCTCTCTCTCTCCCCTCTCTCTCTGTGCGTGCGTGCGTGCGTGCGTGCGTGCGTGTGCGTGTGTGTGTGTGTGTGTGTGTGTGTGTGTGTGTGTGTGTGTGTGTGTTGTAATTGCATGCTGCCATTATTTATTTTTTGCCTCTATGCATCATGTATGCCACCGTTCTGCGCTTGGTGGACTGAATAATCGCAATTCCCACTCCGCATGTCACACGCGCGTTGTGAAACGAACCCGGCATTAAGTCACTCGGTGGAGATGAGATGAACAAAAGGGGGATAACTTCGATCCAGAGTTCGCGCGTACCTGTGCGTGTGTATGGCCAATGAATCTTCGAGGGCTAGTTGTCGGTGCACTTCGTACAGTAGTGGCCTGAAGTCTGAAGGATTTAGACAATGACAAAATGACCTCTCAACAGGGGAGAAGGACAGACAGACAGACATATGGACAAGTAGGTATAGATGGATAGAACGATCGAGTAACAAGTAAACAGTCGTACAAATACAAACATACATACATGTATGTATACATACTGTTTATTGTTTCCTGTTTCCTGCCTCATTTCATTTCCAAATACATACATGTAGCCAAACAGGCACCCCTACACATGTCTTTGTGTACATGCAGACATACATCCATGTATACACATATACCTTACACACATAGATATGTCTGTTATACATAAATACATAGAAACA
>CM031616.1:22182877-22187877 GCA_018398815.1 Conus ventricosus | reverse complement strand
CCCTGAGTGGTAGAGAGTGGTGAGTGGTATCTGTGTGACTAATAGTTGTTGTCCCTGAGTGGTAGAGGGTGATGTGAGTGGTATCTTTGTAACTAACAGCTGTTGTCCCTGAGTGGTCGAGAGTGGTTAGTGGTATCTGTGTGACTAACAGGTGTTGTCCCTGAGTGGTAGAGAGTGATGAGTGGTATCTATGTGACTAACAGTTGTTGTCCCTGAGTGGTAGAGAGTGGTGAGTGGTATCTGAATGAATAACAGTTGTTGTCCCTGAGCGGTAGAGAGTGGTGAGGGGTATCTGTGTGACTAACAGTTGTTGTCCCTGAGTGGTAGAGAGTGGTGAGGGGTATCTGTGTGACTAACAGTTGTTGTCCCTGAGTGGTAGAGAGTGGTGAGGGGTATCTGTGTGACTATCAGTTGTTGTCCCTGAGTGGTAGAATGTGGTAAGGGGTATCTATGTGACTGACAGTTGTTGTCCCTGAGTGGTAGAGAGTGGTGAGGGGCATCCGTGTGACTAACAGTTGTCCCTGAGTGGTAGAGAGTGGTGAGGGGTATCTATGTGACTAACAGTTGTTGTCCCTGAGTAGTAGAATGTGGTAAGGGGTATCTTCGCGTATAACACTTGACTTTGGGTGGCACTGGGTGGGGGGTGGTGGCGGTGGTAAGAGGTATTTGAGTAATTGATCGTTGTTGTCCCTTAGTGGTAGTGGGAGTAAGGCATTATGTGTGACTAACAGCTGCCCTGTAGGTAGAGGGTAGAAAGGGGATACCCGGAGACTCACATTTGTCCATGGGTGGTAGAGCGTATTAAGGTGATGTGCGTGCTATTCCAGGGTGTTAAAGGGTTGCACAGGGTGGTAAGTGTGTGGGACCAGCAGTCGTCCCTCAGCGGTAGATTGTTGTAAGTGGTAATTAAGGGACTGACAGTTGCCCGGGTGGTAGGGAGCAATAAGGGAAACGTGTGACTGCTGAAATATATCTGGGCTGGTAAAGGATATGAAGGTGTATTTGTGTGACTATTGCTAGTCCCTGGGTTGTACTAGGATGGTAAGTGGTATTTGATAGGCCACACAGTTGTTCCTCAGTGGTAGAAAGTTGTAAGTGGTATTTTGGGTATCTAACAGTTGTCCCTAGCGTGTATAGGGTAGTAGTAGGGGATATCTGGGTGATTGACAGTTCTCTCTGGTTGAAGCTGGCGAGTAAGAGGTATCTGTGTGATTGATAGATGTCCAAGGATGGTAGAGGGCTGCAGATGATGTCTGTGGGACTAACAACTGTACTTTGGTGGTTGAGGGTGTTACGGGGTAAATGCATAACCTCCATGCGTCCCTGAATGGTAAATGTTTGAAAGGAATATCTGTGTGACGAAGAAGAAAGAGCAGAAGAGGATGAGGAAGAGGAGTCGATGGCAGAGAAGGAAAGAACAAAGGGACTATGGAGAAGA
Source organism: Conus ventricosus (assembly GCA_018398815.1). Lineage (NCBI taxonomy): Eukaryota > Metazoa > Mollusca > Gastropoda > Neogastropoda > Conidae > Conus > Conus ventricosus. The sequence goes on along the minus strand of CM031616.1, from coordinate 22,186,439 downwards.
AGAAGAAGAAGAAGAAGAAGAAGAAGAAGAAGAAGAAGAAAGAAGAAAGAAGAAGAAGAAGAAAAGAAGAAGAAGAAAGAAAAGAAGAAGAAGAAAAAAGAAGAAGAAGAAGAAGAGAAGAAGAAGAAGAAGAAGAAGAAGAAGAAGAAGAAGAAGAAGAAGAAGAAGAAAAGAAGAAGAAGAAGAAAAGAAGAAGTAAGAAGAAGAAGAAGAAGAAGAGAAGAAGAAAGAAAGAAAGAAAGAAGAGAAAGAAGAAGAAGAAGAAGAAGAAGAAGAGAGAAGAAGAAGAAGAAGAGAAGAAGAAGAAGAGAGAGAGAGGAGGAGGAGGGAGGGAAGAAGAAGGAGAAGGAGGAGAGAAGAGGAGGAAGAGGAGGATAAGAAGGAGGAGGTTGAGGAGGAGGGCGAAGACGACGAGGAGGAGGAGGAAAAGAAGAAGAAGAAGAAGAAATATTGTGAAACGCACAATGCTGGGCCAGTTTATTCTGTCTTCAGGGTGTTTGTGATCTGTAGGAAGCATACATCACGTGCAATGGCGATGGTTTGAAGTGTAGCTGCCTGCGTGTCCGCGACGGTGAAACTTATTGAGATACTGCTGGAAGTGAAAAACTTTTAATGCACACGCACAGTATATAGTCAGATAACCTTAAGTAAGACACAACAAACATAACACACGCACATACACACACACACGCACACCACACACACACACACACACACACACACACACACACGAATGCATACAGAGAGAGAGAGAGAGAGAGAGAGAGAGAGAGAGAGAGAGAGAGAGAGAGAGAGAGAGAGAGAGAGAGAGCAGCAGACAAGCAGAGACAGAGAGAGAGAGAGAGAGAAGAGAGAGAGAGAGAGAGAGAGGATCACATAACTCAATGTCTGAAAACCATAGTGTCCCACATCTGAAATGGGATTATGATATTGACTGGGAGTCCGTGTTGCAGGAATCAGAGATAAATCACAACTTGCTTTTGAAGACATTTGTTCAGACTACTGCTGTCTGTTTGGGGTAAATTAATCCCTTCCACTTTTTCAACATAATAATAGGATTCCGATAGTTTTAAGTGCAACGAAGTATAAAGTACTCACACCTGTCTAAAGTGTTATTACAAAACCAAAATTTCAACTGAACTCAACTGACGAAATATTACTGCTGAAGAAAAGAGGTAAAAATGTGGAAAAGATTAGGATAACTGAATTGTAAGTTCTGATTGTTTTTCAACTTTTATTGCGTTTATTGTCAGCTATAATTTGTAATAGTATACATTGGGAGAAAGGAAAACTCGAAGCAAGTTTCCATCAGTAGACTATGTATGGAAACGGGGTAGATTGGTACGAACAAAAAATCTATGGAGATTTTGTTTCCAAATGGCTTCCATATAAAATCTTTGCAAACACAAAGTGAATTACGAACGAACGATGTTGATTTTGTACATAATGTTATTAACATCATGATTATCACCGTCTGGGACCCGTTTATGGCATACAGCTATGGGAACCCTGAGGAAATTGTACTGCGTATTTAGAACTAGATTTTATTTCAACCCAACCCGTGCCAAATTTCAAAACACACTACTTATCTCGACTCATCTCTCTGTCTTTTTTTCTCTATCTGTCTGTCTGTCTGTCTGTCTGTCTGTCTGTCTGTTCGGTCTGTCTGTCTCTCTCTCTCTCTCTCTCTCTCTCTCTCTCTCCTCCTCTCCCCCTCTCTCTCTCTCTCTCTCTCTCTCTCGTTTGACGTTTTTCTCTGTTTTTCTCTCCATAAAAGAGTTGCAATTATGACTGATGGTGTATTCTATTTGTTATTTTTGTTAAGTGTACTGTGCTGTATCGAACATATCTTTTGAGACCCCCCCCCCCCCCCCACACCACACACAAACCATGTTGACTAAAGATCTTTAAAAAGAAAAAAAAAGAAGAAAGTCTCAGTCATCACATTATGTGGCAGACCGTGCTCTTCACCATGAGGGAAGCCCCACTAACCGCACACCACGGTCAAGGACTCTGAGAATATGTCTTGAATTATTTGCCCTTTATCGTTATCCCATCAAGTCGTCACCTGCGCCTTCCTAACGGCATTGCTACCACCCACGCTGCTCGTTTTGATTCCCCCCCCTCTCCCTCCTCTCCCCATGCACAGCTAAGCTACACCCAAGATCGACCTGTCCAAGTCTCAAACTGGAAATCCACAGAAATCGATAGTATCAGGTTGCCCGTAGGCCACCCTCCCGAGCAGACACTGCAGTGCATCTGTGGTGCTTCTTCTGATATCCACTACAGGCAAAACACTACTTTCTCTTTGACGATAGCTATTGCTTCTCACCGATCCAGCATGAGCGAGCATTCTCTGCCCCCCCCCCCCACCCCCACATCCCACCCCACCCCCTCCCTGCCCCTGCAAGTCATCAGCTCGATCTTAACTAACACTGAAAAAAAAGAAAGAAGAAAAAGACACTGAAGACTGACAGGATTTCACAACGGCTATTGACGTGAAGTCGGGTGGGGATGGGGTGGGGGCTGAAATCGAAAATGAAGGGCCACAGAATTTGACGCTTAGAAAGTATGAGTCGAAAAAAAAAAAGCGAGCAGAATACGGTCGATGTGATACCTAGGCTAATGAACTTCTAAGAAAACTTCAGAAAATTAAGAAGGCTTGAGGTATGATACTCGAAAAGGAGATAAACTGTGTTCATTACTCGGATAATTAGGGGTTTCATTCCAGAGTTTAACAGCGGAAACATGAAAGACGACATAGTAAAATTATTTCTGAGACAGGGATAAACATTGTGTGTTTATTATAAAAACAATTATTCACTGGGAATTCGCATTCAGTTACACACACACACACACACACACACACACACACACACACACACACACACACACAAAAACACAAGAGAGAGAGAGAGAGAGAGAGAGGAGAGAGGAGAGAGAGGAGAGGAGAGGGAGAGAGAGAGAATCTTTATTCCAAAGGGTCAGAAATGACCAAGAAGATGATTTTTTCAAGGGGCCCTTGTCCCTTCGGGGACTGAGAATACTAACACATTAACACTTTCACATATATGAAACTGGTCAAAAAAAAAAAAAGAAAGAAAAAGATTAAGAAAACTCTTCCATTCATGTGTGTTGCACCCTGCATTGTCAAGCGTGTCGGAGGTCTCTACGCTTTGAGTGCCTTGTAGATAAGAGGACAAACGTAGTCTGTTGTATGCTTTTTCTTTCATTATCTCTTTATTTGTTTGTGGTGTTTTCTTCTCAGATTATTTAATTAAAATATTTGAATACTTTCAGTATCCAGTTGTCCTTTATGTAATGTTTTTTTGTTTGTTTATGATCTCCATCCCCCCTCCCTCGCCACCCCGAACTTGTATAATGAAATACATACCGTTGTGTGGACATTCTGTCTGTGTTCACTCTGTCTGTTGGAAAATCATCCCCCCCCCCCTCCCCCCCCCCCCCCCCAAAAAAAAAAAAAACAAAAAAGAAACACCGGAAAAAAAATGTATGAGCAGGAAGATGGATGATGAAGATTATCATAGAGTTCAATTTTTTT
>CM031616.1:22172877-22177877 GCA_018398815.1 Conus ventricosus | reverse complement strand
TATATTGACAAGCCATTTTTTTTTAACGCAAACCCCCGTCCCCCTCGCATTTCCCACTAATCCTTTCATGTTATCCTCCATGAAAATGGAAATTGGGTAACATTTGTTTATCACTTTCAGTGTTGTTGTTGTTGTTGTTGTCGTTGTTGTTGTTGTTGTTGTTGCTACTGCTGCTGCTGCTGCTGTTGCTTGTTTTACACTTCCTGCAAACAAAATCAAATGGCACCGTAGCTCTTTCAGTCCGTCACAGAAGACATCCACTTTTGAGAAAACACACACACACACACACACACACACAATGGCGGCTACCGTCACCAACTAGACCAGAAGCGTGCGGAGTCTTTCGCAAAATAGTGAAGAGAAATGGCCATGTTGACCAGAAGCAGAGCTGAGGCAGGCAGTTCATTAGTTTCCGCTGTGAAACTAAGTCGAAGTGACCTACCAAAAGGCAAATTGACTGGAAAAAATAAATCAAGACTGCCAGTCGGAGAAAAACCGTTTGGTTGCCGGTGGACAAATCCTTCGATCCGGATTTTCTCCGAAGAGATATAACAACCCAACAGGAGAAACTACCAGCAATATTGAAAGATTACATGTAATAATCACTACTCTGTGCGATCGGGTTGCGAAATTGGAACAAACCATCCAGGTACAGTCCGAAATACTCAAAACTCACTTTTCCAGCAAGCAGATGAAGATGGACAATGCCGGGACCCAGACAGAGACGCTGACTTACAGCTCCTATGCTGAAGCAGTACGCTGTGGACCACCATCGCCACAGCCGTCTACACTGCCCAAGGTCGCCCCTCAGCACAACTCGGGGACAGAAAAGCCTGAGCACCCAAAACAAAAGGTAGGCGGCAAAAAAAACCTAGAAGAAAAGAACAAAAATGTGGAAAAAAGAAACTATGACGTAAGGAACAAAAAAACGTCAATACGTCTGATGCCAAAGTACGCAATCGAACATATCCGGAACAGAAAAAGGAAATCTCAAACCCTGACCTTCCCAAAGTTGTGTTTCTCCACGACTCAGTGGCAAACAAAGTGAATAAAGACAGGCTTGGTCGCTCCTATGGATTTAGAGCAGTGTCAAAAAAAGCTACTATGATCAAAGACCTCCAGCCTTCCTTTGAGTCTGCTCACCAATCACCAAGACAACCACTGGATGCGGTAGTTATTCACTGTGCTGTGAACGATGTCAAAGGCAGAACTCCCATGGAATGCAGCCAGTCGTTTGCCAACTGTATCCGGAACATTACTAAACAGTACCCTAACCTGAAAGTCATAGTCAGCAAAATGGCTCCAGTCAGGGAATCCAAATTAAATATCAAGGGAGAATTATTCAACGCCCTCCTAAGTTCGGAATTAAGTGACGACAAGAACATCTCCTTCGTGAGCCATTCCAACCTCCTGGTCAACTCGTGGAACCTCAAGGACGGCCTCCATCCCACCTACCGAGGGGCCAGTTCATCGCAAAGAACATCGGGCGACACATCAGGGACGTCTTCTGGCAGAGACCACGGAAGGTCGCTCGACGCCCACCGAGCCGTCCACCCAGGGCCTACCAGTCCTTCACAACAGATCCGCGTCACTCCTTCGGACCGTGGATGAACATGTACAGTCCACTGTATGACTGGTAAAATCACCACTGGACACACTTTGTGAAACTCCAGCACCCAGCATTTTGACAGTTCAACCGCCATTTGTGTTTTACTGTAAAGACTAATAACCAGTTGTATCGAACATTTTCCTTCAATCATACACAAAATCACTACAAGTGGAAAATTAGCTTAGTATAATTTAGTATTGCTCCAATTGTGTTAAAGCGACATATATTTATTTGTTTAGTTATCTATTTTTTCAAACATGAAATTTAACAACAATATAAAAATTCTGCAATGGAACTGCCGCTCTCTCTATTCTAATATTGACTGCTTACGTCAATTTTTAGTGTCGTCTGACTGCCATGTTCTCTTATTCCAGTCTGTTAATATCAGTAAGAACAAACTACCAAGACTGGAACAGTACTACTATCCACAGTAGTAGATACAGAAAAAAATGGTGATAGAGTAAATTGTGCTATCTATATTCACACTGGACTACAGTACTGTGACAAACAATCACCTGTGCCTAGTGGATTACATGGGATTTTTTCATGTGCTGTAACTGTCAAGTTTTCGGACTCCTTAAAAGTAAACTGTGCTTCTGTATATTTACCTAAGGGTCCAGATGAAGCTAATACTGAATGGATGAAAAATATCAAGAATGATAATGGTAAATGGTTAGTAGGAGGGGATTTTAATGCCCATTCCCCTTTCTGGGAAAAAGAGTGCACACAGGTCAGTAGTAATAGGTTTGTGGAAAATGTTGTAGACTCAACTTTATGTTTACTCAATGATGGTTCTTATACCAGAGTTCTGATGTATCTACACATAGACCTACTGCTATTGATTTAACTATGGTTTCACCTAAAATGGCTTTGTCGTGTGCATGGGAAACGTATAGTGAAACACTTGGGAGTGATCACATACCAATCATTATTACAATTAATCAGTCCCCAAGTTTTGAAGACACAAAACCTGATGATAAAATCCCAAGATTTGATTATAAAAATGCCAAATGGTCTCAATTTTACAATACACTTAAAGATCTAGACATAAGCTTGTCCCCAGATAATGATATTGATACAATGTATGATATGTTTTGTACTTCTGTTCTGAAAGTGTCTGGTTTATGTATTCCTAAATTGAAGAATCATGGATCTAAAGGGGATAAACATCTCGGTAATGTTTGGTGGACTGAAGATTGCGATAAGGCAGTTAAAGAGAAAAAACGGTTATTCAAGGAATACGTGCACTCTAAGAAAAGTCAAGATAAGAAAATGGTAGATGAAAAATTTCAAGAAATGAAACACTCAAATATACATAGTAACAGAGTTATGGAACAAGCCAAAACGGATTATTGGGATGATTTTTGCGAAAGAAACACATTCGATCATAAAGATAGTAGAATGGTATGGAAAGAGATAAAAACGATAAAAAATGGAATCAAACTCCCAGAGTATCCTATTATTCTTGATAATAATAAGTTACCATCATCCGCAGACAAAGCAGAAGCGTTTGTCAACCAGTTTGCTAAAGTAAGCAGGTTAGATGGGTTGTCTGAAAACCAAAGAAAATTCAGAGAGGATAAAGAATCTGCCCATGTCTTTAATGATGTATCTGATAATGACACAAGCGACATCAACGCCCCAATTACATTACAAGAGCTGAAAGACGCCATAGATTCTCTACCAAATAAAAAAACAGCTGTTGGGATTGACGCCATTTCTAATGAAATGATTAAACATTTTCCAGACAAATGGATAAGCATTTTACTTAGTATATTTAAAAAATGCTGGAGTTCAGGTCTTTTGCCACAAATATGGAAAGAATCAGTAATAGTACCGATTCACAAGGAAGGTAAACTGAAAGAAAGAATAGATAGTTACAGACCTATTTCATTAACTTCTCATGTCTGTAAACTTTATGAAACAATTGTTTTGAATAGGCTAAACTACGTTTGTGAAAAGAACAGAGTTATCCCAACGAACCAAGCAGGTTTTCGAAAGGGAAGAAGTGCTATTGAACACTTGGTCAAAACTTACTACTCAAATTAAACATCAGTTTTCCAGGAGAAAATGTTTACTGGCAACCTTTTTTGATATCACCAAAGCTTACGATCAAGTATGGCACTCTCGTTTGCTTTATAAACTTAAAGAGATTGGATTATCAGGAAACATTTATGAGTTTCTTAAAGACTTCTTAGAAAACAGATATATTAGAACGAAGGTAGGGAACTCCTATTCTACGAGAAGGAAATTACACATGGGCATTCCTCAGGGGTCTGTCATTGCCCCTTTACTTTTTAGTATTCTTATGTACGATTTACCCACAAAAATTATAAAAATATAGAACTAGCCCAATATGCAGATGACATATGCATATGGATGAAAGTGACATTAAAAAAATGTACATCTGTCAGATCACAAAAACTATATTAAAAAGTTATATCAAAAAGAATTAAACACCTTTTCTGCTTACATGACTGAAAATGGTTTGCAAATATCAACTGAAAAAACACACATGATGTTATTTAATACTGGATCTGATCCAGTTAATATGCCTTCAATTCACGTCAACGGCATACCCATCAAATATACCAAAATAGTGAAATTCCTTGGAGTAAATTTAACATCAAAGTTGTCATGGAATTTTCATATAGAGCATATTCTAACAAAAGCTCGAAAAAGTTTAAATCTATTAAAGATTATTAGCAAGCATGCTTGGGCTCAGAACACAGTTGCTCTTTTGCACCTTTCTACTGCATTGGTTAGATCAAAATTAAACGTATGCACAAGAGGTGTTCTTCAGTGCACCCAAATACTTACTGAAAAAACTTCAAAGTATTGATTCCAAAGCATATAAGATAGCCATGGGACTACCAGTCCATGCCTCTTGTACAAAAGCATACAGTGCTGCTGGGAGATTACCACTGGAAGAATATAGGAATCTTGCATGCACCAAATTTGTTATAAGAAGTTCTACTATAGATAACAATATAGGCCCTGAAATAAATATTAAATCGGACATTGATTTTCCCAAAAGGGCTAAAAATATATCATCTCAAACGACTCTAAGAACATATACTTCCTCGATTTTAGAATCCTCAGATATTAAACTAACATCTATTGCAAAAAGATCTATTGTGTCTCCTATCCCCCCATGGAAACTAATACGAGCACGTTTTGATATTGACCATACAGATTTAACAAAGGCTGAAAATACTAATTTGTTATTATCCAATATAAAAATGCATTTGCATGATCACTATTCCAACCATTTTAAGATATACACTGATGGGTCATTAATCAATGAACATGCAGGTGCAGCATACATTATCCCAGGTCTTAACGAAGAAAAGTCCTATTATCTTGGAAAAAACAAATCTATATTCACTGC
>CM031616.1:22162877-22167877 GCA_018398815.1 Conus ventricosus | reverse complement strand
GAGCATTGAGATTAAAAAAAAAAGATCTGGCAGAACCGTGGACAACACAACCGTAGTAGTTTGGGGAGGATCAGAGCCCTGTGCAGATGGAGAAGATTTTTCTTACTTGAGCCCAAAAGTGTATATGCCACAACTCCCAGAATGTACATTGCTTTCTGATAAGTTTTCAAGTGCTGGATGTGACTTTAAAAATACCGTTTTTGATCAAAGATAACTCTCAGGAATTTGGCTTCCTTCACAGCAGGAATGGTAGATTTACCCAGAAGATTTTCAGGGTCAGCAAGTGCTATCGAAAGTTGCGAACGTGGATACAGTGAGTTTGTGTATCTGAAAAAAAAACCCAGCATGTCCCTCGGCCCCGGATCATATGCCTGAAACACTGTACGTATAGATGACCCTCAACTGCTCAGAATGCAAAGCTATCAACGAACAGAGAGGGCTCGGAACTTTGGTTTGCAGAATTGACAAACTCATTAATTTTGACGCTGAAGAGAGCCGGCGAAAGGATGCTCCCTTAAGGTGTACCCGACTTCTGCTCGTGGATGTCAGACAGTGTGGTGCCAACACAAGACAGAAGAAGAAGAAAAACAACAGCAAGAACAAGAAGTCCAAGAGGAACAAAAACAAGAAGAACAAGAAGATCAAGAACAAGAAGAAAACGACGACAACGACGACGACGAAGAAGAAAAACAGAAGAAGAAAAATGGCCCATTCCGAAGGTGGACGCCAGACTGTGTCTTTGCCATTGCAGTGGGCAGGCACTTCTTGCATGGCCTTACATGCTCAGGACAATGATCAAAGCCAGACAGGAAAGCATGCATCTCCTGACTGTCTGTTCCAGTCGACAAAACCCATGCATGCTCTCAGTGTGATAACCTCACGAGAGGAAGAGGCATGGGAAGGGGGAACGTGAGACTGCAGAAGATTGGGTGGAAGGAGATGGGGTGGGGCAGGCGCTGGGTGGTAAGATCTGGTAGGGAGTTGAGGGGGCAGGAGAATAATGGATGCAGAGTAAAAAAAAAATTAAAAAAAAACAGAGAGAGAGAGGGAGACAGACAGACAGACAGACAGACAGACAGACAGGCAGACAAACAGACAAACGAGAGACAGAGGTTTAAGAAACATTTTGTTCTCATTGACGCTTTGTTAGAAAGGAGAAAAATCAAACAAAGAATAAAATGAAACGATGCAGAATAGAGTAAAGCGGATTTTTTTTTTCTGCCCCGACCGGGTCCTACCCTGGGTTGAGTTTGCTACGGGCTCAGTTGGGAAGACTGCGACCATACAGTCGAGTTTCATCCACTAAATGGATGCGTCTCTGAGAGTGTTGCTCAAATTTCCTGACCAACACTGCTGGTGTCTGTATCTCTCGGGCCTGGTTGACGCCGGGATATATTATGAAAGGAAGCGTATAGTACAGCCCTGTCATGTAGTCTGAGACCGGAATGGAAATCCGTTGCATCATCTTAATCATCCTTATTCTCATTGATCAGCATAAAAAAGTCTAAAATGCTGTGGCCCTTCATGCCCTGCTCTCATGGTGACCTCAGTTTGGATGTGCTGTCCATGTCTGTGGCCTTGGTTTTAATTCCGTCGGGGTCACCGGTATCGGCGAGTCCATGTGGGCTATCGTTGGACGGACGCGGTGGCGCCCTCCGGAGGAAGAGCTCACTCACACACGGCTCCGTGACCAAGCAATCATTGTCGTCAGTAGGGGGGGGCTTAACAGGTGGTGTCCTGCGTATCAGAACAGGCGCCACTGAACACCACGAAGTGACTCAGCAGCACTGCAGTGTCTCCTCTGGTGGGTTGCCTTTTGACTTGACATTGACTGCTCCCTGTGGATTGCCAGTGCCGTGGCTGTGGCGGGCTGGGCCGGGTAGTGGCTGTGGACGGAGTGTCGGAATGAGAGGCGTGGGTGCAGTGCCACTGTAGTAGCACAGAAGACGGGACAGCAAAAACAAACAAACAAACACAAAAAAAAACAAACAAAAACCCCCAGCAGAATGAGATTGAAAAATCGTAGCAAATGAAAACAAAACAAGCTAAATCATAATTAAAATAACGCAGCAGGTTCACGTAAGCCACAAAGAATGAAAATGGAACAAAACTTTACGAAATACATATCAGACTACAATTCATAAACAAACAAAAGCAAACAAACAAACAAAGCAAAACAACGCAAAAAATATTTGCCCACGTCCTTGTTAAAAGATTCTCGAACGAAACAAATTTTAAAAGAACAAAGGAGACTAAAAAGAAATAAAATGAAATAAGATTAAGTTTCAGACATAATGCATAAAAATTAAATGAAAAATAAACAGTTATAGAAACTTTGAAACACCGAATGTACGAACGCTAGTGACGCAGAATAACAAGAAGAAAACAAAACAAATAAAAAGTTCTTAAATCTTAAGTGAATATCTCTCTAATAAAAAAAAAAACAACAACCAAAAACGGCGTGAAAACAAAACCACTAAAATACATTTTACCTTCCAATATGCCCTCCAAATAGACACACACAATGCATGGAAATGTTCTCTGAGTTGTCAGAATTTGGAACACTTTGCATCGGTGGATTGTTCTTCTCTTCTTTTCAATCATTTTGCTGAAATAGAAAGTTAAACACTCGAAGTGCTGCTAAAAGTAAATAATCATTTAAAAAAAAAAGTTTGTTCTCGAGAAACCAACCTGAATCGATGAAATCTTCGCTTAATGTGCTAATCATGAAAAGCTTCTGTCTTATAAACCCACTCTAAATAATTGAAGTACTGTTTAAAGTTGTTGTAGTTGTTGTTTGCCATTCGCTCTCAATGTGTAGAGCTAATACAGAGGATTAAAAGCTAATGACAGGTGTTCTTTTCTCTTCAAAACCAAGAAAAAAATATCTCTACGAAATCTGCAGCCACTGTAATGAAACAATTAGTGCCAGATCAAAATGGGCGCCCGAACATAATCATTAAAATGAATAGTCTATGAATGACTTTCTCCATGCCTTCACGTGGAAAGACGAACCACTAAAAACAAAAAACAAAAAAACAAACCCTCTTTAACATTCAGTTGTTATGTCCCCCCCCCCCCTTTTTTTGGGGTGGGGGTGGGGGTGGGGGTATGAAGGGAACAATGAAAATTTACACTCACTTGATTCATTATTATCATGTTGAGATGAAATACTGATGAGACAGCTAAAGAATTGAAGGTCAACAAGTAAAGTCCAGTCTGATGACATGTAGGTGTTTGAAACTGACTCATGCAGAGGAATATACAGAAAGGAGCAGGAACATTGAATATATATATATATATATATATATATATATATATATATATATATATATATATATATATATATATATATATATATATATATAACAGTTTAAAATAGGATTTTAAAATGGAATAAAAACCACCCGACAAACTTGTTTCGAGCAAGTGCTCTCCTCAGGGTATGTATAATCTGAGCACGCCACCATTACCAGTGTTATATAGTTTAGTGTGTGGGCGTGTGAGCTCTGCGCGTGTGGCACGTGGCCTGTAGATTTTTTTTCTTTTTTGGGCGCGTTCAGGGGGACGTGCCAGGGAATGGTGCATTGACAAAGATTTCCATTTGTGCCTGCAATTATTAATCATTTCTACTTTAGAGTTCAGGGATGCTAGATGGGGTTTACATAATATCAGCCACTTTTCTGTTGTACATAAGTTGCATGTTTTTGAAATGTTGTTGTATGGTGCTGCTCTTTTTATAATTTTCCATGATATGTTGTAATCTATTTTCTTATCTTTAAGCTTCCAAATATATTTACTTAGTTCTGTTTGGTTTTTATATTGTTCAGTTTTGAAGGACTGTTTATGGTTTGTATATCTGGTTTTAAAATGGTTTGCCGTGATTCCTATGTATGTTTCTTTATCACTGTCTGTTGTTACCGTAGCTTGGTAACACAATGTTGCTGTAGAGACATTTGTTATTCAGAGGGCACTGGTCTTTTTTGTGCAATTACAAGATATCCTTTCGTCACCCTCTTTGGTTGTATTGTTGTTTGGTTTTGTTGGAAGAATCAATTATGTTTTTAAGCAGTAAACAAGTGGGGTATGTTTTGCTCCCATAAGGAAACCTAACACAGAGTAACTTTTATTCAAGACTGGCACAGCCTTTTAAACTTGAATAAAGTCAGACAAAATACATAGACGAACAATCTAATAGTGGGGGAAAAACAAGCGCAGGCCAACAACTGAACTGTCTGGCAAAGATTTGGACTTGAGGGGAGGGGAGAGGAGAGGGGAGTTTGAAGATGGAGAAACTGGGAAAATGAAATTTAAAAAAAATTTAAAAAAATTATGTTACAGATATGAAAACTCTTCACTAGCTGCATAAGGGAACCATCGCAATCCCTTTTGAAGGCAGATATATTTGTATTGCTCTGTGTTAGGTTTCCTTATGGGAGCAAAACATACCCCACTTGTTTACTGTTTATCCTTTACTGTTCCCTACCTCATTTCATTTCCGATTATGTTTTTAAGGTTGGGCATACACGAGTGCGATAGCTTGATGGTGTTTTTATTGAATATTTTAGATATGTTATGTCGCTCCCTATTTGGTTGAGCATTTTTAGAATTCTGAGTGGTCTTTTAACTCTAATTTTTTTAATATATATAATATATATATATATATATATTGAATTAGAAACAAAGCTTGCTCTTATGTCTTAGATTGAAGAAATAGGGGAAATACGCATTCATACCTGCAGTGGCAGATGATTCTGCCTAACTAACAGTATGTGCTTGAGTGGGTGGATGGGGAAAAATAAAATAAATGCTTCTCAAAATGAACCTTCAGCAAGCTTATATTCTCCAAGGGGAGAGACATCCTCCAATAGGGAGGGAAACTCACTAACATATAACTCCTGGTCATATACCGATATTTCGAAACTTGGTGGTTTCTCCTCAGTGACCACGGAAAGTGGTAATTTGACTCCTCTGCCTTTTCAGTTTTAAGAAGAATGCAA
>CM031616.1:22150377-22157877 GCA_018398815.1 Conus ventricosus | reverse complement strand
ACCTCCAAGGAAATGAAAAGAAATGTAAGAATGCAGTAACGTGGAAGAGAAATGCAACGATTCCTACGAACCCTTCCAATGTTCGTGAAGGATGGGCAAAAACGTAATGATTTTTACAATTTTTGGTTCGGGATGTGCAAACAATGTAACAGTAACATTTTTTTTCAAGACTGCTGCTTTACGATACCAGTAATTATTGAACCCAATGGAATATTGAGTGTTAAATCTTTGGCTATTCATGGTAGGTCAGATACATTTGTTTCATTAATTGAAACTTCTCAGGAGCACTTGAATGCAGTTATTAACCCTAGTTTACATTCTCCGTCCGCCGGGGCCATATGAGCCCCCTCTTAAGGAACAATCACGTCTGATCATTTTTTTTCAGAGGATACCTAGCATTGTATTTATAATTTTTAACGTGTTCGTGCTCTGAAATACTGATGTAAACAAGCAAACAAACAATTGAACATTACCTACTCTGAAGAATGCCGGTGCTGCGTTCTTCGCACACAAAAAAAGAAGTCATTTTGTTATATTCTTAGTGTACAGTGTACGAAAAAGATTACAAATGATAGGTTTTTCGTATATCACGCACGGAAAAAAGGGAGACAAGTTTCCCATTCTAGTGGAAAACGCATACCAAAGTTGAAATGTTGTTACATTTTTGGAAGAGACTGCTATCTGTTTACAGTTTTCGCTTTTCTGTGAATGACGCTAAAAGTACTAGGGGATCTCCTGTGTGTGTTTGAATAGCTTTATAAGAAATGTTGTTTTCAACAAGATGACCTTTTGTTTTTGTGAAATGATCTTTGAAATGAGACAACTTTCTGTAAAGTATTTCGAAATAAGATAGCTTTTCTACAAAGTCTCTCTCCCTCTCTCTCTCTCTCTCTCTCTCTCTCTCTCTCTCTCTCTCCTCCTCTCTCTCTCTCTCTCTCTCTCTCTCTCTCCACACACACACACACATATGCGCACACACACACACAGACACTCAGACACACACACACACACACACACACACACACACACACACACACACACACACACATATATATATATATATATATATATATATATATATATATATATATATATATATATATATATATATATAAACATAAGAGCAAGCTTTGTTTATAATTGAATATTTCTTGCAGTCATTGCAACACCAAGCTGCTCTGTAAGTTGCTGGAATGGTGCTCGGTACTTATCCTTAGAATTTATTAGTTTATTGTAATTTAGTCCCTTGCGGATTCATTCCAAGAACTGGCCCTCAGTACTTGTGTCTTAAGTGGTTATCTTTTTCTATTTTCTACTTTTCACAAGAAAATGTAGCTCGTTTTGCTCTTTCATGATTTTAGTTTGCTTCTTAGGTGGCACCTTTGTTTTTTGTTTTGTTTTTTGTTTTGTTTTTGAAAACTCCACAAACATACTACGGTATTGCACACCAGCCTTTTTCTGGGATAGCATTCTTCTTAAAACCGAAAAGGCAGAGGAGTGAAGTTACCACTTTCCGCGGTCACTGAGGAGAAACAATCACGTTTCGAAATATCGGTATTCAACCAGGAGTTATATGTTAGTGAGTTTCCTCTCTATTGGAGATTGTCTCCTCCTTGGAGAATATAAGCTTGCTGAAGGCTGATTTTGAGAAGCATTTATTTTAATTTTCCCCATTCACCCACTCAAGCACATACTGTTAGTGAGGCAGAATTATCTACCACTGCAGATATGAATGCTTATCTCCCCCTATTTCTTCAATCTAAGACATAAGAGCAAGCTTTGTTTATATATATCGTTTGACCCTAATTCATGCATGGAGGTACGAGTCTAGTACCACTCTAGCAACATCACGGAAAGACAAAGAAAAGCTTGTATATTTACACGGATCTCTTAGGAGTGTAAAAATACACATCTATAAAATAAAAATAAAAACCATAATATAGCAATTGAAAAAATAGATTAGGAAACAGTAGACCAGAAATTATGTAATCTTACTGAAATGGACAAATGTTGTTAATTTTAGCTGATGATTTATGCTAGCTGATATAAAACTGCATAGATTAAACATAATTGTTGGGGTGGATATGCTTCTTGGGAACATATTTCTTTGTAAGACCCGTGTTTACTGGACATTCAAGGATGAAATAGAATTAATCACCAAAAGCACCCATGCCACAGTTTTTTTACTATAATTTTCACGGGGACTTCTATTCTGTCTAACTAATCAAACCTCGACGTTATGACAATTACGTCGATAACGAATCACAGGAAAATGAACTTATCTGGTAACTGCATACTGTACTGTTTTTTTCTCCATAACGTTTCCTCCAAATGTTTACAACACATTCAGTGCTTCGCTCTAACTCAGTTTTTGCCACACACGCTTGTAGTTCTTTTGAAGAGCAAACGTCACATTTTGACAATGTGCATCTTCACAAGAGAAGAGTTGTGACCCAAACACGCAGTGGAAACCACTGTGACCTGAACATTACAGGTGTGGTAAGTTCCAAACTGAGGAGACTGCAAGGGGAAATTGAAACAAATTGTAAATCAAATTTTAAATAACTCCGCCGGTCAACATGGAAAAAACAAATTACAAGACAAAACACGACGCGCTTTGACTCTCAAATCTTCTTCAGACAAGAAAAACAACACTTAGAACATAAAAACGAAGAACGAGCAATCATTTATCTTCTAAAATTCGGCGCAAGATGATTGTTCAACGTTCTAAATGTTATTTCTCTTCCCTGAAGAAGATCTAGGAGGTCGAAACGCGTCGTGTTTTATCTTGTAATTTGTTTCTCAATGTTAACCGGTAGAGTTATTTCAAATTCCTTTTAAAATTACGGATGTCGTCAATCCATGGTGAATGACACATATTGCTAACATGTAGATCATAAAGAATAGGATATGACTTAGAAGAATGTTTGGGATCACCTGAAATGCACACCAAAATCATGTCATCCGGCTATTACCCATTACAGACAAGGAAAGAAACCAATTTCCCCCTTACGCATTGTACTCATTGTGCTTCTAGGCAATTGAAACAAAAGTTATAGAGCTCTATCTGAATATCTTGAAAGATATCCAAACTTTCGTAACCTTAGATTTCACATCTATAGAGTTAAACAGGAAGTACTGTTGTTTTATATTACTAAAAGGAAAAGAACATACAGTCACACGCTCTCTCGCTCTCTCTCTCTCTCTCTCTCTCTCTCTCTCTCTCTCTCTCTCTCTCTCTCTCTTCTCTCTCTCTCCCCCTCTCCCTCTCTCTCTCTCTCTCTCCCTCTCTCTCTCTCTCTCTCTCTCTCTCTCTCTCTCTCTCTCTCTCGCTCTCTCTTTTTCGATTGGGTATATGCGATAGTAGCACTCCTAAATGGTATATAGAAAAATCAAACTCTTGCCCTTTGTGTAAGGTTACAGAAGACGAACATCATTTTTTGTTTGTATGTCCAGTATATCAGGAAATTAGAGAAAAGTATCTGACGAAAGTTTTTAGAAATTTAGACGAAAATACACATTTGACACTATATCTGCAGAGCGACAGCAGGTTTATTAAACGTTCTGTTTTAATGTTTATTTATTATGCTTTTAAAAAGAGAGAAGAAGAAAATGCGAAATCTATTTCAACTGTGTAATATTTTTGTTGTTTTAGTATTAAAAGAAAATACCTGAAAGCAATTTCCAAGTTGGTTTATCATATGCAGTTAGGAAATGATATATTTTTGTGTTGTAGATTCTTTATAGTTTGGTCTGTGTGAGTTCTTTTCTTATTTTGTGTCTTTACATAATACATGTACCTCCTTTGCATACAGGCCGGTGGCCTTGCAGTAAACTTTTTCAGAGTTCAGAGTTCTCTCTCTCTCTCTCTCTCTCTCTCTCCTCTCTCTCTCTCTCTCTCTCTCTCTCTCTCTCTCTCTCTCTCTCTCTCTCTCTCTCTCACCGAGGGAGAAGAAGAGGCAGGGCAGAAAGTGACGGGAGGTGACAGACGGACAGACAGAATTGCTAAGTGGACTGGGAAGTCTTGCAGCAATCCAGGCACTCGCCCCTCAGCCGTTGAGGTGAAGAAGAAGAAGAAGAAGAAGAAGAAGAAGAAGAAGAAGAAGATGAAGACAGCTGCTGCAGCATTGCATCCTTACTGCACAAACGCTTGACATTCAAAAAAAGCCCCATCAACATCCCTCGAGACTTGACCCATCCCCCCCTCACCCCCACATCCCACCCTTTCTTCATAATTTACTTTCGGTCGCTGACTTCTCTTCTACGAGTTCGACAACGCCAGAAAAACCTCATAGAAGCATGCTGTTGTCATATCAGCAGTTGCTGTTTTGAAGCCTGCTTTGTTGGCGTTGACCTTGTTCTATTATGGCTCTGATGCTGTTGTAGATGATTAGGTTCGTACACATTGTCTGGTGTCTATGACTGGTTTGTGTTCTGTCTGGGTATCTTTCGGCATGCGTGCTCAGGAGACTGTTAACGAAAATAGATATAGAAAATGTTCGAACGGATACATGTTCAGTGTGGAGTGGCTGACTACAAGATGATGACTTGTGATGTACGTGGATTTTCGTCTTGAACTTTTGAAATAATGCGCTTACTCTTGTATTCATAGTCCATGCAGTATGTTTAATTAACTCAGTGCATTTTCGCTGCCGTTAACACCCGACATTTACGTACATTTCGTTCGATGCATTTATTTTCAAAGTCGTGTATTCCCTGTTCTATTACAACTGTCATTGCTCTAGCTAGCTGTTCCTATTTACCATACTGCAAAACAAAAAGTGTTTTTTTAGTCTTAGTCTTAAACAGACAATTTTGTATTGAATCTTGATATTGCAGTGTCCACCTCACTGGCTTGGTGGACTGCGAAACAAGATAATGACAGTGACGGTAATTGCAAAAACGTTCGACATGTTGCGACAAACTCGTGCATCCTAAAAGGAAGAAGGCTCAGGTGGACAACGTGTAGTCGTTCTGGTGGTATCCGTGTGGTGTTAGATATGTCCAAGAACGAACCTATTTGATTTTTAATGAAGATCCGTAGCACGGATAAGGATCAAACGGCAGATCCGGAATCCGTCCGGAAATGTCATTATAAATTCTACACTTGCCACGAATACTGTGACCATGAAGTCATTATCTTTGAATCAATGGAACGCTCAAACGTTTCAGTACAACTTCGTATCTTTAATATCCTACCACAGAAAGATGCATGGGAAATAACTCTCACTCTGTACTTTATCTTCCCCTGGCAGGAAAGTCACTTTGTTTTCAATCACGCACTGACTTGCTCTCAGAAATGAAAGACAAACTAGCAAACTATTTCCTTTTTTTTGCCTCTCTCCTATGTCACAGTAAACAGACCATTTTTTATTTATCTCTCAAAAGTTACCTTTTGGTGCCGATCCTGATCAAAAGGTGGATCCACAATCCGTTCAACCTTGACAGTGGTCTGCGCCCTCCCGAATACCCTTTTCTCTGTTCTCATCTCAGAGGGGCCCGTGGTCGAATGGTAACTGACGGCCCTGAGTTCGAGCGCCCGTGGAGTCGGACTTCTTCGGCTTAAAAATCCTCTCTGTCTTCTTAGGAATAAATGGGTTCCTGCTCTAGTTCAGGGAAGGTTAAAGGCGGCGGTTGGAGAGGGATAGGCACCTTCATCCATTACGCTGTGCCCTAGACAGGACCATCAGGTTATTCAAAGCTTAAGCTTGACCTTTTTTTTAAATTTAAAATCTTCTTAACCGTTCCTTGACCTTTTCTGGATGAAACGAAAACGTCAATTTGTCAATATTGTCAACTTGTACTCCTGCACCATGAGTTCTGCCGATACAATGCGCTCTTGGTTTTTTTTTCTCTTTCTTTTTGTTTTTTGTTTTATTGCTTTTTTATTCTTCTAGTTTAAGACAATTCAGGGTAACATTAAACATTGCCGTTTATACCATCTGGATTGCTTTTCTTCCGCACACTGCGTTTTCTCTCCACCCACTTCTCTTCATAAAATCGCATTACCTGTCAGTCTATCTGTCTTCTGTAGGTTGAGTGTGTGTTTTTTTTTCTTTTGGTCGTGAGGTTTGGAGAGAGTACGTAGGTCATTGGAAGGGGGTGGTGATGGTGGTGGAAGGAGATTTAGAGAGGGTGGAGTGGGGTGGGGGTTTCGTTATTTTTATTAAAATTTTTTTTTATCTATCTTTGTTCACCAGCTGGATTTTTTTTTTTTTTTTTGTTGCTTTTTCTTAGCGAATGTAACCACCGCTTTCGAGGTGTGATAAAAAGATCAAACCCGTATGGATTTGTATGACACACAAAAGAGAGAGAGAGAGAGAGAGAGAGAGAGAGAGAGAGAGAGAGAGAGAGAGAGAGAGAGAGAGAGAGAGAGAGACAGACAGACAGACAGACAGACAGACAGAGAGACAGACAGACAGACAGACAGACAGACACACAGAGAGAGAGAGAGAGAGAGAGAGAGAGAGAGAGAGAGAGAGAGAGAGAGAGAGAGAGAGAGAGAGAGAGAGAGAGACTTTCAGATCGATCGATAGACAGACAGGTAGACAGCTAGCTAACTAGCTAGATAGATAGACAGATAGAAAAAAGACGGACAGAGAAAGAAACCCGACTCGGAAAGCGAGCATCCCCCCCCCCCCAGCCCGCACACCTACCACCACCACCACCACCCCACCTCCCAACCGATGAAAAAGTGACAATTGGTTTAACTTGAGAAGAGTACAACCTGTGCATTCGATGAACTCTGCCGTAAAGTTCTTTGCCGGTGTTATTGATTTCAGAACTCAAGTTTTCTGGTGTTCTCACATGTGAACACACACACACACACACACACACACACACACACACACACACACACACACACACACACACACACACACACACACACACACACACACACACACACTGTCTAAGATCACTGTTTGGTGGATAGACGTTAAACTAAAGAACGAACGAACACACACACACACACACACACACTCACAGAGAAGAGAGAGAGAGAGAGAGAGAGAGAGAGAGAGAGAGAGAGAGAGAGAGAGAGAGAGAGAGAGAGAGAGAGAGAGAGAGACAGACAGACAGACAGACAGAGAGGAGAGAGAGAGAGAGAGAGAGAGAGAGAGAGAGAGAGAGAGAGAGAGAGAGAGATTCAGATGACATGTAATAGGCCAAGGCTCCTAGTGAAGTGGGGTGTGAACATTCATAACACAACAGTCATAAGCAATGGAATTAAATTACTGAACTAAACACGAATAATTTAAAAGAAAAAAATCTGAAAGTGAAAGTTCTCTATACTTAAAAGCTTCGAACAAAAACAATGAAAAAGTTTTTAAAACTTCAGCAGATGTAGATGAACAGAGCAGGCTCAGTTTAAAAAACAACATGGTTGTAATATTTGGTCTTATTAAACTTTTCTCTGATGCTCGTGAGAGCTGGACAGGACAGGACGAAGTGCAGTTTAGTTTCCTTTGATTCTTTACACAAAGGACAAAGCAAATCATA
>CM031616.1:22137877-22140377 GCA_018398815.1 Conus ventricosus | reverse complement strand
GTGTGTGTTGTGTGTGTGTGTGTGTCCATGTGCTGTCTACATATACGACTACAGAAAAAAAGTTGGGGGGAAGTTGTGGATATCAAGGGAGGTAAAAAAGGTGGCACAGTCAAAGTGGGTCATCTCTACTGTTTAATAACCTAATCATTGTCAGTCACAGAAGTGCTGACAGAAGCTTAGAATATGTGTGCGTGTAAGTGGCGTGCATGCGTGCGTCCGTGCGTCGTGCGTGCGTGTAGAGTGTGTGTAGACATGTGTGTGCGCGTGGGCGTACGGCGCGCGTGCGCGCGCACACGCGCGCGCGTGTGTGTATGTGCATGCGCGTATGGGTGTTCGTGCCTGTGTGAGTCTGTACGAGTGTGTGCGGAGAGGTTCGGGGGTTGCAAAGATAAAAAATCAGACACACCACACACACACACACACACACACCACACACACACACACACACACACACACAACATTAAAAAGAAAACAGGCAAAGCGAAGATTTAACAGGATGCTCCCAAGCACACCTAACAAAATAAATGTTTTGGAAGCAAAACAAGCATGCCCAAGTTTTGTCTCCGTCGATAAGAATTGTGAGGATGTCGGCCTACTTTTCAATTACAGTTTATTTTTTGGCTGAAAACTTCACGATGGACAACCCTTCAGGTGTATTCTTTTAGTCCACTGTGATTATGTTTGCTTTTCATGTTTTCATGTTTATTTTCATTTGTATTTTGTACTGTGGACAATATCTGTTGGATAAAATCGTCTTCTTTTCACACAGTAACAAACAGAAATGGAATGGAATTTCACGTTTCGTTAGCTGTCATTATTGTCTGTTTCTGGGTTATCCTCATCGTTGCTGCTATACAACCCCACCTGAAGTCTACCGTTTTCGTTACTTCAGAAATTCCATTTGATTTCTGTTTGTTACAGTTGTGAAACGAAGATGATATTATCCAACAGTTAGTTAGCTGTCTTATACATTCTGCGTTAAAACAACAGGTCCGAACGTTACGGTTTTCATGCACGCTTTTCTTATGCAATGCTTTGTGTTTGTGTTAATTGATTGGCTTGGTTTGGCTTGCTTGTTTGTTGGCTTTAAGGACAGATGAGGGTGGGGGTTAAAGGTTAGTGGGGGGAGGGCGGGGGAAAGGAGGAGAAGGCAATACTAGGAAGGAAGAAACATGAAAAGGGGGAGGGGGGGGGAGGGCAGCAGAGGAGTTTGTTTCAGCTATAAGAACGCATGTATTGGGCGGTGGAATGTTCTGTTTGGATTGAACATGGACGGCAACATATTTTTGTGTCTAATGAGTGGCAATTGAGTTAATTAATCATGTGGTTGGTTAGTTACTTAGATGCGTAACTGGCCGTTTCTTCTTTGTTTTGTTTTGAATGACTCGAGTGGCTGGTTCGCTGCTCGGACAGGGGATGAAGTTAGGAGTAAGGGAGTAACTTGCTGCTCGGACAGGGATGAGTTAGGGAGTACGGGGAGTAACTTAACCAGTTAGCAAGTTGGCTGTTTTTTGATCATTGTAAACTATTGGCTGACTGGTTAACTGCTTTTGTTTCCATCGTTGTATTATTTAGTCAATCAGCTGATAGGTTTATTGGGTAGCTGGAAAATAATATGCTTAGTTACAACTTTGTGACTAATGACTGTCACACTAATCTTGGCGGCTTACTCTTGAAGTCGTAGTCATCTTACGCTTGTTGTTGTTCCCCCCCCCCCCCCTTTGTTTTTTCCTTGTTTGCTACTGTCGTCAATTTCTTGTCGTACTGGTGGTACAAGCGCTGGAAAAGGGACTGGATCTAATATTATTGACAGAGCTGCTATAACACTTTATGAGAAATATGTCTGCGAATGGCGCAACGTCGTCCTCAGTCTACGCAAACCGACATGTCTGGTCTTGACAGCAAGCCAAAAATACTCCCAACAACATTTCACTTTTAGCGTGATACAAATAAAAAACTTGATGAGAGGTCTTAAAACGTTTATGCGATAAATCCATCAAACATGAACAAACGAATCACAAAACAAAACACGACGCGTTTCGACCTCTTAGATCTTCTCCGGCAAAGAAAGCAACACTGAGGACAAGGAAAATGAAGGGCCAGCAATCACTTGTCTTGTCAAATTCCATTCGTTTGTTCATGTCCGGCGGATTAGTACATAAACGTTTAAACATTTGTTTAGATTTCGGTCTGCAGTCGCCTCATGTTACAACTAACTCTGATTGAGAGGATTTGCTAATATTGTGTTAAGGGGCGCAAACACTAACCAAAAATCTAAAACAGAAATTTCGTATGAACTATATCTGCAAGCAATTGACTGGAAGTTTGTACTCACTGCACAGGCTATTATGGTAGTAACTCGACAGTGACACGCAAAGACATTTCTTGAACCCTAACAATCCTCCTGACATGCGCATCATCGGTCTGAAGTGGTGTTCCCAATACCATTGAATAATCGTCAGGAAAAGAATTTACCTCAAGTTGTTTCTACACAGCAGCC
>CM031616.1:22125377-22135377 GCA_018398815.1 Conus ventricosus | reverse complement strand
CAAAAAACCCCGCAGAAACAGATTCAGATTGTCATTGGTATGTTAGTGAAAGACCTGTGAAAGTTTGAAGAAACACTTGCTCAGCGGTTTGAGGAAAACTGACTGAGGTGAAAGTGTCAACTCCAGACAAATACACCCTCGTCAGACTCGATCTGTGCCGAGTGTGGGAAAGAAGGGAGGTCACTCTAACATCAGCCTGAGCCGTAATACCCGACGTTCCCCCCAGAATATCCACCCTGCGTGCAACTCCATACTCTTCCGAGATTGACAGATGTACATGTTAACAGTGGCGCACCCTTACTTCCATTTATCAGTCTACTGCAAGGTGTGAGGACAAACATATTGCCGTTACATCTTGGTCTCGTTTCACCGATACAAAAAAGGGGGAGGAGATAGTGAATTCTCTGGCATGATTACAGAGAGAAAGCCGTATTGATTCGTGTTGGCTACTATCAACAGCCATCCTTAATTTCTAGCATCCAAACAACATAGCGAAACAAACTGCCAGCACAATGATCCTTGTGTTGAAACATTGTATCGATTATACTCTATGAAAACGAAGAAGCTATTTTGTTAAGAATTACATTAATGTTCACAATCTTTTCATTCGGTTCAGAGACAGGATACTTACACACACACACACACACACACACACACACACACACACACACACACAATAACAGGAATGTCAAACAAGAACATCTTTCACAAATATTGTTGACATTATCTTTGAACGATCCAAACTTGTTCTCTCTTTAATTAAACACGATTATAATACTATATAAAAAGATTCAGTCGTAATTTAAATTAAATTGATCTGCATAAACATAGTTATTTTCCGTTGCTTCCTAAAGCAAATTTGCTGTCGAATTCAAACGAATTCAAAACGAAATAGTTTTTAGGTATAATACAGTGTTGACGGGAATGAAAACCTAAATTTAATGTCAATGATGGATAAACAGTGTAAAATATGACCGAAAAAAACCATCCATTTCTGAAAATATTTATTTACAAATCGTAATTCAACTGCACAGAGAATAAAGCCGCAGATGAACAAGTTAAAAAAAAAAAAAAAAAAAAGAAATTACGCATAGGTCTTGGGCAATACACATCAAAAGCCCCGGTGTAACATGCCGCAAAAATTACTCCGCTCCCGAAATCACTTCCCGACAGGGGTGAGAAAAGGCGCATGGTGAAAGTCACCCTCCGGGGGGAATGAATCCGACGGACCTCCCTCTCTGTTCCACAGTCACACCCCTGTGAGTTAGTTGGGGGCCTAGTCTCTCAACATCCCGTGCAACAGACATAAGCACGTGCCCACACTCACCCGCTCAAGGCGGAAATGGGCACTTGTCTATTATCACCCTTGCGGTGTTTCCGTTTCTGGACCCTGCCTCAACTCACTCACCGGGGAATTGTTTGAGAACGGGTGGGGTGGGGGTGGGGTGTAGTTCCGCCTCAGGTCCAGAATCACCACTACACCACCCCCACCCCCACTCCTCCCCCCCCCCCCCCAGCCCCGCCTAACATCCTGGTATATTGTGCTTTGATTGATATATAATCGTTCACGACACTTTGATCATGTTGAAAGAGGGGAGTGATTTTGCAACAAAATTGTGCTTTGATTGATATATAATCGTTCACGACACTTTGATCATGTTGAAAGAGGGGAGTGATTCTGCAACAAAATTGTGCTTTGATTGATATATAATCGTTGACGACACTTTGATCACATTGAAAGAGGGGAGTGATTCTGCAACGAAGAGGAGAGAGCTTGGTGTCCATTAAGCCCCACTTCCTAAATTCCTGGTGCATGTGCTTTGACTGATATGTTGTTTTGGACACTTTCATCATTTTCAACGAGAGGAGTGATTTTGCAGCAGAGGGGTGAGGCCAATCTGCATTACCCCCCTCCCCTCCCCCTCCCCCCCCTTTCAAATCCATGTGAAACGTGCTTTGAGTAATATGTTGTCTTTTGGAACACTTTGATCATTTTGAAATAGGGGTAAAATGGGGAGGGGGGGGGGGGATTACAGAAACACCATAGCAGGAGTATAGATCTGGAATCTAACTCTTGGAGTAGGAGGTCCTGGAACAGGAGTAAAGAAAAAAGGGGGAGAGAGAGGGGTGGATTGGTGGGGCACGCGCCCGCTCATTCCATCCAGCAGTTGCAATTTGGGGAGTGGGGGCCATTAATGTTTGATCCTTTTACCAGCGATTCTGGTTGAGAAAGTCTGTGCATGGGGAGAAACACAGACATATCCCAACAAATCAAAAAACTGTGTCCATTTTCTTTCCCGGGGTGGGGGTGGGGTGGGGTTAGATTATTATGAACCATTGGATCATCTCGCCGACGTGGATCCACCGCGTGAATCTTCCCTCGACAGATTTTAAATACCCCATTACTCAAGGAAGACGGAGAAGACTTTCAGCGAGAATAAAATCCATACCGGGAGTGGGTACGAAAACACATCACATCAGCTGCCAGAGGCCAACATTTGAACCTTTGACCACGGGAAGGTGGTGGTGTGGTGTGGTGTGGTGGGTTGTGTGTGTGCGTGTTGGCGTGTGCGTGTGCGTGTGCGTGTGAGTGTGTATTGAAAAGTAAACAAGAAAATAAAACAGAAATAAGAAATATATGCAGTTTCCTCCCAATCTGAAAATGACAAACGGACTCTCTAGCCTTATTAATGTCACAATAGCTCGTACATTGCGTATCCCAGCGGGCAAAAAGGTCTTTTAATTCAATTTGCCTTTCAAATATCATTTGATTTGCATTGCAATTACACACACACCCACACACACACATCACACACACACACACACACACACACACACCACACGTCCTTTCTCTCTCTCCTCTCTCTCTCTCTCTCTCTCTCTCTCTCTCACAAGCACTATCTCACTTTCTCTGTCTGTCTGATCCTGTCATGACTGTCGTCTGTCTCTCTCTCTCTCATCTCTCTCTCTCACTCTCTTCTCTCTCTCTACCTCTCTCTTTCTCTGTCTCTGTCTTTTCCGTCACTGTCTCTGTCCTCTGTCTCGTCTCTCTCTCTCTCTCTTCTCACTCACTCTCCTCCTCCTCTCTCTCTCCTCCTCTTGGGTGTGGTGTGGTGTTGTGTGATGAGTGTGAGTGTGAGAGAGAGAGAGAGAGAGAGAGAAAGAGGAGTAAGAGAGAAGAGAGAAGAGAGAGAGATTATAATAAATAAGGGATTTCACCGCAACTTGTACATTCAAAATGCAGTCGGTTTTCTTTTGTTTTTTGAACCTCCATATTCCGAAAAGGGGCAAAAAGATTACAAAACAACCATGCATCAAGAATAACACCCACGCACCACACGCACGCACATCGCACAAGCTACACGCACGCACGCGCTCACACACACAACAACACACACACATCACACACACACACACACACATCACACCACACACACACACACATGCATAAACACACAGTTACACACACACGACACACACACACACACACACACACCACCCACAACACCATCACCGCGCGCAGCGCGCGCAGACAGACAGACAGACAGACACATAACACACACACACACAACACACACGTACACACGCGCGCGCGCGCGCGCGCGCCCGCACAGCGCAATGAAACATCAAGTGTACACAACACAAACAGAAACACAAAAAACTCACTGACAAGAGTTCGTCTACGACACATCACGCAGCACACACACACACACAACACACACACACACACCCACAACCACACACACAACATACACACACACACACACACACACATCACACACAGCACACATCACAACATACACATGCGCGTCGTGCAAGCGCTCTCTCTCTCTCGTAGCTCTCACCTCCTCTCACCTCCCCTCGATCTCCTACCCCTCTCAACCCCCTCACCATCTCTCTTCTACTCCTCTCCTCCTCTCCCTCCCTCTCCCTCTCCCCTTCCCTCCTTCCTCCTCCACCCCCCCAGTCCTCCTCCCTCTCTCTCTCACTCCTCACCACACACACACAACACCACAACTGCACACACACACACGCAACACACACACACAACCACACACACACTACAACACACACACACACACACACACAACACACACACACACACACAACACACGCACGCACGCACGCACGCACGCACGCACGACACCACACACACACAATACACACCACACACCAAACAACCACAACACTAAACCAAAATAATATTGTATTCCACACAAGCTTCTTTGCCCAGACGATTAAACCATTTGTTTTCAACACGAAATTCGCTACAATCGTAGAGTTCATGCTGCGTTCTGCACCAAGTCACGCACAAAATCCACTGCAATAGTTAACAAGCTTATTTATTGTACCTGACAAAGAAAAAAAACATCATAGGTTATAAACGCCGCCATTTCCTTTGTGATGAATGACAATCACTTAAAAGACATGCGACTGTACATTTCAAACGATGCAGGCAGTAGTATGTTAGGGGTTCTCTTTATGTGGAACGAGGGTCTCCGGAGGTATAGTCGTAACGTTTAAAAGGGTAACTATTACGCTCCGAACTACGTGGGCAGACGGCACGAGTTTGCGGTGGCGCAATCCGGATGACCCCAAGATAGGCCAGGTCACTGACGTAGTACGTGATAGGGCTTTTGTATGTAATCTTGTCCCTTCAATCCAGAGACTGTCTATCCGTCTGGATGTCCTAATTTCTGTCTCTGTGTCTATGTCTCTTTGATCTCACGGTGTGTCGACTGCTTATCTCTCCTCTACTTCCTCCAGACCACCTCCATCTTACATTTCCCCTGCCCCCCCCGCCCCCCCCCCCCCCTCCCCAAAAAATAATAATAAAGACAGTTGAACTTTTTTTTCTGCAAAAATTCTTGCTCGCGCTTTTTGATGTTATCTATGGAGTGTCGATTCTTTAATGCATTTTATGTTTCTATCTAAGAATGTCTAATTTTTTTTCTTTTACATAAATTTCAGCACAACAGTGCATTATTTTTTTAAACTTGAAAACTCAACTGTCCTTGTTATAATCACATTATCACCACACACAGAAATCTCTGACATGATTAATATATGATTGAGAGTATTATTGAAGTTTTTCTTCTTGATGTAAGTGAGCCGACTGCAGTGAAAATCTTTAACAGATTTTTAAATGAAACTGATAGCAAAAAAATCGCCCAAGAAAAACGTAGACAAACGAGCTCACAAGACAAAACACTCGCGTTTCGACCTCTTAGGTCTTCTTTCAGAGGCAGATACAAACCCGCAGGACAACGAAACTGAACGAGCAATCACTTAACTTTCTCTCATACACAATCAGCGCAAGATGGGCTTGAGGTCGATTGACTATATAAAAAAAACTGGAGTATCCATTCAAGGCCACTTACAAATTCATACACCACGGCCGTCCCAAACTGACTATTTTTTTAAGTCACCTATTAATTATATTTCTGTCTTTATTTTTCTGCAACACAACAACGACGACTACAACAAACAAGCACTACTCTACTATTGCTACATTCAAGCTGTGCTTACCTCAGCTACTACAGGCTACTGTACAATTATTTATGAAAAAAGGATCTACATAGACGATAAGGCTAACAACATTCCTTAACAGACATTGGAAACCGAAAGTCAAAAAACAAAATGAATTAATAAAGAAAAAAAAAGACAGCAGATTACAACCCCATCGCACAAAAAAAAACAATATACAATATTTTCCTAAATCATCAGCATACGCATAAAGTTTTGTATATCAAAAATAAGGATAGCTCACGCACGGATGCACGAGCCTACACATGTGAATTGATTCGCACAACGTCAATAACATAGCTCCTGATCGGGGGGGTTCCTGCAGAGAAAGACATACGAATATCTACTTCTTGCAAATGAAGGTATTTATTCAGACTGGATTTACATGAAAGTCTGTGGGACGAATATGGGTAAGATAGGAAAGGACAAAATTGTAAGGACTGGAGGCGAGGAGATAATCACTCTGCCTTGTTGACGATGATTGAAATGGAGGGAATGCAAAGGTGTCAAACATCAGCAGGAGAGAGAAGGCAGCGTGCAGGCGATGCCAGAATAAAACAGTACAGAGATAGAGAGAGAGAGAGAGAGAGAGAGAGAGAGAGAGAGAGAGAGAGACAAAGACTAGACAAGAAAATATCCAAACGACCGCTAAGACAGACCAGATAAACGGGAGGGAGAGAAGAAAGAGAGGTGGGAAGGGGTGAGGGAGGGAGGGAGGGCTAGGGAGCGCGACGGGGAGCTCGGCGCGAACCGAATTCCGCCCGCTGCACCCTCGCCTCCCCCTCTGACTCTCCCTGGGATATGTTGCACCGACCGTATCCTCGGTTAGCACTGCCTCATTCGGCGCCCTCGGTACTCTTATACTCCCAGGGAGACACCTACGGGAGCTCAACCTGACCATTCACCCCCTTCCTCTAACTTCAGTGGTACCTTGCTCCCTTTCCTCCTCTACTCTGTACCCTGCATTCGCGCCACCCGCAGGGCACCCTCTCCTCTCCCGCCCCCCCCTCCATCATCTCACCCCCCCGCCCACTCACCGAGGCACACACCGCCCCCTCCCTCCCCACAACACCAATACCCCCCACCGGCCGTCCCCAAAGCCCCAGCTAGACATCGCCCCGCAGCCCCCCGCACAAGGGGGTCCCGTCCCCTGTATGTGTGTCCGGCTCGGACAGAAGTATGAGAGGCTGGGAAAAGGGAGGAAGAGAGTAGGGGGGAGGAATAGACATGTGACTAGCGTCGGGCGCGGAGGGGGGGATAGCGGGCCTGCGTGTCGAGCGTTCGGGGGCTCGCCGGCGAGCGCGGGGCGAGCGAGGCGGTCGCCGGTTTTGGGAGGAGTTTTGGTACTGTTTAGTGTGCGTCCGCCCCTTTGTGTGTTGTGTTCTATCGCTGATGACTGCTCTGCGGTTCGTTGTGTAGGTGCTCTGTCCGTCTCTTGGGCTCTTCCCTCGTGTGAGTTGTGCTCTTACTGGTTGCGCTCTGCGCAGCTGACTTTCGTGGTGCCTGGCGTAAGCGGTTTTCTCTTCTCTAAGCGGTTCCGCCGGTCGGCCGGCACATCGCGCCTCTCTCCTTTTCCCCCGCCCGTGATAGCGCGGGCCCTTCGCCGCCCCCCTCTGTTTGCACTCCTCCCCCTCACTTTACGCCCCCCCCTCGACACTTAGCGCACGTCTAGCGACCTCCCCTGTGCCGCTTCCCTTTCCGCTCCAGCGCCTTAACCCCCGTGCCTGCACATGCCACCGGCCTCCCTCATACATCCGCGGGCCCGTGGCTCCCCCCTCCTCCCCCCTGCCCGGCCCGCACCCCCTGTTGGCCCCTGCCGTGCTTCATTGCCCGTCCCCACTCCGTCGCTCCTTCTTTCCCCGCCAAGCCCCAGTGAGCCATCCTCCATCGCGACCCCTCCCCTGCGGTTACGCGGTTGTGCCCTACTCGCCTCGGTGCCCGCCAATAGCAGCCCGATCCCAGAGACCCGGCCATGACCCACGCCCCCACCCCCCTCGGAGCGCGCGCGCGCGATGCTCGTCGCGCTAGCGACCAGCCCGCGCCAGACCCGCCGACACCCCTTCCCGTCCGCGCTCGAGCGCGCGAGAGCGCGCTGCGGCTCGCGCGCGGCTCGCGCGCTCGCGCGCGCGATGCTCGAGCGCTATCGTCTCGATCGCGATCTGAGCCAGCACCGGCTGTTTTCCACCATTACTGATTTTTATTCTGACAGCCTTCCACATAGCGAACATCCCTACAAACAACCCGCGAGGCCATGTGTGTTAGAATATCCTGTTGATATAAACTAAAGGCGAAGAACCGGGTTACCTTTCTATAGTGCAATACTCGTCAGTCCCTCACATTAGTTTTCATCACAATTTCAAAAATGATTTTGACAAGATGTCTAGATATCAAGTACAAAAAAAACAAAAATTAAACAGCACTATTGATAACTATTCGAATCTTTACAACAGAAGTCCAATGCCCTAGATACCAAACACCGTGAACAGAAAACCAAAATTCACTCCAAAAATTGTACGCTGATGGCGCATTACATCGACCGAAATGCGGCCGAAACGACATTTCAAACGAGCACCAGCGAATTCTCGTATGGAGAATTACTACGACGAAAATGAAACCACGGCGAAGAAATGGAGAGAGTCGATGAGGTAAACGAGGAGACCTGACGCGACGCGCCAGAAGTGGTCATACATCTCTGCTCGAAGTTTCCAATTCTTCGGACCTAACCCCCCCAACTCGCCTCCCCCCCCCCCACCCTCCACCGTCGTCGCTCCGCCTTCGCCCAGACCCCCACCATCTCTCTCTCTCTCACTCACGTCTTCATCTTCTCTCATCTCTCTCTCTCTCTCTCTCCTCACCTCCTCCTCTCTCTCACTAGCTCTCTTCCGTGCATACCGCAAGATACAATCGTATTGGTACTATCTTCGAGTGCGAGCTGCATCTTTTCCTATTCCCCTCCCTCTTAAAAATGAAAAAAAAAAAGCACGAATACGACTCAACATTTTTTTTTTAATCACGGAATGACACTTTTAAGTACGGAACAAGCTCTGGGGAGATCTAGACAGCAGAAAGACATCAGGAGAATAACGATCCCCCTCCCCCCCACCCCCCCGCCCCCCGATAAATGTATTAGCCCAGAACTTCCATACAACTCTGAGGGGGCAGGCCATTCCAGTAGCATGACTCCTCACACGTCCCTTTCTACAGGTGACTTTCAAACAAGAGAACCTGCATCAATACTATATTTCCCTCAGCTTATTAAGAGAAGAATGCAACAGCAGCGCAGACTTATCAACTGCGGAAGTGAAAGACACTAGTATAGTCGAGAAATGTATTTTTGCATGTGTTCTAAAGAAACGAATCACTAGATTATAACATACGTAACAAATCACCATGCAGGCTTAATCAACATCAAGGTCCACACTTCTATGTAGATAACCAACTAACAAAATCGTCTAAAACATTGTGGGACATTATAGGAAATATGGATTCAGAACTAATCAGAGATTCCTTTTGATCACAATATTTGACACCAGCAAAAACACTCAGGGAAACTCATTTGTTATAGACCAACGGTTGCCGTTGTTTTATTTTTTTTCAATTCAAAACAAGCATTTCATTCAGTGCAGACTGAAATACCTTTGAGGAGCCTGTTAAACTTTTAGTCGAACATGGTGGGTGAAACCTTATGATTTGTAATCTACGAAGTTACGAGCATCAGCCAATAACAGTAATGTCGTTCATGTGTCTATTATTTGCGGGTTCTTGGTTGTTTTATTTATCATACCGGCGAAAAAGGATTAGACCAGGGGCGTCATCTGAGCCCTTAAGTTATTTCAATCGAAACTCATTACCTTAAAACGTCGAAGAAAGAGACATAACCAGCGAAGAACTGTATGAAGGATACTAATATATTGTACAACATAGGAGAGATCAACGTCATGTTCTGCCCAGCAGGGTTTCGAAGTGTTCCTACAGCATCAGCTGAAACGTAGTGCAAGGAAGCGGCCGATCGCGCCTATTTGTACATATATAAAAAATGAAGAGAGGAGAGAGAGAGAGAGAGAGAGAGAGAGAAGAGAGAGAGAAAGAGAGAGAGGAGAAGAGAAAGATAGAGATAGAGAGAGAGAGGAGGAGGAGAGAGAGAGAGAGAGAGAGAGAGAGAGAGAGAGAGAAGAGAGAGAGAGAGAGAGAGAGAGAGAGAGAAGAGCACACTGTTCTTGAAGCACACAATATCAACTGTTGAGCATGCACAAATTGCATCGCGTCGGGCCGTTTTTACCTAACAAAAGACTTCCTACGCTGATTAATTCACACTAATTCTATACAGACATAGCAGAGTGTGAATGTCCAGAATTGAATCAGAAAAAAAAATCAAACAAGCAGAGGAAAAACAGATATGTGCAATCTTTTGCCAGACAATGAAAAAAAACAACAGCAACAGCAAAAAAACTAAACGACTGAATCAAATAAGCAT
>CM031616.1:22105377-22107877 GCA_018398815.1 Conus ventricosus | reverse complement strand
TCTCTCTCTCTCTCTCTCTCTCATCTCTTTCTCTCTCTCTCTCTCGCCCTCTCTCTCTCTCTCTCTCTCTCTCTCTCTCTCACTCTCTCTCTCTCTCTCTTTCCCAAAAAACCCAAATGCCACTCGTATTGATCATGTATACACAAACAACAAATCTGCAGCATCGATGTTTCAGTGGTACATTCTGGTAATAGTGATCACTGTCCAATCTTCTGCACGTGGTCCGTAAGACTCCCAAACCCACCATGCACAGGTCACACGACCACCAATACCGATTTTTCAAAAAAGTTTAATGAAACAGCTACCTCTATGACTTAAACATTTCCCCATTTCACTTAACGTTTAATTACTCAGACGTCAAAAAATGCGTTTCGACCTCTTTGGTCTTCTTCAGGAAGATACAATTCGGAAAAACGAATTGAAGAGCAATCAATTATCTTTCAATCACTTCAGTGAAGATATGCGTTGTACCCCGCACTTTTCATTCTGGCTCCCCTCTTTGCGCATCTATCAGCTAGCTCATTACCCCAATACCACAATGCGATTTGGGATCCAACAGAGGTGACATCAGTTCCTTTACATTTTAAAATATGAATAAGTGGATTTTTCATTTACAAAAAAGTTGTTCGCGACGGTATTTGGAAATTTCATGTAGCAAATAACGTACTCTGAATTAAATCATTACAAAAGGGAATTTCACTGGCTCTGTGGTAGCTCTAATGTTGTCTAACATTTTACTCTGTGATCTTCCAAATAATAAAAGCAAAAATATCACAGCTGTGCAGTATGCTGACGATCTGTGCATATGGTTGAATGCTTCAATTTGGAAAAATTACTCATAAAGAACACTTAATTACTATAAAACTTTACCAAAATGTGTTAGTTTGGTAGTTTCATGTTTCAGAATGGTCTGATGTTTTCTTGTGAGAAACATATATGGTGTTATTTAACATGGCGCGATACAAGCGATTTGCCCTCTTTTTTAAAATGAATGCAGTCACATTTGACTACAAACCTTTCTTAAATTTCTAGTAGTATATTTTAACAATTTAAAATTTGGTGGAACTTTCATGTTCAGTACCTTCTGACCAAAGCTAAAAAAAACACTAAACTTTTGAAAAAATTTTCAGTTGACAAAGCTGGTGTCCGATTTTAAACACATTAAAACATTTAGCCACATCACTGATCCCATCAAATTTATGCTTTGCACAAGAGGCTTTCTTCGGGCCCCTAAACACTTTTTACAAAAGTTGCTGTCATGAGTCGGCCCAATGTTCTCGAGCATTTAGGCAATTAAGGGTTTGTTGTGTTGTTGAGAGCACGTTCCTTGGGTCTTCAAGTGTGCGAATTCAGGGATCACCAGGGGGGGATACCCCGAGTGTATACTGAAGGGGGGAGTACTGGGAAGTGTTTCGCATGTCCGGGGATAGTGACAAGGAGTTGGCGACCTGCCAGTCCTGGGTAGGAAGAGTGTCCTTTGAGCACTGGCTATTCACTGGGTCTCCCGTGGGCCTGAAAGGAAGGCGATCGTGTCAGGTGACCGCACGGGTAGGTGACCGTCAGCCTGCCGGCAGAGTACAGCGCCATTCGTCGGCCCTGTTCTGAGGAATGAATGGAAGGCTGCGGGCCTATCGAGTGGTTTGCGCCTTGTTGTCTATAGGGTAGTAAATACTTGAAGCATCAGTCATGGCTGGTAGAGAGGTCCAGGCGTTAGTTCAAAGGGTAGTTGGGAAACGAACATGAGTTTGAATAGGAGGTTATGCTATTAACCACTGGGTACCCAAGTCTTTGTTGGCGCTAGCAGCTGTGGTGTGTGTGTATGTGTAGGGGACTAGTGATTCCATTGGTGGAATAAAAATAACTTGGGGATTTATTGGTACAAATCGTGTGATGTGTGTGTGCCAGTGATTCCATTGGTTGAGCCAGTTAAACTCGGGTTCTCTCTTTCTTTGAGAATGAATAAAAGGGCGCTTGGAAAACCAGGAAGAGTGTGACTCACTTAAGGGAAAGTGAACTCGCCTGTCTTGCTGAGGGCTCAAGAAAATACAGCGTGAAGCAGGGGTTTTAGCTGTCGCCTCGTTGTCTCCTGGGTGGGGACGTTATGACAGTGGAGGTTGCTGTACCCTCGGAGCCGACGACGAGAAGAATTGTCCCCCGTGTGGGGACGGTCGACAGCAAGAGTGTCTGCCTGTTGGAGCCTAGACATGGAGCTGCCAGACAACGGTGGGGTGTTTGCAGCCAGAGAAGACCTGTGGGAGAGGCCGACAGGAGCCCTTTCCGTGGAGAGGGCGAAGTACGGTGGAGCCCGGGAGACTCGGTGTGAGGGTGCGACTCAAGCTACGTTGCCAGTGTCCCCAACTGGATTTGGCCAATCGGGAGGACACAAGGGTGTGGCAGCTTCAGCTCGTGGTCGTACAGTGGATGAGAGAAACTGACGATCAACCAAGGAATGCTGGCAAGTTATGGACGTTTATTTGTTCTTAAGTTTGTAAGTGTGCAA
>CM031616.1:22085377-22095377 GCA_018398815.1 Conus ventricosus | reverse complement strand
ATACGTCAGTACTTTCAATTCCTGCAGTCGGCCTGTAGGAGAGGGACATCATTTTTCTGTTTCCCCGCATTTCGCCTTGCCTCTCGATGACAAGGGTAAGAGAGGTCCTTTGACCCCCTCTTGGGGGTCACCACGGAGGGTAAAAATATTTTGGTGGTCTTTTGTTTTGATTTGTTGTTTTTTAGCCGGCTTAGTCTTCTCTTTTGCGCAATTTTTTTTTGTTTTCAAAAATTGTAAGAGAAAATTGTGTGAGCCCTTTTTCCCCGGGTTAATTCAATCTTTAAACCTTCCCATTTAAAATTTAATTCAAAAACTTTCCCCTTTTTTTAGCTCTGGTGATGGGGTAGTCGGTGGGGAAGGAGAGACCTGGTGATTCGGTTAAAACTTGCTTGGTCCGTCGTCCGCCCCGCACATTCCCCGGGTTTTATCTGGGCCCACCGTCGTTTTGGTGCAAGGAGAACATTTTTTTTCCGGCGTGCGTCCCATTTTTGGGTCGTTGGGATGCGGGGTTGAATTTTTGGGGTTTATTTTGAAATGTGTTTTATAAAATTAAGTTGTGCATGAATTTACATTTGAAATGTGGGGCTTATTAGCGTGGTCGCTGTGTTGATTTATTTCCAAGGAAGGAAAACTTTAAGCGGAGTGAGAGAAGGGGAAGATAATTCTATTTTTTTTTTAAAAACCCTTTTTTGATTTAATGCAGTCTTTTACTGCATCGTGTGAAAAGACTTGTTTAATGGTTTTTTGGGTCGTTAATCACTTCCCCCTCCCCCTCATGCGAGTGGCTTTTAAAGCTTGACAGCAATGGTCAGACGACTGACGGGGGGGTTTCCAGTACCCTCTTCCTTCCTCCTTCCTCTTTTTTTCCTCCTCCCCGCCCCCTTCCCAGCTCTCCTCCCCCCCCCCCGGGGGCTTAAAACCGGGAGAGGGAGGGGATGGGCCACGCGCTGGTCGGGGCCCCCTTTGGTCAGGCCCGGTGCAAGGACCCGCCGCTTGACTGGCCGGCCGGGCCCCTCCGGGACCCCCATAACAGCTACGCCCCCCCCCCCCCCCCCGGGACCGCTTTCAACCCCGGGGAGTCGAGGGTTCGGTTTTGGGCGACCCCCTGCGAGAACCAAACCCCGGTCGGAGACCTAGTCGACGGGGTGCTCCCTGCGACTTGACGGGGGCGGGATGTGGAGCACCCAGGTGTGAGAAAGGACGAACGGAAATATTTTTTTTAAAATTGTTAATGTCATATGTGCGG
The DNA here is from genome assembly GCA_018398815.1 of Conus ventricosus. Taxonomy (NCBI): domain Eukaryota; kingdom Metazoa; phylum Mollusca; class Gastropoda; order Neogastropoda; family Conidae; genus Conus; species Conus ventricosus. Next base: position 22,094,131 of record CM031616.1, on the reverse strand, counting down.
AAGCTGTAATTGTGATCGGTACGCGTAGGGCGAAAATTTTTTTATAAATCGTGCATTTGTGGGTTAGTGCTATTGGTTTGTCATTTGTCTTTGGAGGGGCTTGCGTGATTGTGCATGTTGTGTGCGTTGGGAGTGCTTGTCGGATTGTGCTGTTGTGTCTTTTGGAGTGTTTTTTTTTGGACGGCGGGGTGCGTGTGTTGGAATTTTTATTTTGCTGGTGTGAAAAAAGGGGTTTGATGAAAATTTTATGTGTGGTCTCTTGCGGACGTGTGAGGTCGTCACTCCCTTCACCCCCCTAGACCGACCCTTCGGGGCAGACCCCCAGGGTCGGTCGGACATTGGGGGTCGCCCGGGAGTGAAGGGCTCGGGCTGTCTCCTCCTCTTTTTCGCAGGACCTTTTAGTTTTGTCTGTTTTGTAATGTTTAGTCATTGCGGTTTTTGTTCGTGGGGGGTTTGGCTGGGTGACTCTAGCGTAAAGGGGAGTCTTGTTGGGGCCTGAGGAACATCCGGCTGCTGGGGGTGAGTCGAGCCCCGAGGGGAGCGACCCGTCCGACCCCTTTCCCGCCGGGGGGTACCTCACCAGTTTGCGGCCGAAATCTTGCCCTTCTGTTGCGCCGTCGGGCCATTCCTTTTGTATTAACCCATTCTTTTTTTTTTTCCTCCCGGGTTGTAGAAAGGGGGGTTTTTTGGGACGCTAGTTTTTTTTTTTCCCCCCGGGACCGTCGCTAGGTTTTTGTTTTGTTTTTTTTTCGGCCACCCCCCCGCCTGTTGCTGGCTGTAGAGGGGGTGTTGCAGAGGGGGGGCAGCCGGACAAGTTTTTTTTTTTTTTTTTTTTTTTTTCGGTGAGCCCCACAGCACTGTTGCTCGTGCTGTAGAGCGCGGTTTTTCCCAAGGTGGGAGCACCGGGAAATTGTCCGCACCACCCCCCAAAACACATACACACAAAAAACACACCCCCTAAAATATTTTTTTTTTTTTTTCCTAGGGGAATTGTTTTTCCCCTGATTTGGAAAACTGTGGATATTGTTGTCATGGCGACTTGGGCGTGGTGGTGGCGACGGGGCGTCGAAAAGGATATTCAAAAAGTTACGGCCCCTACTATTTCCAGATTTTCGACTAGGGAAATTTTACCTATTCCAGTGCGTACGGGTAGTCCAGTGGTACTTTTAACTACCTCTTCGCTGGGGGGTCTCCCTGTGAGACCCCGACTGGACTTCCGCTGGGAAGCGTCAGGTTAGCGAACAACTGGGGTTCTTTTTTGGTCGCGAACCAAAACCCTTTCCCTCCCTCCGGGTTTTCCCCTCGTAAGGGGACCCCAGAAGTTTTTCCTTTGGAAATCAACCCAAAGGGAGGGTCAGAGGTCACCCCCCCCTGTCGGAGGGGTGAACCCCCTCAGGATAACCTCTGCCCTATGTTTGGGGAGCAAACCGGACGGGGGATGACCCCCAACGTGGGGAAAGGGCGTAAGAGGAGGCCGCTAGGCGGAAGCCTGCGTAGGGAAGAGCGCAGAGAGGAGGCTGCTCGCGCAGGAGGAGATGCGACAGGAGATTATGCATAGGGGGGAGGCTGCTCACGTAGAGGGGACTCCAGCAGGAGTTATGCTGGGGAGGGGGCTGCTCAGCGTGGGAGGACCCCGCCAGAAGGGGGATGGGCGTGGGGAAGAGGCTGAAGGCAGGAACCCCCCCGAGGGAAAATAACAGGAGGGAGGCTCCGTGGGGGGGAGATGGAACAACTTTTTTCGCGTCCCCGCATCTGAAAGTCGGGGGGTTTAATCACCGGGGCGGTGATAGAGTTAGGGCCCCCAAAGTTAAAGTTTTCCATTAAACCTAGTGAGCATTGACAGTTTTTAAGATTTTGACAAGGTTGCTTGTTCATCCCAAAATTGTCTGAGGACAAAAGGCTATGCACCTTTTTTCTGGTTTATCTGGTGCTGAAAGGAGGTGTGCCACTCTAAATGGGCGCGTCTTTGCAACATGCATTTGGCTCTGCGTAAGCGTTTCCCCCTTACCCCAAGACTACAGGGGGGAAAGTTCAGGCCATGAAAAAAATAATGAAAACCCTTCGTGCAGTTTGGTGATAGGCTCGCAAAACGCTGGGTACGGCGTCATTTAGCTAAGTTGGAGGGGAGGATCTGACCTCATGAACAGTCACCCCTGTTCCCCAGGTTGGGGACCCGGGTGCAAAACCCCCACTCGGATTCGCGGCTGCGATCACCCCGCGAGGTGTTTGCTGAAGCCGCGGGGTTTTTGGGCACCCCAGATACAAGGAAGCCCTCCAAGGTTTAATACAAAAAGGGTGCCGACAACGCTGTGGGGTAAAAAGGGAGGCAGTTCTCGGGATTCAGCGCCCCACGTTTTTTTTTTTGTGGTCGTCCTGGCCACATTAGGAAAAATTTGTCCCAAACCCGCTGGTATCGGGGGTGGCCCCTTTCCACGCCTCGTGCCTCGCTAACGGGGGTTCCACCCCAGCTTTGGGATTAAAGGTGCCCATGTTTCTCTCGTTGTTGGTTCCTCCTTGGGGTCGACACCTCAGGGTTTCGGGGCATAAAACCTTTTGTTGATAAGGATTTAGTTCCCTTTAAAGGGCCCGGGGGGGCGTAGTTAGATGTTTTGCGGGTTGGAGGCGGGGTTTTACCCCACCCCCCCTCTTACTTTTCCTATCTCCCCCCCCTACTTTTGTGGGGAAGTAGGGCTATCGCGGTGGAGGACCTCTGTATTCCCCTTTTCATAGGGGAAAACTACCCTTTGCAACACGCCCGTCGCTGTGTTACGGATTGCCTGACAGGCGTGGGGGAGTCACCACCGGCAAACTAAGAAACAGGCAAAATTTCTCCCCTTTCCCCCGACTTAAAGCGGTTTGGCAAGGGCCGATCCTGCTAGCATTTTCCGTCTTTAGGGCCCGGGGCTTTGGATGTCCAACGCCTACGAGAATTTTGGTCGTCCCGTCAGTCGGCCCGAACGCCAAGGGGAGCTTCAAGCTCCACAAGGGGGTCCTCTTAGGGTTTTTTTTACTCAGGCGACGGTGGCCAAGCACTTGTTGTTCCCCAAAGCTTTAGAAGTCCCCGTTCTCCGGCAGGCCCCCATTCCCCCCCTGGCGGGTCATAGGGCTCCAACGGGCCTCGACGAGTAAGAAAGCTTCTTTTGGGGGGAGGAACCGAGTTAGGCAGTACGCCGCAGTTTCGATGTCTGCCCAAAGGGGCAACGCCTAAGGTCGCTTGAAGCGTGTTTCCCCCAGGGTCAGTGCCCCGGTTGGGGGGGCCATTCAGCAATTTGGTGCGACCTGGTGGGGCCCATTAACCTCCATCCCATCGCGGTCACCCCTACACTTCGGTAGGGTAAATCTGCGAGTCGAACCAGGGCGTCCCGTTAGGGCTATCGACCCCCACTGTTCTGAAACTCTCAGGCAGATTTGGACGCGCACTGGCGTCCCAAGAAGAAGTCGGCCGGGGAAATTTTTCTGGAACGATCTCTCCTCTCCAGGCCTGGGGCCGGATCCAGCATCAGTCGTCGACTCAGGGTTAGGAGTGGGAATGCAGAGTCATGCGTTCACTTTTCGTCTATCAAGGGGTTCCTGTAATACGGATGCTGACTTCCCCTTTGCCCGGCTCCGTATTGCATTTGGAAAATCACAGAGGACACCTCCCCCCACCAGGGTTTACCCTTTTTGGTCTCTGTAAGGGTAGGGCAGTTTTTCCTTTAGTGATTTAAAGATTGAATCACCAATGGTTGGATTGTTACTTTCGTGGTTGGGAAAGGTCGCTTAGTTGTTTGATAAATGTAGATGTATTTCCCCCGGTGATTCATCGTGAATGTTTGTATTGGATTCATCGTACTTGTCATCACAGAGGTTGGGTTTTGGTTTCCTTTTTAAGTTGCACTGCGACAAGGTTCAAAGGAGCACGTATCTCAGAGAAACAGATCTTTTTGAAGGGGGGGGTTTGTCACGAGTTTGTCACGAGGGCCCCGACGTTCGACCCACCTAGGGTGGCGGAATTATTATTTTTTATTGTCGTTGCTGTTGTCGTGATCCGTCCCCTTTGGGTCTTGTGGGCGCTGCCCTTGGTTGGTTTAGCTCAACTTCGGTTTTTCTTTTTTCTCTTTTTCTCTAATTTTCCCCCGCCCGTGCTATTCTCCTGCAATTCACGGGGGGCCGGGCCTTTCTCTCGAAAATTTCTTCTACGGGCCCCCGCCTTCTTTTACCCGTCGCACTGCTTCGTTTCTTTTAGTTTGAAAGTATGCTCACCTGTGACGCAGCATGGCATGTTGGCCGCCATTGCGAGGGGAGGGTTGCTCTTCATCGAGGGAAAAGTCTCTGGGGGGGCCCGCTCCGTTGGTTTTTTACCTTATCATCGAGAGTACAGTCGTTTTCTTTTCCCGCAGTCGGGCCCGTGGAGAGGGACCAATTTTTTCTGTTTCCGCACTTCGCCTCTGTCCTCTCGACTGACAAGGGTAGAGAGAGTCCTTTCCCCCTTTCGGGGGCACCCACGGGGACTGGGAAAAATCAGTTTCGGGTCTGTTTGTTTTGATTTGTGTTGTTAGCCCTTGTCTTCTCTTTTGGGAATTTTCTTTTGTTTCGAAATTGTAAGAGAAATATTGTTGAGACCTTTTCTTGGTTAATTCAATCTTTAACCTTGCCATCTAAATTTTCCAAAAATTTTTTTTCCTGTTTTTGCACTGGTGATGCGGTATCGGTGGGGGAAGGGAGGGGACGGTGATTCGGTTGGAACTTGCTTGGGCTCGTCGTCCGCCCCTGTCACATTCGCCCGGGCTTTTTCCTTCGGCCACCGTTTTTGGGGTGCAAGGAGAACGATTTTTTTGCACGAGCGGCGTACCAATTTTTCGTTCGGATGCGTGGTTTAAAATTTGGTTATTTTGAAAGTGTTTAAAAATGGACGTTGGCCATTGATTTCATTTGCAAAAGTGGTCGTTATTAAACGATGGTCGCTGTGTTATTTTTTTCCTAAGGGAAAAAAACGGTTTTAACGTGGTGAGAGAAAAGGGGAAAAAAATTTTATTTTTTTTTAACCTTTGATTTAAAAGCGTCTTTTCCTGCATCGTGTGGAAAACTTGATTCAATGGGGTTTACTGTGTCGTTAATACCCTTTCCCCTGCCCTCTCGGTGGCTGTTAGACTTTACAGCAAATGGCAGACGGACTGACGGCAGGTTCCGTACCCTTCTTTTCCCTTTCCCCTTCCCTTTTTCTTTTCCTCCTCCCGACCTCTCCCAGTACGTCCTCCCCCCCTCCCGGGGGGGTTCACCGGACACGAACGGTGGGGCCCCCGTGCTGGCAGGCCCCGTTTGTGAGACCACGGACGGTGGTGCCCTGCGCTGGTTTGAGGGCCACGCCTTGGTCAGGACCGTGGACTGCAGGGAGCCCCCGTCTTGACTGGGCCCGGGCCCGACCCCCGTCCAACCTCCGTAACAGTAGTCCCCCCCCCCCCCCCCCCCCCCCCCCCCACACCCTTTCCACCCCCTTTGGGGGTCGAGGGGGTCGGCTTTTTGGGGACTCCCGCGAGAACCCCCCGGCCGGACACCTAGTGCGAAGGGTCCCCCTGGGACTGACAGGGGGAGGGATTGGACGCACTCCATGGGGGGAAAAGGGTTTGAACTGGGAAAAATTTTTTATAAATTTTGTAAAGTCAATGGCTGGGAAAGCTGATTGTGATCGTGTCGGATGGCGAAAAAATTTTTTTAAATCGTGCTGTTGGGTGTGGGAGTGCTTTTATTTGATTGTGATGTAATTTGTGGCGTTGGGGGGCTTTATGTGATTGTGCTGTTGGTGCGTTGAGTGCTTGATCGTGATTTTTGCTGGTTTTTGCGTTGGAGGGTTTATTGGATCGTGCATGGGGGCGTGGTTTGGGAAAGTTTTTTTTGCTGTGGAAAAAGGGGGTTGATCGTAATCTTTTTTTTTGTGGTCCTTGCGGGCGTGTGAGGGCATCACTCCCTTTACTCCCACCTAACCCATCCTGTCAGGGCAGACCTCCAGGGGCCCGGGCTGACCGCGCATGTGCCCGTTGGGTGTGTGTGTGTGTGTGTGGTGTGTGGTTTTGTGGGGGTTTTGTGTGGTGTGTGCGCGCGCGCGCGCGCTGACCTTTTTTTTTTTTTTTAACACGGCTGAACCTGAGGGGAAGGGCAGTCATATTTTCGTCAAAAACCCTCAGGCCCCCGGCGCTTGGGATATTCCATGTCCACTTTCGTACGGACAAGGCCCCATCGAAACTGGAAAAAACTCCAACCATGGAAACGAGGCATATTGCCCGACACAAGCTCAGCTCTGCTCTTCCCACACCCGTGACAAGTCCTTCGACCATTAAGCAATGTAAGGCATAGAAAAACTGCTACGCCCTAAAGAAAAGAAGAGAGCTACGCGGGTATGGCCCTGTAACAGGGAAGATTCGACGGCCTTGCTGAAACGATCTTTCCCAGGGAACTATTGAGAGAGGGAGACGGAGGATGTGAGAGAGAAAAAATACGATGGACTGATGATAATGCAGCAGAATGGACAGGGGAAACTTTGGCAGAGACTTCACAGTGCACAACATCCCAGTTACTCTTCACAGAAATAAGGGAGACGACGACGACGACGACGACGACGACGACGAAGAAGAAGAAGAAGAAGAAGAAAAGAAGAAGAAGAAGAAGAAGAAACAAAGAACAAGAAGTACAAGAACGAGAAGAACAAGACGTAGAAGAAGAAAAAAGAAGGAGGAAGAGAAGAAGGAGGAGGAGAAGAAGAACAACAAGTGTGTGTGTGTGTGTGCGTGCGTGCGTGCGTGCGTGTGTGTGTGTGTGTGTGTGTGTTGTGTGTGTGTGTGTGTGTGTGTGTGTGTGTTCTTCTTTGTTCCTCGGCTAGAAGTTTTAGAGTCGCCAGAGAGAGAATTTGTATTTATGTGACCATTTTTAATCCCACCATTCAGATAGCCACATGTCGAATTCGGGGATGGTGACAATGCACCTCGTGATGGGATAGTGTACCAGTGAGATAAAAGAAAAAAGATAGTCGGTGATGTCAGATTGCTCTACACAGTAATTTAATAAATGAAGAAGAAAAATCAGTTGTTATAATCGCATACATGAATCCATCTTTCTTGTCATTTTAAGAAATCCGAAATCATTTTCATCATTAACATTTGAACTTGAAAACATCTTCATGAAATAGAACTTCAGTTATCTTCCTAAAACCCAGACCTTGAACATATCTTCAACAGAACGTGGAACTTTATTTTGTTAAAAACTAGATTTTAACATCATTTTCAGCAACTACAGAATTTGAAATAAACTTCATTAAAATTCAACTTTGAAATCCTCTTTATCAACACTAGAATTTGGAATCCTCTTCTTCAACCGCAGAATGTGAAGTCCTCTTCATCATCAACACCGGAAAACTGAATTCATCTTCTTCATCAACGTTAGGTACGTGAACTCATCCTCTTCATCAACGTTAGATACGTGAATTCCTCCTCTTCATCAACGTTAGGTACGTCAATTCATCCTCTTCATCAACGTTAGGTACGTCAATTCATCCTCTTCATCAACGTTAGGTACGTCAATTCATCCTCTTCATCAACGTTAGGTACGTCAATTCATCCTCTTCATCAACGTTAGGTACGTCAATTCATCGTTGCTTTCAACGCGAAGTTCATTCGTCTTCTTTATCAGCATAAGAAACAGGAACGAACGCTTCCTATAGACTAAAACTGATGAAATATTTTTCAACAATACAAAGCTTTGATCTTCAACAGGGGGACACTGTCTCACGCTGGTTCAGCCATTAAACAATTATTATTGTCGGGTAGGTGGAGTTGGGGGGGGGGGGGGCAGCAGCAGGGTGAGGTACTGTTAAACAGTACCGAGGTGACTTGGCTGCTGCCCTGTCTGGCGAGCTGCCTGGGGATAACCTGAAGTGAACTGCTCTCCATGGACTACCGATGCTGGGGCTGCGATAGGACCCGACCTGAATGTAGCTGTTTTGGGATGGATCTCAAATAAGTGGACTTCGGGTAATGTCTGAAGGTGGCTTAAATTTAGACAGTAGCAACAATGACGACGACGACGACGACGACAGCAACAACAACAACACAATAACAATAGTAACACATTGATTTCATTGTCTTCATTAACATTAGAAAGCTAAATCCATGGCCTTTCTCTTCCCCCATAGGCTTAGATTTGTGATTTGCATCGTCGTGGCAAACCTGAAGACTTGATTTTGAGTCTTTGATGCATTACGTAAAAAGACGTATACAAGACGAGTACACCCCCCCCCCCACCCACCACCCACCCCCTCTTACTCTGCCATTCCATCCAGCTATATTAACCGCCATGTTGTATTGGTTAGCCTCATGGACAGAAAACTGGGTGGCAGACTGTAGGTATAACATTCCTGTATAATCAATTGAACTGTGAGATGTGTTGGCTCCGGTCAGTTCGTACACACAGTTGACGGAGTTCTGGGCTGAATTGGACGACAGAAAACTCCCACCTCATAGATCCGTCTTTGAAGTGGGCTACCCGGCCTTTGATGACCAACACTGCAAGGTGTCTGAATGTCTGGGGCCTAGCCTGGGTGATGCCATTAGGAACTGAGGCAGAGAAAGCGGGTATGTCACGTAGTCCCAAGTCTGAACGGAACTGATGTGCATCATCATCATCATCATCATCATCATCATCATCATCATCATCATCATCATCATCATCATCGCAGTCTGGAGTTCTCATCGAAGATGATAAAACAAAGAAAGCAACTGTGCCACG
>CM031616.1:22070377-22075377 GCA_018398815.1 Conus ventricosus | reverse complement strand
CGCAGAGGTTGGACAGAAAACAAAAAAATATTGTTGTTGTTATCATCATCATCATTATCATCATTATCATCCATCATCATCATCACATCATCATCATCATCATCATCATCATTATTATTGTTATTATTATTAATTTTATTATCTTATTATATTTATTAATTATGCTGTTGTTATTATTAGTAGTATTGTTTTTTCACTTTTTTCCAAATGAAAATTATATACGGATTATGTGTATGACTGACAAATATGGAACTCTTGTATGAAATATCAGGCGCACTATCCTCTTTAGGGCGCTTGTAAAATCTGATATTTGATTAAAAGATGAAAAGGGCAAAAGAAAAATTGTGCTGTAACATTGAATAAAATCTATTAATTTTTTTTCAGATACAATGATCCAAACCAACCCTGGGTTGTTGTTTTTTTTTTTTAAAACTCTGACATCCGTGAATTATTTCGATTTGAAAATTTACAAAAATATTGCAAAGCGCGGTAACTCGAATGAAGAAAAACAAAAAAAAAAAAAAACAAACAGGATCTTCTTCAACATTCATGGATTCGTTCTCAATGGATCTTGTCACCACGTTTCGGTCATAAAGTTTCTTCATAATCTTCTTGACAGGCTAAGAAACAAACAAACAAACAAACAAACAAACAAACAAACAACAACAAGCAAAACGAACGAACAAATAAACAAAGCAGAGACGCGGGTGAAACATAACCCCCTTAATGGAATTAAAACTTCAACTGTGGTTTATAGGAGATGGGACAAAGAGAGGGGCTAGGGGGTGGGGTGGGTGGAGAATGGAGGGGAGGGGATCTGTTCTGAATGGTAATGACTGCAGGCAATATCAATTACAATCAATAGGAAAAAAATCAACACAAACCAAAAGGCACCCGAAAGAAGGCTGACCTCCGCCAAAGTGGAACGGATCCTGGTCCCGCCTGCTGATCCGGATCCACGCCATATTTTAACGTGTTCCTCTGTGAAGGGGTTGGTGGGTGGGAGATGATAGGAGTTGGGGGGAGGGGGAGAACAGAGGCGGAAGGGTTATGTGGGATGGAATTCGCAGCAAATTTCGTCCGTAAAAGGTAACTTTTTCCCCATGATCCTTTTGTCCTGACTGCAATTCGATGGACTGTTCTTTACTGGACGATCTTTAGTCCTGTATTTGCTGTTTTAGACAGGCTATACCTACGCTTTCCACGCTTGCGTCCGTCCACATTCTATCTTTAGAACAATTCCGTTTAAAACCACTTCAGTAGTTACTTTTTGCATACTCTTGCTGACGAACAGGACGAATGACAGACGCATATGAAAACATAACATCTTTGCGCTAGAAAATAACACCGTTTAGCTGAAGCAAAGTGGTTTTTTTTTCCCGCCCCAAAAAACATCACACTCTGTGAAATAGGAGTGAAACAGATGTGTTAGTGAAGGGAATAGGAGGAGGAGAGGAGGAGGAGGAGGAGGTGGAGGAGATAGAGAGGAAAAGGGGAGTGAATTTAGGGAAGGAGGAGGAGTTGGCTTGCACCTCGCTGCCGCTGTGCATAACACTTTGTTTACGTTAAAGTCCACCGTGCTTTATGTCCACCTTCCTGGAGGCTTCCAGAGATGGAGGCAACACACACATTGAAATTTACACACGGTTCCGAGGTGGCATGACAGATCGCACGCTGCATGCAACGGCTTACAGAAGATGTGCCGTAGCGTTGCAGAAAATATCAAAGATATACACCACACGGAGGAAAATACTCCTGTGCAATGAATGGTAGGAGATGTGTAAGGGACTGCAGGAATCACAACTGCAGTAATTACTTGGTAATTGTAATTCTGTCCCAATAATTGGAGGATGTTACGATAAGTTGCATTCAATATGCTGCAAATTGCAGGAAAATTTAATGTGCACTAAGTTACAGGAAACTGCGTGTGCAATAAATTTCAGAAAATGATAGATATGCAATGAATTACATGAAAACTACAATTTGCAGTAACTGCAAGAAAGTACTATGATGTGCAGCAGACGAGAGAAAATTACAGTGATGTGCAATTAATGGCAGATGGCAGAAAATGACAATTTGTGCAGTAAATGGCAAGAATTACATGTGTGCAAGAAATGAGATGGAATGCTAATGATGTTCAGTTGATGGCAGGAAATTACAATGTTGTGCAAGAATGAGATTGGAATGCTAATGATGTTCAGCTGACGGCAGACATGCTTACAATGCTTACAATAAATGACAGGAAGTTACAGTGACGTGCATTTAAACGACATCAATGGCAGGGAATTTGAATAAAGTCCGACAACTACCAGTAACATACGATGTGTGTAGCAAAAAGAAAGACATTACGAAAGTGTCATTAAATGTAGGAAATTACGATGACTCGCATACACGACAGGATGGAAGAAAATCACAATGACAGCCTTTAAATTGCAGAAAATTAGGGTGATGTGCAGTATATGAAAAGGCATTTGAACGATATGCCACTCTATTGGAACATTACGCACATTATAATACTTTATAACTTTGTAGGAAACAATGACATGAAGGGATTGAGGAAGAAAAAAAAACTGGCGTTTAAAAAATAACAGATAAATTCCAGTCATTACATTCAGCCCACCACGGTGGCTACAGAAGCAGGAGCAGAAGATTAAAATGACGTGTGATTCCCGGGGCTCGGTGCTGAAGACCTCTGAAGTGTAGGAACCTGTGAACAGTTCTTCAGTGAGGTGCCCCAATGACTGTGCATTGAGTTAAGGAGGAAAGGAGGAGGAGGAGAGGGAGGGGAAAGGAGGAGGAGAAAGGAAAAAGGAGGAGGAGAAGGAGGGAGGAAGGAGGAGGAGGAGGAAAGGAGGAGAAGGAAGAGGAGAAGGAGGAGGGGAAGGAGAAGGAGGAAGGAGAGAGAAGAAGGAGGAGAAGAAGAAGAAGAGGGAAGAGAAGAAGAAGAAGAAGAAGAGAGGAGGAGGAGGAGGAGAGGAGGAGGATGGAGGAGAGGAGAAGGAGGAGGAGGAGGAGGAGGAGAGAGGAGGAGGAGGAGGATGAAGGAGAAGGAGGAGGAGGACAACATGAAGCAAATGGCATGAAGTACATTGTTATTCAGCATACTGTAGTAAGCTGCAATCAAACTGAATGAAAGACGAGTAGATAAACAATGTGCAATTCATTCCGAAACATAATGGCGTGTAACAGCTAAAATGTTAATCAGAACCCTCATCCAGACTACATTAACTGCTTGCTATACTGTCAGAGGGCAAACCAACAGCCAACGGACGTCAAGGTCAGGAGAGAAAGTGGCGATGGGTCGGCGCAACACTGCGGAAGGAGCCCTCTAACATCACCAGGCAGGCGTTCGAGTGGAACCCGCAGGGCAAGAGGAAGCGAGGGCGCCCAAAGCAGACCTGGAGGAGGAGCTTGCTAAACGAGCTGAGAGCCTCCAGCCTGACCTGGGGGGAGATCAAGACCTGTGCCAGGGACAGACGGAGGTGGAAGGTTGCTGTTGAGGCCCTATGCTTCTCCAGGAGCGAAGAGGACTAAGTCAAGTAAGTCAAGGCATACTGTAGAAGTTGTAGTAAAATTCAAGGAATAACAGGTAACAAATAATGTACAATGAATTTCAAACCATCATTTTGATGTGCAATAACAATGACGATTAATCAGAACTTTCATCTGAAGGATTTTGAAGGACGGGTTTGAGCCCACACAGATCGAAGAGAAAGTCTCCTCTAACATCACTGTTTGAACCAGGGATTTGAAACAAGGCCCCCATAGATTTAAAAGAACGATGATGTATTCATGAGTCCAACCTACCCCCCCCCCCCCCCCCCCCACACACACACACACTTTTCTTTTATAAACAGTTGCTTTGATTCACTACAGAGTACCCCTTCAATCAATAATGTGTGCGGAGCAGGTTCGTTTCTGACGGGGGAGAGTCTTTGAATATGGGATCGAGGGTCATTTGGAACACTGCATTATGACACAAGGGGTTAACTGCCGAAATTTGATCCTGCGCCACTGAGAGTTCGCTCCAGTTCACTCGCATCATCTGACAAAATGTCAGCACGACCGAAGATGGGCAGGAGATAACGCAAAGATTTCGATGAATGTTTGTACTTCTGACCATGTAACAAATGTCTCAAAATGCCATAGGAACATAAACTTCCAAAGTCCGAATGCTAAGTTCATGTCGTTTCTGAATTAATGACTTTTCTACAGAATAAAAAATATTTATTTCGTTGTCATTTTTGCTCAATGAAATCAACATTGTAGGAAACAACAGGACGGTCCATTGAATATAAAACAGGTGAAATGGATGTGTAGCACTCTCTCTCTCTCTCTCTCTCTCTCTCTCTCTCTCTCTCTCTCTCTCTCTCTCTCCTCTCTCTCTCTCTTCTCTCACACACACACACACACACACACACACACACACACACACACACACACACACACACACGCGCCGCGCGCGCGCGCGCCGCGCATTTATTTATCGCGTGTCTGTTGTTTGTTGCTTCTTTGCATAATTATGCAAAAACGACTGACCCTATGTTAACTTAACGTCGTCAAAAGATGGAATGTTGCCTGGAATTAATCGAATCATTTAGATTTGGAGGCGAATCTGATTCATGGATCTTGTGTAGGCCTTTAGTTGTACATGACTGTAACCTGCTTCACAAAGTGTTACTAAGTCTGTACAGCCAGGACATAATCAATGATGCGATACCCTCAATGTGATTATGAAGTAGCATTTTTATACTGGTTCATGTATGTTTGAACCATATCAATGCAAATAGTAGTTTTACGGAAGTCTGCACTGAGCCAAATGCCATTCTCATTCTCCATTGTTTTTTTTTTATTGTTTTTTTTTTTTTTTTACAATTTTCGCAGGTGACCGGTTTAAACACCGAAGTGGAATGAGTTTTTCTTTCAATTCACAAAGGAACTTGACAAACAATTTGAATGTGGTTTGTACCTCATTCCAGCCTGTGCCCTATTTCAGTGTC
>CM031616.1:22062877-22065377 GCA_018398815.1 Conus ventricosus | reverse complement strand
CCAATTTCCTCAAGTGCCCTTCACAGTATTTAGTAGGCAATGCAAGGGGGCGTGGTACTGATCACTCCCTCTGGTACCCTTCACAGAATGTCAGTGGATAATGCGCAGTATTAGATGTGGATGATAGTGGAACGCGTGGTGATGCCAATACTCTCTTTGTGTCCTTCACAGTATTAGATGTGGATGATAGTGGAACGCGTGGTGATGCCAGTACTCTCTTGTGTCTTTCACAGTATTAGATGTCGATGATAGTGGAACGCGTGGTGATGCCAGTACTCTCTTGTGTGCTTCACAGTATTAGATGTGGATGATAGTGGAACGCGTGGTAATGCCAGTACGCTCTTGTGTCCACAGAATTAGATGCGGATGATTGTGGAACGCGTGGTAATGCCAATGCTCTCTTGTGTCTTTCACAGTAGTAGATATGGATGATAGTGGAACGTGTGGTAATACCAGTGCGCTCTGGTGTCTTTCACAGTAGTAGATATGGATGATAGTGGAACGTGTGGTAATACCAGTGCGCTCTTGTGTCTTTCACAGTATTAGATGTGGATGATAGTGGAACGTGTGGCAATACCAGTGCTCTCTTGTGTCCTTCATAGCTTTTCAGTGAGTCATGCCAGAACGTGTGGTTGTTCAGTTCCTTCTTGTTTCCTTCCTGGTGTTTAAGCGGGCAGTGAGGGGGCGCTTGGTAGGGCCAATCCCCTCGTGTGCCTTTCACAGTATTCTTGATGGCAACGCAAAAACGCTTGGTGTATCGATTCCCCCTCTTCTGCTCTGCAGTATTTCAAGGCAGGAACACGCGGTAAACCCAATTTCCTCTTTTGTCTTTCACACTATTTAAGTGAGCGATGCGGGAACGTTTGGTGTGACAATCCCCTCTTTAGTCCTTCACACTATTTTAGTGAGCAACAACGCAGGTACGTTCGGTAGTGACGATCCCCTCTTTAGTCCTTCACACTATTTTAGTGAGCAACAACGCAGGTACGTTCGGTAGTGACGATCCCCTTTAGTCCTTCACACTATTTTAGTGAGCAACAACGCAGGTACGTTCGGTAGTGACGATCCCCTCTTTAGTCCTTCACACTATTTTAGTGAGCAACAACGCAGGTACGTTCGGTAGTGACGATCCCCTCTTTAGTCCTTCACACTATTTTAGTGAGCAACAACGCAGGTACGTTCGGTAGTGACGATCCCCTCTTTAGTCCTTCACACTATTTTAGTGAGTAATGCAGGTACGTTCGATTGTGACATTCCCATCTTTAGTCCTTCACACTATTTTAGTGAGCAACAACGCAGGTACGTTCGGTAGTGACGATCCCCTCTTTAGTCCTTCACACTATTTGTGTGAGCAATGCAAGAACGTTTGGTAGTCACAATGTCCTTTTGTATCCTCCACACTATTTGTATGAGCAATGCAAGAACGTTTGGTAGTGACAATCCTTCTTTAGTCCTCCACACTATTTTAGTGAGCAATGCAAGAACGTTTGGTAGTGACAATCCCCTCTTTAGTCCTCCACACTATTTAGTGAGCAATGCAAGAACGTTTGGTAGTGACAATCCCCTCTTTAGTCCTCCACACTATTTGTATGAGCAATGCAAGAACGTTTGGTAGTGACAATGTCCTTTTGTATCCTCCACACTATTTGTATGAGTAATGCAAGAACGTTTGGTAGTGACAATCCCCTCTTTAGTCCTTCACACTATTTGTATGAGTAATGCAAGAACGTTTGGTAGTGACAATCCCCTCTTTAGTCCTCCACACTATTTGTATGAGTAATGCAAGAACGTTTGGTAGTGACGATCCCCTCTTTAGTCCTTCACACTATTTGTGTGAGCAATGCAAGAACGTTTGGTAGTCACAATGTCCTTTTGTATCCTCCACACTATGTGTGTGAGCAAAGCAGTAACGTTTGGTAGTGACAATCCCCTTATTTTGTTCTTAACACTAATTTAGTTTTGGCTCCTCACATTCTGCTGTCTTTGGGACTTAAGTTGTTTATCTCCTCTTCACTTCCGTGTGTTGAGTTACTGTCAAGGTCTTGGGTATCAGCAAGTTCATATTGACTGTCGTTGGTTAGCCGTGGAGGCATCCTCAGCTGAGGTGATGTTCTTCCGCACTACCTCCATGACTTAACAATGAATGAATTAATAGGGGGGTCTTTGTGGGTGACGTCCCTTGCGTGTAGGATCAGAACACGCACCACTGAACACCTCATTTCAATGACTCAACAGAAGAGCTGTGTCTCCTCTGGTGAATTGCTTTATGACGTCTTGATATTGGCTGCTCGTGGACGGGCATGAAAAATGCCATGGCTAAAAAAAAATCGCATACAGACAAATATTCACGGATGTTAACAGACAGATAAAGAAAGGCTCGTAATATCGCTCTCTTTTTCATGTAGGCTACTTTTCCTGTATTCCAGTCTTCAATCTTCACACACCCAAGCTTGGAACATCCCTTTTGGGGGGTGGGGGTATTTCGTTGCTTGTTCTGGGC
>CM031616.1:22059676-22061877 GCA_018398815.1 Conus ventricosus | reverse complement strand
GTTTAGTTCATGATATCTGAAAAAAATAACTTTTATTCAATGTACAGCACAATTCTTTTTTTTTTCCCCCTTTTTCTTTTTTTTAATCAAAATCGGATTTTACAAGGCCCTAAGAGAGGATAGTGCGCTTTGAGATTTCGATAAACAACAATTCCATATTTGTCAGTCATACACATAATCCGTATATAATTTTGATTTGAGAAAAACGCAAAAAACGAATACTAATGATAATAACAATGATAATAATAATAATAATAATAATAATAATATTAATAATAATATAATAATAATTATAATAATAATAATAATAATAATAATGATGATGATGATGATGATGATGATGATGATGATGATGATGATGATGATGATGATGATGATGATGACGATAACAATAACTATAATGATGATGATGATGATGATGATGATGATGATGATGATGATGATGATGATGATGATGATGATGACGATGGTGATGATGTTAACCACGACAATAACAACAAAAACAACACAAATAATAACAATATTCACAACAATATAGAGATAACCAGAAATGTCAAAGAACCATAGTATCTATAATGTCTGTAATCTCTAAACTTCTCCATGTAGATAACAATAATCCTATGAGAGGTAAGAAATGATGTCAGATCCTCAGACGGACCACAACCCACACGGATCACATTTATCAAAAGTACTTAAAGAATCAGAGCTTATATATTTCTCCCATTAAAATGCCCGAGTAACTCAATAGTTGATACAACTGTACACACCCGAGCAAGCAAACAGACAAAACTCACTCACAATGACAACCGCGCAAAAGCACAATGCAACAAAGTGGAAGCAGCACAGAGCAAGGAACAGGACCAGACAGAGAGAGGTAGTATAATTATGTAAATGTGCATTCATATATTCAACTACTCCTTAAGAATGTCTTAAAGCTTACATGAATTCCGTGGTTCTTGATTCAGTGAGCAACATAACAGAAGAAGGGAGAGAGAAACGTATTCAGTCATTGCAAAATAACGAATGGAGCTAGAAACCTAAACCTACCACCGAAACGTAGCTGAGATAATGAGACTTTAAATAATTAAGATGGTTTTAAACAAATATCAAATAAATGTTAGCGAACAAACAAAAAAAAAACCGTGGACAAACGAATCACAAGACAAAACACGACGCGTTTCGACTCTTAGGTCTTCTTCAGGCAAGATACAAAACAATTGTTACAACGAAAATGAACAAGCGATCACTTATCTGCAACCACTTCAGCGCAAGATGGGTTTTCATTCAACACCTGTTTTGCGCTGAAGTGATTCAAGATAAGTGATCGTTGTTCATTTTTGTTGTAATAATTGTTTTGCATCTTGCCTGAAGAAGACCTAAGAGGTCGAAACGCGTCGTGTTTTGTCTTGTGATTCGTTTGTCCAGGTGTTTTTTTTTGTTTTGTTTTTTTGTTTTTGGTTCGCTAACATTATTTAGATTTGTTTACTTTTCCGCCTGCAGTCATCTCACTTTGCAGCTAGATCTAAGACAGTTTAGATAAATTTGTAGTTTTCTGGGGACAGATATAAGACGAATTCAGGAGGGAGCGGATCCACTCATAACAGGTGTAATGCTGCCAGACAGCACAGAAGGCTGGACTTAAACAACATTATGTCAAAACGATAATGTTACCTTTAACCTCAATAAGTATATCTTAAATAAATGTTAGCGAACCCCCAGGAGAACGTGGACAAACGAGTCACAAGACAAAACACAACGCGTTTCGACCTCTTAGGTCTTCCTCGGGTGATACATAAACGAATAGATCGCTTAGGGTTCAACGCCTTCTTCCTTGCGCTGAGCTGAACCCTAAGCGATCTGAAGCGATCAAAGCTAAGTGAATTTTCATTGTTTTATTCGTTTATGTATCACCCGAGGAAGACCTAAGAGGTCGAAACGCGTTGTGTTTTGTCTTGTGACTCGTTTGTCCACGTCTCTGGGCGGTTCGCTAAACATTTATTTAAGATTTGTTTAGATTTTCCGCCTGCAGTCGTCTCGCTTTGCAACTAGATCTCAATAAGTATGTTGGTAAGCTAACTACGAAGAGGTATAAATAAAAGCAGAACAACATTAGCAAAAAATATGGTATAGAGGCATCACTGACTGTATAAATTGTAAGAAAATATACTATAGCGACCGGTTTTCTGGTAGTACTTTTCGAC
>CM031616.1:22049676-22052176 GCA_018398815.1 Conus ventricosus | reverse complement strand
AGGATGAAGAGCGGTATTCAAAGCAGATGTGACTAAGAGAGCAAGACATGAAAGATAACATAACTTGGTGTTACAATTTAAAAGGGAGACAAGAGAGGGGGAACTTTTGTGAAAGACGTCAAAGCAATAATGACGCGTTGCAAGCCTCCTTTTATTTAGGCCTCTCGCTTTTAGATCTTTGTATTTTCCGTCAGTGTGGTGCTATTATTGATTTGTTTAAAACGTTTGGAAAGTGAATGTATGCCTGATTGTTCAGTATTGTTTTGGATCGATTGATAATGCGATTGGAATATTCAAGATTATGTTAGAATGTTCTCCAGGTTTCCGTAAGTTGCTAGTGCATTGCCGAAGGTTCGAAAATGTTGTAGAAACTGACCGAATTACATTTGCATACGCTCATCACAATTTGACTGGTTTAAGCTTACTGATATGCAGAATATTCTAGAAACGAATAATCGAGTAGGTTCGAGAATATTCTTTCGATATCATACAAAAGAATGAGAGCTGTGCGACTGGGAGAGGACACACAGACAAGAGAGAGAGAGAGAGAGAGAGAGAGAGAGAGAGAGAGAGAGAGAGAGAGAGAGAGAGAGAGAGGAGAGAGAGAGAGGAGAGAGAGAGAGAGAGAGAGAGGGAGAGAAGATTTTGAAGAGTTCTAGTCAAGAAGTGTACGAGTCTTCATTGAGTTTGAGTCTTGTCAACGAGAAGCTGCCATTAGTAGAATATTCGCTGCTGTATGTACGATTGAGTTCCTGTACGACTTATTGAACTGAAGGTCAGTGGTTTGTTTTTGTTCCTATATTCTTCAACGTTGTAAATAAAAGGATCCTCTTCGTTTCAATACGCGCTGGTGTACTTTGTCGTCTGCGAGCTGAACACCTACCACATGATCTACAACAAACTCTTACAAGGTAGAGTACTGCACTTACCTTGTACTGAGGAAGTTCAGCGCATTTAGCATTGTAACACTTGGCACAGTTGCTTTCTTTGTTTTATCATCTTCGATGAGAATTCCAGACTGCGATGTTGATGATGATACACACCGTCCGTTCAGGTTTAGGACTACGTGACATACCCGCTTTCTCTGCCTCAGTTCCTAATGGCATCACCAGGCCCCAGACATTCAGACACCTTGCAGTGTTGGTCATCAAAGGCCGGGTAGCCCACTTCAAAGACGGATCTGTGAGGTGGGAGTTCCCTGTCGTCCCAGTTCAGCCCAGAACTCCGTCCACTGTGTGTACGAACTGACCGGAGCCAACACATCTCACAGTTCAATTGATTATACAGGAATATTATACCTACAGTCTGCCACCCAATTTTCTGTCCATGAGGCTAACCAATGCAACGTGGTGGTTGATATAGCTAGATGGAATGGCAGAGTAAGGGGGGGGGGGGGGGGGTGGTACTCGTCTTGTATACGTCTTTTTACGTAATGCATCAAAGACTCAAAATCAAGTCTTCAGGTTTGCCACGACGATGCAAATCACAAAGATAAGCCTATGGGGGAAGAGAAAGGACATGGATTAAGCTTTCTAATGTTAATGAAGACAATGAAATCAATGTGTTACTATTGTTATTGTTGTTGTTGTTGTTGCATGCTGTTGTCGTCGTCGTCGTCATTGTTGTTACTGTCTAAATTTAAAGCCACCTTCAGACATTACCCGAAGTCCACTTATTTGAGATCCATCCCAAACAGCTACATTTAGGTCGGGTCCTATCGCATCCCCCAGCATCGGTAGTCCATGGAGAGCAATCACTTCAGGTTATTACCAGGCAGCTCGCCAGACAGGGCAGCAGTCAAGTCACCTCGGTACTGTTGAATAGTACCTCACCATGCTGCTGCCCCCCCCCCCCCAGCTCACCTACCCGACAACAATAATTGTTTCATAGCTGAACCAGCATGAGACAGTGTCCCCCTCTTGAAGATCAAAGCTTTGTATAGTTGAAAAATATTTCATCATTTATTAGTCTATAGGAAACGTTCGTTCCTGTTTCTTAATGCTTGAAAGAAGACGAATGAACTTTGCGTTGAAAGCAACGATGAATTGACGTACCTAACGTTGATGAAGAGGATGAATTGACGTACCTAACGTTGATGAAGAGGATGAATTGACGTACCTAACGTTGATGAAGAGGATGAATTGACGTACCTAACGTTGATGAAGAGGATGAATTGACGTACCTAACGTTGATGAAGAGGATGAATTGACGATACCTAACGTTGATGAAGAGGTTGAATTCACGTACCTAACGTTGATGAAGAAGATGAATTCAGTTTTTTCGGTGTTGATGATGAAGAGGACTTCACATTCTTCTGTTGAAGAAGAGGATTCACATTCTAGTGTTGATAAAGAGGATTTCAAAGTTGAATTTTAATGAAGTTTTATTTTAATTCTGTAGTTGCTGAAAATGATGTTAAAATCTAGTTTTTAAACAAAATAAAAAGTTCCACGTTCTGTTTGAAGTTATGTTCAAGGTCGGGTTTTAGGGAAATAACTGA
>CM031616.1:22041095-22049576 GCA_018398815.1 Conus ventricosus | reverse complement strand
TTTTTTGGAGGGCACATTCACTTGCTGGTTTTAACATTCATGTCTCACCTTGGACGGGCCCTGCGGATTGTCCTGCGGCGTCTTCTTCTCCTGATCGCTCATTTTTTTTATTGCGATTAAATTTAATATGATCAAAATTAATATGATTAAAAGTAATTAATCCCATGATAAATGGGCAAAACATTGTCCCCCAAATCTGTAATACATGTCACATGCAAGAGTTTCTAGGGACTTGTTTAAAACCGATCTGTGATAAATCGTATTTTAAATCTTCTTCTGAATCAACCGCGCCATCTTACTTACTAACTTAGCATATAGACTAATCATTGTCTGACCCACCGATCTAACCATTTTTGACCCTAGCTGTGCTTCGTACCTAGCGTAGTACTTCTCAACGTCTGAATGTAGACAGTTGCTGAATCTGTTCAATACTTAGTTCAACACCTAAATATTGTCTAGTTTTCCCACACGCAGCCAGAAGAGTATAATCTTTTCTTATGGCAGTTGTCTACGGAGTAGTCTGCTTGCTCCTCGCACTTTAATAGTTTCGTCACAATCCATTTTTAAAAACAATAAAAAATAATATAATACTTTTAAAACCATGAGTTTAACGTTGGTTTAATTATTCAGTGCCTATAGTTGGTGTTATAGTTTATTCTACCCTTGCAAAATGTTGTTAGGAATAAAACCGCCCAACATGGAAAGATAGAAGATTCGCCAAAACAGTTGCAAACCTTATTTTTAGCTTTAACAACAAAAGATTATCTGATTAAAAAGCACATAGACAGTCTTTCGTATTATGATTATTTTAATTATTTTTTAGTTAATAAAAGATGAGTGAAAAAAAGATTATCAATACAATTTACCATTCTGCTGTGATTAGTGGTCTTAGTATTGGCTATAGCGTGTTAGCAAAAAAACATGTTTAAAATGAAGCCGGCGGATCTAGGAAGGTTAGACATTGAGGACGTTGTTAAGGTTATAGTTGTAATCACTGCAGGGATTGCGTCAAAAGACTTTCTTGTTACACAGGGGATTATCCCAGAAAATATTAGTTCATAGAAAGATTAATCTAGAAAATATGATATTATAAAAAGATGGCGGGAGTAGTTATGATGGTAGGAGGGGCTATTGTTAACGCTTTGGCCTTCTCTGGAAGCAATTATATGTTTAGTAAATTGAGGTCTGATGAAGAGAGAGCAAGACATAATAAGGCAATAGAAGATTTAGCCAAGGCAAGAGACGCTTATGAGAAAAGACGAATTGCTCACTTAGACTTTATTAATAAAAAGTTAGAGAACAGGACATGCAGAGCACACATTTACAGACGTTGATGAGGCAATGAATGAGTATTACTTAGTGACAGGAAAGAAGTTTCTGACATCGCCACCGCCAGAACTGTCTGACTTTATGAGCATCTGAGGAACAGAAGACTGCAGAGATAGCTTTTATTGCAGTTGGCATGACCTCGGTCTATCTTGTCGCTCACTTTCTTGTGTAAAATAAAATGCATTTAAAATATGGATAAAATATATTATTCTCCAAAGGGTATTGGAAAGGAAAGACTGCTATTGAAAAACTGAGTACAGCTGCTAGAGTGTCTGAATCAGATGCGAAAGACTGGCTTTCAAAACAGGCAATTTTGGCAAATATATCTTCCTGCTCCAAAAAGAATAATAAGACCTAGATTTGTTAACTCAGTTCCTAATGACACCCTCCAGATGGACTTGCTGTATCTTCCACATGACAAAGTTAGAAGAAAAAAGTTTAAGTATGCTCTGACAGTTGTTGACATGGCTTCAAGATACAAAGACGCTGAGCCTTTAACAGATAAAAGCTCAACTGCTGTGGCTGTGGCTTTACAACAATATACATGCGAGGCCCATTAAAGCATCCTAGGATATTCAGGTTGATGATGGAAAAAGAGTTTAAAGGTTCTGTAAACCAACTGTTTTTTAAAACATCATGTTACAGTTAAGAGAGGGATCCCAGGCAACCATCGATCACAAGCCCTAGTAGAAAACTTTAATAAAATTTACCCTTGAACCCCTTTTTTCCCCAAATTCCAATTCCCCGGAGCAATTATGGACCCCCTACAAAGTAAAAAACCTTAAAAATTTTACAGAAAACGAAAACACCGAAGGGGTTTTAGGAGATTGCCACATTCCTTACTCCCCCATGAAAAATTTGAAAAATTTTAAAAAGAAACCCGGTTCTTAAACCAGAAAACCCGCTTAATCAAAAAAAAAAAAAATTAGCATTACTGAAGTTTGGGAGGGGGGCTCAAAAACCCCTTTCCGTTTGGCAAAAGTAAATACGTATGCCCCGGGAAGGCAAAAGGGGGAATGTTGGGAATTTAGAGCCACCGACCCCTATATGGAGCGAAGAGGAATATGAATTTTTGAACGAATTTATAAAAAACCCCCCCTCCCTTTTATTATTTAAGAGAAACTCTTTTGCTACCCGGTGCTCCCTACGTTTTTAAAAAGGCCTCCCCCTTAAAAGCCCTTTTGTTCGTGAAGAGCTGCAATTTGCCCCAAACCAAACACTTTTGGGAAAACAAAAAAAAGTGTTTGTTTAAACTTAAAATTTTAAATTTTTTTGTTTTTAAATTTTATTTTTTGGCCTTTTTTGGGTTTAAACCGATCAGGGGTTTTTTTGTTTTTCAATGTTCTGTTTAAAGGGGGAAATCAGTGTCTACCTGTCGTGAAGTAAAAGCCCTTTCTCCATTTCCTTTTTGAAGTTAAATTTTTTTTGCCGTTGTAATCACACCGTCAGCCAAAAGCTTTAAAATTTTTTCGTCCGTAATGTTTTTTCATTAATGATTTCCCTTATTCTTAATCTTAAAAGGGAAACAAAGTTTGCTGATCAAAGGCCCAAAAATGGCAGGGGGCCCTTTTGAAAATTTTGGGAATTTTTTTTTTAAAACAGCGTTTTACAATCATAGAAAAGGCCCCCCTTAAACCTAAACCAAGGGCCCCCCAAAAGGCTAAAGGGGGCTGGCCCCCCCCAAGCCCCAATTTACTAAAAGAGAAAACGCCAAACCCACCCACTTACGCTTGCAACAGGATGACCCGTAATTACATAAAAAAAGGATTTTTTTTTAAAGCTTTAGCAAAATTTTTTTCTGAAACCCCTTTATTTTTTTCCCAATTTCGTTTTTTCTTTTTCCCTTTTGGGGGTTCAGTTTTTTGGTTTTAAAACCTTTAAACTTTTGAACCTCCTTTTTTTTTAATTAAGATTATTTTATTAATTAATTTATACATATTTTTTTTATTAATCCTTTCTGGCACATTAAATTAAACAGATTTAAAACCGCAAAAAAAATCAACATACTTAATGAAAAAAAGGGTAAAGTAACTTTTAAAGTTTGTCTTTGTAAACCCTTAAACCGTAACTTTGTCAGATGATACATGAGGGGGGTTTTATTTCATCCCCGTTTTTAGAAATTTGGCACTAACAAATTTAAAGGGGGGGCATTCCAAAGGGTTTTAAAGCCTTTATTTGTACCCTCAAAATTACGAAATGTTCTGGAAAAATTTTGAAAACCCCCTTTCTCGGAGAAATTTTAAATAAGCAAAAAAAAAAACATCGTCAATTTGCCTGGAAAAGGCCCTTTAAAAGCTTTGGGGGGTAAATTCTAACCCAAGGGTTTTTCCCCCCCCCCACAAAAAGTTTGGGAAACTTCTTTCTCTGAAGCAAAAATTTTCAGTCCCTCCCCAAGTATTTCAATCTGTTTTTTTGTTGTTTCCGGGAAAAAGGGTAACAAAAAATGAGCCCCTGCATTAAAACCCCTTTTAAAAAAATTTTTTTTTTTATCATAGAAATAATTGGGGTCCGTTATTCAAATTTAAATTTTCCAGTAAATTTTAAGGAAAGCAACGCCCAACCCTTCGTCTTTTAAATGAATTTTGTTTTTCATGTTTCCCAAAAAACTTTTTCCCCTTTAAATTTTTTCTGTTCAAAGGGGGGATATTGCTGTCGTTTTTGGTTTTAATTTCTGTTCTTTTTGTAAAACCCCCGTCACCCGGGTTGGTATTAAATCCAAAAAATTTTCCCTGGCACTCCTATTGGGATCAAACTCAGTTGGGTTCGGCTGGGTTTTTTTAGCTCTACTTGCGTGCATTTAGGAGCTATTTCCCCGTTTTTGATTCGGCCCTCGAGACTTTTTTTTTAATTTTAAAAAATTATAATAAAAAAAATTGTATAAGCAATTAATAAAAAACAATTTTACAAAAAAAACAAACGTTTAATTAAACCCGGGGGGGTTCCAGTCCGTAAGTTTTGCTTAGCGTGCTTAGTTTTTTTCTAAATTTGCTCCTTTTTTTTTTTAAAACTCATCTTTGTCCCTTTTTATTTTTATTTTCCTTTAAAACCTTTTCTTAAAAAACAAATTTTTGTCCTTAGGGGGTAAAAAATAAACTGATTTTAACTGCGATCAAAAAGTTTTTTAAAGACACCCTTTTATATTTTTGATTTTAAAGACCCCATACAAAAAACAAGGCGTGGCGCCCACTAAGGCTACTTTGAAAAAACCCTTTTTTGGGTTTTTTTTTAACAATGTCCCGTTAAAGCCAAACAGTCATCAATAAAAAAAACGGGTTTTCAGTTCCCTCAAAATAGTCTATGTAATGTTAAAAAAAGGGTCGTTTCATTTGGGGGGGTTGGGACCCACTAAAAATTTTTTAAAATCTTATTTTCCCCCAAATAAACTTCCTTTCTTTAAAAGACTTGTTGTTTTAATGGTTGTGAAAAATTATAACAATTTGTCTTAAGGGAAACCTGTATATTTTTTGGGTAACAAATCAAGTAAAAGACTTTTTTCCCCACACCCAGTAATCCCAAAAATAAGAGAACAGTGGGGTTTCTTTAAGGGAAAAAAAAAACTTCAAGCTATCCATTTTTTTTAAATTAAAATTTTTTTCCCTTCGGCATTTTTAAAAAAAAACCCGCGCCCTTTTTTTTTCTGTTTTCCCCAATTTTTTAAAACTGAGCTTCCCCAACCAAAAAAAACGTCCTTTTTTTTTGGGGCCGTTTCCATCTGCTTTCTTGTAAAAATTTTTTTTTTAACCTTTCTTGCCCTACCCTTTCTCCATTTCCAAACAATCTTTTGTCAAATTTTAGATCAAAAAAATCCGGGCCACAGTCCATATTTGGTTTTTAATTTTAGTTTTCGAGTCTTTAACATCTTAAAGGCGGGGGTTTTTACATAAAAGGATCAACTCCGGATCCCCTTTGCCCTACCTCCAAAAATTTTTCCCTTATTTCATCAAAGGGGGTTGGTGAGGAAAAAGTCCCCCGACCCAAAAACCCAACTAAATCAGCCCCTTCCCCTTTATTTGCAAGTCAACCTTTCCCCAAAATTTTTTTTGGATTTTTTAAAAACGCTTCTGATTTTTCTAAAAAGGAGTTTTTCCTTCAGTAAACAAGAAAAAAAATTTCCTTTTAAAAGATTCAGGACTGTTTTTGATGTATTTTCCAGAGAGGGCTTCTTTTTTTATTTTCGTAGTGGATGCAGAACTCTTTCAAAAAAAAAAACTTTTTTTAAATTTTTTATGGGGTTTAAAGATTTTTCCCTGGCCATTGGGGGTTGGGAAAAAAATAAAACCCTTCAAGAGAGATGTCACTAATTGGGGTTATTTGGGTTTTTTCAGGGTTTTCAGACAAAACGACGAATCGCTAGGATTAAATGTAAAGTTAAAAAAAGGGAAAAGTTTTTTTTTTAAAGGGTGGGGCCTTGGTTTAGGCATTCCCTTTCTTTAACAGCTCTAAAAATTTTCTACGGGGTTTGCAGAAAACCTTGTTCCAAATGCTTCGGCAAACGCTTACCCCTTTAGCATCTTTCCTTTGCACCCTCCCCTTTAAGCCTGTGCTTGAGGCCTTTTGGGGGGTTTTGTTTTCCCTGAAAAAAACTTTCTCTTTCCTTTTTTTTTTTAGGCACCCATAGATCGAATAAAGGGAAAAAAAGGGTCCTCCCTCGCTTAGTACAAAGACTTCTCTGCCCTCCAGTTTTTTGCCATATTTTTTAAACGATGGCCCTCCCCCAAATTAGAACAAAAAACATTAGGACTTTTCGCATTTTAATATCTATTTAAAAGGTTTATTTTAAAGCAGTGTCCGGGGCATTAAAAACATCGTCGGGGCCAAGATCAGGGAACTTTACTTTTTAAATTTTTGCCCAAAGGCTAAAAACTGTTGAGGGAAAGTATTCACACTAATTACAGCCCTGTTTAAAAAAATTCCCTTTTTAAAATTTAGGCAGAGGATCCCTTTTCCCGCCCAAAGGTTTTTTAAACTTTTAAATTTTAAAGGGCCGGACTTTAGCCCTTTTTCAGAATTTGGGGGGGCAAGAGTTTCCCAACCAAATTGGGAAATAAATTTGGCCTTTTTTCAAGTTTTAGGCCCCAAGAAAAAAAGATGAAAAAAATGCAAAAATTTTGAAAACGGGGGTTTTAAATGAGGGGGAAACATTTAAAAAAAACAATTAAAACGTTCTCCATTGCCTATGCGTAAAAATCCTGGGGTTTTTAATGAGGCTCAAAGGAAAATTTAAGGGGGCGAACTAAAAAAACAATTTAGAAAAATTGGTGGTTGGATGGGAAGAGATAGAAGAAAAAAAAAAAAAAAAAAACTGGGCGGGATGCAGATGATAACAATTTGGGACGAGAAAAAAGGCTAGAATACGCAGAAAATACAGGTTTTAATGCTACAAAGGGGGGGCCGGGGTTAGAAGTGCTGTCTACAAACGGGCCCGCACCCTAGCATCACAAAAAGCAGAAAAAGAGAAACTAAAAAACAGAATATTTTATAAAACACTACGCTGCAAAAAAATAAGACCTTTTTTAAGGGAACGGGGGATTACAATAGTTAGTAATTAACAGTGTTGGGTTTGCTATCTAACACTCTTTAAAGGTTTTTAAACCCGAAGTGCCCAACAGGGCCAGTAGCGCCCCGCCCCAAACCCCCCGGTTTTAAAAAATTTGGGAATTAGAAAAAAATTTCACCCTTTTAGAAAAATTTATTAAAAAAGTTAGCAGCCAAAGCGTTTGGATGCTCTGCCTGGCAAAATGGGCAGTGTTTTAAAGTTGGGTTTTGTTTACTATAGGTAAGGTGGGGGAAATTTGGCTGACCATTTTTTGGCTTTGGGTGCTAGCTCCCGGGTTTAAAAAAAAAATTTTTTATGAAAAAAAGTATGGCTAATCCAGTAAAAGTTAAAAATCCCAACAAGGCTGCCCCTTTTGGGCAAAGTATGACTGTCAGTTTGAGGAACATTAACGGGGGAAAAGTGTTTTCCGGAGGGTTTTTCTGGCGGGGGGAAAAATAACTGGGGGGGGATCGATTTTGGTTTCTTCGGGGTTTAGGTATTTTCTTTAAAACGGAAAGGGGGCGGGGCCTTGTGTTTAAGCTTTTAATTTGTGCCCAATTTTGGGTGGGTCCCACTTTTTGGGGAGGATTTCATTGGTTAAAATTTCTGTATCTTTGGCCAATCTGGATCTAAGGTAAAGGGGGTGCATGTAAAACCCCCTTTAACCTACAAAAAATTTTAAAACCCCTTTGCCCTAGCATTTTGGAAAGAAGGGGTTTTTTGATACCTTTGTATGTGGCGGGCAAATAAAAGGCACAGAGTTAATAGCATCTTTTAAATTTAAAGCTAGAAAATTTTTTTTCGGGCATCAAAGCCTGTAGATTGATCTACTATGCAGACTTGGCCCGTTTCTTGTGCTCCTAATACACACCAAAAGTATGTCCGTATGGAGTCATTAAGCCCTTTTCACTTTCCCGGCATTTTTAAAACCTTCACCCTTTTTTCCCAAATAAATGGGTTTTAGGCATTAGGGTGGTTTTTTTTCTATTTTACCCCAATCGAACTTGTGCGGGTTTTGGGTTTGGGAAAAAGGTGTGGCCAGGCCCGTTCAAAAAGTATATTTCTTTTTGCGCCCCCCAAATCCCAAAGTGCCTAACCCAGATTGCGGTCTAAACTTTTGTTTAAAATCGTTTTAAGGTCAAAGGTTTTTTTTCGTTTTTTCAGAAATTTTTTCATAGCGGGTTTTTGTTTCCCTTGGGCTGTTGAATGGAAAAAAAAGCGTTGTCGGGTTTGGGAAGAACTACTTGGAGTTCAGTTAGGATTCGTCTGTACTGGTTTAAAAAACTTAAAAATTTATATGCCTTACTAAAAGATTGGGTGGGGTTTAAATGGTTTTTCCTTTTGAAAAAACCCCCCAAACCATAGTTGCCCCAAAAATAAAAGGCAAAATTTTTAAAAATTTATTCTGGAAAAAAAGCCAAGGGTGGGGTTTACCCTGCTGATGGCACTCCCGTCGCCTTTATTGGGGGGGGGGTTTAAAAATTTTAAGTTTATTTTGGGTTTAAAGGGCTAACCCGGAAAACCATAAAGACCTTACTGCAATGGTTAAATTTCCCGAAAATCTTTAAAGATTTTGGGGTTTTTTTAAAAAAGCCCCCTACATTGAAAATAACATG
>CM031616.1:22029594-22032094 GCA_018398815.1 Conus ventricosus | reverse complement strand
AGAACCTCGCACGTGCTGCACGAACGGTTGTGGTCTCTGTGAACGTGTTGACAGGCACGCTTGGACCGTGTGTATCTGCCACATGCAGATCAATGCAGATGTATGCACCGTCTGAGTATGGGGCCTGTAGGAGAGTTGGCTGCGTGGTTAAAGCATCAAGTTTTATCATCAGACGTCGCGAATTCCAAGCCGTCTTAAGAGTGACATGAAAGCTGTCATTTGTGCCGCCCCATCTTATTGTGTTGTCGTTCTTGCGGTTGTGGGTAGTATTAGATAACCCCCCCCCCCCCCCCGCCCCCGCCCCCCCCCCCCAAAAAAAAAAAAATAAATAAATTCCCCGGCTCTCTCACTGTCATAGTAAGGTTTGCTCCATCTGCTGCATAAACTTTTAGTGGGCATAAAGATGTATTCTAGTTTTCTTACGTTGTCTATTTGTTTGTTCATTTATTTATTTATGTATGTATGTATGTATGTATGCATGTATGGTGTGTATTCATTCATTCATTCATTCATTCTGGATTCCCTTCTTTTTTCAATGGCATCACTCCTACGCTGCTCATTCCAAACTCTCTGCTCACAGCCACTCACGGGCTTGTTCTGCTGCCACCTACCCCAGCACCAGCAACCGTACAGGGAGCAGCAGTCTGTGTCAGGTCGTCATGAGCAATCAACCCACAAGAGAATGCAATGCCAAGGCGCTTCAGTGAAGTCAATTTGCCGTCAACCATAAGCAGGACAACCTTACTATTGTCCTGTAAAGACGACAATAATCACACCGGTGAAGCCCCAGCTTGAATGAGCGTGCCCCTGAGGAGGGTACCGCCATTGTCAGTTCCCCAGCAGTTCTCATGACCTTGCCGATGCTGACGACTTTGACAGAAACTTACCAAAGGCATGGACTTGGAGGGGAAACAGAAAGCAGGGTTACCACAAGAGCAGGGCACGGACGGCTATAGACTTTAAGACTTTTCATGCTGATCGATGAGCATCAGGATGATGACGTACGATTTAATGGAGTTTCAGTCTGCACAGAGAGTACACGACAGGGATTAACTCGGCACTCTTTCTCATGACATCCCAGAGTCAATCAGGTTCTAGAGATAAAGACAACTGCAGTGTCAGTCAAGTCATGTTTGCAACACTGTCAGAGACGAATCCATTACGTGGATGAAACTGGAGTGGGGGGTGGGGGGGGGGGTACCTCTGATCTGTTTTGAGCCCATAGCAAACTCAGCTTTAGGCACAGCTGGTCAGAGCGGCAAAATCTTACAAATAAATAGCTCTGATGGGAGTCGAACCTATGACCTCCCAGTCCACAATCCGCCACATTAACCACTGTGAAAAAGCAGCAGGTAAGTGGGGACGTTTCAACCGAGTGGTGGAACTAACTCACACATGTATGTTAACGTGTGTGGTTTAGATAAATTTTTTTTTCTTCTGCTGGTTGATTTGCTTTAGTTGCTTCTTGTTGTCTCCTCCACTACGAAATCATGTTGGTTTTATCCGGGTTTGTTTGTTTGTCAGCAGAATTACGCAGAACAGCAGAACTCATTTAAACAAAATGTTGTGGAGAGATCAGCATGGCCCGCGGACGAACCTATTCAATTTGGTATGGATCCGTGTTGCAGATCTGGATCAAAGGGCGCATCCAAGATCTTATCGGTCGTGACGGAGGTCTGCGCTCTCCCTATCGCCCATTTGGTTGTTGTTGACCTCGTTGATGTTTGTTGGCTTGCTTTTCGTGTGTGTGTGTGTGTTGTGTGTGTGTGTGTGTGTGTGTGTGTGTGTGTGTGTGTGTGGTGTGTGTGTGTGTGCGTGTGTGTGTGTAGCACTAGCACTAGCACACACACACACACACACACACACACACACACACACACACACACACACACACACACACACACACACACACACACAACACACACAAACGATAAAAGGCAATCTGCGAGCGAACAGTGTGTAAACGGCGCAGACAGGAAAACAACGACTACAGCAAAGAACGTAAAAGAAACGGCTATTTAAAAAAAAAAAAGATCCGGAAAGTAGACAATTTAGTCCTCCTGATGGCTGGACACGATAAATGAACATCAGCCAACAACACGCCCCCTGCATGCATTATGCCAACTCCCCCTCAGTCAAATGTTGACTTCTGCTGATAAATACTTGGAGCGCGTATGCACACGCACGTGTGTGTGTGTGTGTGTGTGTGTGTGTGTGGTGCGTGCGTGCGTGCGTGCGTGCGTGCGTGCGTGCGTGCGTGCGTGCGTGTGTGTGTGCGTGTGTGTGTGTGTGTGTGTGTGTGTGTGTGTGTGTGTGTGTGTGTGTGTGTGTGTTTCAGTCAGCAAACACACGGAGGCAGCATATTCCAGATTCCCATCTGTTACTGGAAGTGGCTAGATAACCAGCAGTTGTATGAGAAGTGATATTTCTCTTCGTATTTGCTCAATTTGGCGCTGTGTGCAGAGTGTGCGGTCCTACTAGCCGTTTAATTTCCACGCCC
>CM031616.1:22009594-22024594 GCA_018398815.1 Conus ventricosus | reverse complement strand
AAATTACAAACAACTGACATCTCACTTTGCTGTGTTTGCTGTTCAAAAGAACGAAACATGATTTGTTTACCAAGGCAGCCAAAATACTTTTGATGGATTAGAAAGATGTATTATCAGGGTTTTTTTCCTTTTTCACGAAAGAACTTTTCATGATTGCTATCACACCAAAAGGAATCAACTACCCAGGATTCTAATATGTTGGAACTCTAAAGTGATAATCTGAATGCGACCCTTTTCCAAATCATGCTTCCCTGACAGGCAATGACCGATTGCTGGT
This sequence comes from Conus ventricosus, assembly GCA_018398815.1. Taxonomy (NCBI): domain Eukaryota; kingdom Metazoa; phylum Mollusca; class Gastropoda; order Neogastropoda; family Conidae; genus Conus; species Conus ventricosus. The sequence continues at coordinate 22,024,317 of CM031616.1, read as the reverse complement.
ACCCAAAATACGTATTCTTATTGCTTAGACAGGTAGATTGACCCAAACGAATGTCAATGGTACAACACTGGCTTTTCTTTACCCGTGCGTGGTTCTTTAACATTGCACAAGGAATATTCATGATTTCTGACTGAACGTGCCGCGCTGTGGGACAAGAACGCCCTGTCCATTAGCTAATGTAATCACGCTTCCCATTTACATGCGTGCGTCGACCATAGAAGTGTGACTTAAATTGCAATGAAACACTTTGATCTATGCCCTCGCCCTTGGACAGAAGCCGTAAAGTGACAGAGAGTCGGGAATCATAAAGTCTGTGGCGAAGACATGCTTCGCGCTGGTTTGGAATCGCCTGGTATCAATCAATATCTTGACATCACCTTTTATCTACAAGATGAACATAAATTATAGCGGATTGTTCTATTACAAACCGAAAATATGCATCCAGTGCTGTCACCTTATCTTTGTCTTGTTCATACCGATTAGTATTTCTTAAGATGATACAGATTAGTGGACGTGATCTATTAATTTGTAACTCTCTTACGTAAGTTTTAAAACTACAGCATGTGCAGGCTGATTATGAATGAATACAGAAAAACACGTTCTTTTCTTTGTTACATATGAAACAATCAGCATTGCAGAGATATTTTACATGTTATTTTGATAAATATATTCTAAAAGAAACCTTATAGCAAAACTTCTGTCATGTTACCAAAAAATAATGAAAATATAAATACTGTTGGCCAAAATACAAGTAAATAAAACAAAGCAGATTGCCACGAAAAATGCAAAATATGAAACAGATAAGAGAATTTTCCATGAATATATCCTTTTTCAGACATGACAAATAACCACACACAAAGCAAAATATTCCACAGATGATTGTAGGCAGGCTATTTTCGTAATGAAGTATGGTACTGATTTCTCATGTAAATGGAAGGACGGGGGGGGGGGGGGGGGGGGGGGAGTAGACTGATTCTTTGTACCAGCCAACACAGGAGCGCACATCATGTCTTTTGTTACAGACGTGACACTGCTCTTTATCCATCACTCTCTGGCTCATGCCCAAGGGCGAGATGTATTTCAAAGAGCTTCATTGCAGTATCTAGCCACACACTCGAGAACGATCGGCAATGTAATTCTATTAGCCAGCGTGCTCGGCACCATAGCCCCCCCCCCCCTCCCCCTTCTCCCCCCACTCGTTTCCCCCAAACTTACCACGAAAACAGGCAGACTGATGAATGTTCATGACATGGATGATATTCAGATAGCACGATGAGATTCAACACGAACTGAAACTGGTGCTGTCTTATTGATCTAAGGCCTTCTTGGTGATTCGACTTTGTGTTTTAGTTTGACCTAATGCCAGCGTGAGTGCATATAAACTGATTATCATCATTGAACGATAAATCGGATATATAACCTGAAATCCCGTTTCAGTGGTCAGTAGTGCGTGTCTTAATTGGACATGGCGGAGTGTTCCAGGTCTCCCCAAGTCAAGACGACAATGATAATGTCAGTAATGATAGTCATGTGACAACAAGAACACAAATGCCAAAATCAGTGGCAGTAATAAGAATAAAGTAATGATAATAACAAGAATAATAATAATAGTAATAATAATAATAACAATAATAACGATGATGATAGTAATAATAGTAATAACAATAACAATAATGATAATAATGCCGCTGCTGCTGCTGATGATGATAATGATGATAATAATAATAATGATGAAATAATAATAATAACATTAATAATAATTATTGTTATAGTTATCATTATCATTATCATTATTCGACGAGGAGGAGGAAGAAGAAGAAAGAAGAAGAAGAAGACGATGATGATGATGATGATGATGATGATGATGAAGGAGAATGCGACAATGATAATAACAGTAGTAAAAGAAAAGTTTATATGGTGCCATATCCAGACTAATTTTTTTTTTTTTTTTTTTTTTTTTTTGCTGTCCCAACCTCTGCGCCACCTCAGAGGCAGTGCACCCACGCCGCTCATTCCGACACCCCGTCCACAGCCACAGCCAGGTCGGCCCCGCCGCGTCCCCGGCACCGGCAATCCACAGGTAGTCAAGTAGTCAAGAGGCAACCGACCGGAGGAGACACTGCACTGCTGCCGAGTCACTTCGGTGGTGTTCAATGGCGCCTGTTCTGATCTAACATACGCAGGACACCACCTACTAAGCCCCCTACTGACGACAATAATTGCTTAGTCGCGGAGCCGGCGTGAGTGAGCTTTCCCTCCGGAGGGCGCCACCACGTCCGTCCAACGACAGCCCCCATGGACTCGCCGATACCGGTGACCCCGACGGAACGAAACCAAGGCCACAGACGTGGAGAGGACATCGAAATTGAGGTCACCATGAGAGGGCCACAGAATTTGAGACATTTTTTTTATGTTGATCGATGAGAATGAGGATGATTAAGATGATGCTACGGATTTCCATTTCAGTCTGAGACTACATGACAGGGCTGTACTCTACGCTTCCTTTCATAATATATCCCGGCGCCAACCAGGCCCGAGAGATAAGGCACCTACAGTGTTGGTCAGGAAATTTGAGCAACACTCTCAGAAACGCATCCATTAAGTGGATGAAACTCGACTGTGTGGTCCCAGTCTTCCCAACTGAGTCCGCCGCAAACTCAACTCTGGGTAGGAGCCGGTCGGGGCTGAAAAACCCACATGACTCTGATGGGATTCGAACCCACGACCTCCCAGCCGGGAGTCCGCGACGCTAATCACTTCGCCACGGCGGCATATCCAGACTAATTTTCTGCTGATATAGTGCCTTACAATCACTTGCAGTAGCACAGAAAAAAATAGCATGATACATCTAAACACGAATTACAACAACCTAAAGTAATTATGTGAAAAAATATACCGCCATAATTATGCAAATATGCAAGGGCTGTGGCAAACACAGACCACAATAATTTCAGTTGAAAATTTTCTTGTCATACACACGCACTCTTTGGTATCAGACATTTGCAAATGGCACGAAAATTACAAATGGCAGAAAAACATATTACTGGCTAAAAAAAAAAAATTAACAGCAAAAACAAACACACAAACAAACAAAATACAGGGCCGCCAAACGAAGGGACAATTTACAAAACAGACACAACGCGTATCGACCTATTCCGTCTTCTTCGGGCAGGAAAAACAACATTCAAAACAGGGGAAACACCGGACGAACGAACTCTTATCTCCTCGATCTGGGTGCAAACTGTGTAGCATGGGTGAAAAACTAAAACTACAGAATGGAAGTGAAGAGAAGAAGGAAGAGGTTGTGAAAAACTAAAACTACAGAATGGAAGTGAAGAGAAGAAGGAAGAGGTTGTGAAAAACTAAAACTACAGAATGGAAGTGAAGAGAAGAAGGAAGAGGTTGTGAAAAACTAAAACTACAGAATGGAAGTGAAGAGAAGAAGGAAGAGGTTGTGAAAAACTAAAACTACAGAATGGAAGTGAAGAGAAGAAGGAAGAGGTTGTGAAAAACTAAAACTACAGAATGGAAGTGAAGAGAAGAAGGAAGAGGTTGAATGGTGGAATCAAACAAAAAAATTGAAATTGGGAACATCCAAATGGATCCAATACATAATTTTCCCCAAAAATCACGTCAACGACATTCCTGGACAATATTTCGAAGAGAACATGATAGTGGTCCGACAATTGACAGCTGCTTGATTCCGTCTGCGACTAAAGAGTCAGTAGTTATCGACGACTTCTTTCTCATTCTTCTTCAGCAGTGCAGCACTATAGCTACGGATTAATATGATTAAAAAGTAGTGATAAGTCCTTTCATTTCCTGGTGAACACAATAACTTGAATATCATGTGCTCTGCTGTGAAAAGATCTCGAAAAAAACTGAAGCCTTCAGGGGAAAGACAACTCTGGCACGAAATATCATGTAAAAAGAAAAGAAAGAAAGAAAGGTGAGAAGAAGGTGTAAAAGAGAGAAAAACGTTGAAAAAGAAAAAATGGACTCTGGATAGATAAAAAAACCCGTACTTTTATCATTTAAACGAACCTTCTTTTCTCTTCGTTCATATGATCAAATCGGATATTGCATGTGTCACGGACAAAAAATGAAACAACCCAACTCGTGGAGTCGCCAGCCAATTTGTTCGGACATAAGCTTCAACTCAAACATTCTAGGCGCCAGATAGACGGGCCCATGGGTCGGGTCCAGCCAATTAAGCTTAGCGGAGAGGCTTCACGGAGACGGTCCGGTCCACCCAGACAGACTAAGCCGTTTGACCGACGCCTCGATGTCTGCCCGGACCGATCTCAGTGCCTGGGCCAGATCATCTAGCCAATTTAGAGTGACCAGTGCCCACGACTTAAGCCACACGGCGCCAGTTAAGTAGGGAAGGGGGGAAGGTAGTGCGTGGTGGGGGTGAAATCTAGCTAATCAATTAAATGACCAATTGACCACCACAGAGAGTAAGGCGTGTAGGCGTGACTGTCCATGATTTGAATATCCAATGGAATTAGAGGGAGATAACTTCGGGTATCAGGGGTAAAAAATACTGACCAATGGTACTCGCCCTTTTGGACAGATCGGAACGGAATAAGAAGGATGTGAGAGTGAGAGAACGGGGAGAACGAGGGGAGAACGAACAGAGAGACAGAGAGAGGAGGTCTGAGTGTAATCTCTGAGGAGAGAAGAGCAGAGAGATGAGGGGAGGAGAGGAGAGAACCAAGTGGGGGCATTAGCACGAGATAGTCTGCAGAGGAAGGACTTAGGAGAGATGTGGAGAGAGTTGCTAACTAATGAAGAGGAAAGAAAGAAGAAAAAAAAAGAAAGAAAAGCAACCATGTCCATTTGATAAGAGCAGACTAGAAGAGAGAGAGAGAGAGTGCAATGCGTTAATGCAGGAAGAAAGAAAGGAGAACAGATCGATGTTGATAGTCACTGTTCTATCTTCACTGGGGTTCGACCTCATACTTGGCCAGCGCCACTTTCATCGCAGACCAACGCCAGTGCCAACAGTCTCACCTGACCAGGCGCCAGCAGACAAGACCAGTGCCAGCAGTTGTGTCGTGCTTGTGAAAGTGACAGTGAAAAGAAAAGAAAAAAAGAAAAGAAAAGACAGTGATTCGTGAATAGTTAAGATCACCTGGCCAGGTAAAGTAGAAATCTATTTATACCCGGGTTAGTTAATGATGTTTTAGATAAATGATTTTGTGAAGCTCAGGAAAGAGAGAATGTTTTATTTTGTTTGATTCCATATGCATTGATGTTTCGTTCTATGATCATGTACAGTAAAGTTATAGACTTTACTAGTGGTTTGATGTGACGAATGTATGATATATGAATGAGATCGTAAGCAAGCTGTGAGTGTGTTTGGGCTGTGCGCTAGTCCTTCCTCCATCGACATCACCCGAGGTTGACAATTTATTGGCGAGCCTGCCAGGATATTCTGGCCCATTTATTTATTTGTTCAACTTCTCAGAGAGGAAGCTGGGTGGGATTTCAAGTATTGTAATCCTAAGACAAGGGGTTGTCTTACTGTATGTTCCCAAGATAGTTAAATACTAGGCTTGGCATTGCTTCCAAGATAGTTAATACTAGGCTTGGCATTTCAGCCCCAGAGTACTTATTTCGCACAGATTGCCTATAATTCGCTCTCATAGTTGGGTCAGGCGCTGGGCGTCTTATAAAAACTAACTACGTTGTCCCAAGCTAATATTATCATTCATAGGATTGTGCTATTACGTCACTCGTGTCGGTAACCACCAGTTTGGCTGTCGTAGTAATAAAATCTTGTTCAAAAAAAAAAAAGAGATACAATGGCGGAAGAAAAGAACACCCCTATTGAAAACTTGTGAGCGTCGCTCGTGATCTAGGTTACTCAGGAGATGAGTTGCGTGCATTCGTTGAAAACCACAAAAGATGGAAAGGGATGAACGCGCGGAAAGATGCCGTATCGCAGTCGAAATAGCAGAACGGGAAAAGGTTAGGGAAACGCAGGAAACAGAAAGAATAAGGGAAGCGCAGGAAACAGAAAGAATGAAGCAGGAAACAGAAAGAATAAGGGAAGCGCAGGAAACAGAAAGAATGAAGCAGGAGACAGAAAGAATAAGGGAAGCGCAGGAAACAGAAAGAATAAGGGAAGCGCAGGAAACGGAAAGGATTAAAGCTAGGGAAACGCAGGAAACAGAAAGACTAAAGGTTCAATTGAGTTAGAGAAAGTGAGGATACAAAGGGAGACCACCGAGGATGGGAGTTCAGTTTCCAGTGACTCTGTGCGCAGCTATGCCCCCCGACCCAAGTTGCCAAAATTCTCGGAAGGGACCGATTCGATTGACGCATACATCAGTCGTTTCGAAGCGTTTGCGACCAGTCAGGGTTGGCCTCCAGAAGAGTGGGCAGTCATTTTGTCAGCGCTATTGACGGGGAAGGCATTGCAGATTTTCACTGCGTTATCAGCAGAACAACAGTCTGATTCGGCGCTGTGAAGGAATCGTTGATGAAAGGATTTGACCTCACAGAGGAGGGGTTCAGGAAGAAATTTCGTTCAGCTAAATTACAAGCAGGTGAGACGTACACTCAGTTTGGTGCACGTCTAGATCACTATTTTGAGAAGTGGTTAGAGTTGAGTGGTACGAAAAAGGAGTTCGCTGAATTGAAAGAGCTAGTTATGAAGGAACAAATTTTGTCAGGTTGCGGCCCTGAATTAACCATACATTTGAAGGAGAGACAGCCAGAGACAGCAGGAGAGTTGTTGAAGTTCGCAGAGGTGTATAGAGAGGCACGTTTGGGCACTAAGGTGCAGGAGAAACAGGTGCCAGGCACAGGTGAGAAGAGTGCAAGGAGACTAGGAGAGTTTTCTGCAAAGTCTGCAAACCCAGTGGTGGGGCAGAAGGAAGGGCAAAGGACATTAGGTGTTTCATTTGTCACAAGAAGGGACATGTGGCGAGGGATTGTAGCATGAGGTTCCAGAAGGCAGCAGCCTTGCAAGAGGTGGATAAGGGTCGTCAAGGGAAACGACCTGCAGTGGAACCAAAAGGGATTCAGTCTGAAGAGGGTGGAGTGCAGCCTATGGCTAGCACTGGACAGCAGTCAGTGTCAGGGATGGAGGGCACTAGGCTGAGTGGTTCGTTTACCAGTGGAAGAAGGGTGGATTGGCCAGCAGAGGGTGTAAAGTGTTACGAGACACTGGTTGTTCATGTGGTGTAGTTAGAACAACGCTGGTCGAGAAAGGGGATTTGACAGGGCAAATCCAGACCTGTACTCTAATCGATGGCACTGTGAGGGAGTTTCGTTGCTAAGATAGAAGTACGTACCCCTTACTTCTCAGGCGAGTTGTCTGCGTTGGTGATGGAGAAACCCCTTCATGATTAATCATCGGAAATATTCCAGGGGCAAGGGATCCAGGGGATCCTGAGTTGTTGACTGCTACAGGGGCAGCAGTTCAAACAAGGAGCAAGAAGGAGGAAAAGGGTGATAAACCGTTAGTCGTTCCAGCAAGGAAGTCGGGCATAGATGTGTCGCCTGATGAGTTTAGGGCGGCGCAGGAACAAGACCCTTCGCTCGTGAAGTCTTGGGAGTTGGCAAGAGTGGAGAGAAACAGGAGGTTAGAGGAGGTGAGACAGAATTTCTTGTGAAAGGCGGGCTGTTGTACCGAGTGTTCACCAAGGGGAAGACAGGCAAGGTGACCACTCAGTTAGAGGTACCAGCAGGTTATCGTGACACTGTCATGTCAGTGGGTCACGAGTCGCTCATGGCGGGTCATCTCGGCACCAGCAAAACAGCTGACCAAATCTTTGATGACTTTCATTGGCCAGGAGCAATGGCAGACATAAAACGTTTCTGCATGTCATGTGACGTGTGTCAAAGGTCAGCCACAAGAGGGGTGAAGAGGAAGGCGCCTCTTAAACATCCCCCTTTAATTGACACACCGTTCAGGAGAGTGGCTGTTGATTTGATTGGCCCTATCTCGCCCTGTTCCAAAGGTGGGCACAGGTATGAGACATGTAAGGTTGCAAGGGAAGGTTTGCAGGAGGCTAGGGTCGGTCAGAGAAGAACAATATGACAGGAAGGTGAGGAAGCAATCCCCCAAGGTGGGAGATCAAGTCCTGTTACTGCTTCCCACGGGTCACAACAAGCTGCTAGATGCATTGGAAAGGACCATTCACCATCACTGAAAAGGTCGGTCGGGATTACCGAATTGATGTGAATGGGAAACCAAAACTTTCCATGCGAATTTTCTCCGCAATATATTCAGCGTGAGACTCAGCACATAGGCGCAGCAGCAATCATTGATGAGGTGAAAGAGACTCAGCAGAAGAAGGGGAGATTTTGTTGCCTAAGTTTCCAGAAGAGTCATACAGGGATGTGTCACTGTATGAAGGGCTAGACAGTAGGAGTTCCTAGGTTTGTTGTCGGAGGCGACACAAAGCAGCCGGAAAGAGGAAAGGTGGAGAAGATGATGAATTCAGAGAGACCAAAGACCAAAACAGAAGTCAGGAGTCTGCTAGGTTTTATTGGGTTCTATAGGGAGTTGTTTCCAAATTTCGCAGCAATCACGAGTCCTCTCAGTGATTTGGTCAAGACAGGGAAACCGGCAGTGGTCGAGTGGTCAGACGCTGCAGAGCAAGCACTGCAGACGGTGTTGGAAAGACTAGGTTCCCGTCCCATCTTGAAGCTACCAGATATGTCCAAACCATTTTTGTTGCGGACAGATGCATCAGGTGGTGGGATAGGTGCAGTATTGTTAAGGAGCATGAAGGGGTCGAGTTCCCTGTGAGATATGCTAGCAGGAAGTTGACAAAGTGTGAAGAAGGGTACGCACGGTGGAGAAGGAGTGTTTGCTGTCGTGTGGCCGTGCAGAAGTTCCACAAATACTTGTATGGGAAAGAGTTCGTGATAGAGACGGATCATCAACCACTCAAATTCCTGCAGGAGGCGCAGTTGAAAAACAGCAGAGTTCTGCGTGGGCAATGGCATTGCAGCCCTACAGGTATCGAGTGCAGTACATCCAGGGTCGACAGAATGTCGGAGCTGACTGTTTAAGTCGCGTAGTCTAGCAAGCTGCAACTCAGAGGAAGTCAGTCATATCCGGGGTGCTTTGTTGATAATATATGTTGATTACAGTTATGTTGATTGGATATGGGTTCATTCCCAGTTGGCTATGGTTCATATTTTTTTGTGTGAGACTTGTTCATATTTTCTTTGTGAGACTTGTTCATGTGAATGTAGTTATGCTTGGAGCATACAGTCGCTTGTGTAGTGATGCATTATTTGCAGTGTAGTGAGGATGGAGATTCCTCAGTGAAGTGTCATGGATCGTGATCATATTATATTGTGCTTTTCATAAGAATTGTGAAGAGAAGATATGACAAATCCGCAGGTAGGGGAATGCATAAGTGCGCACAGAGGTCAATATAAATGAATTGAAATAACGCAAGAGCGCACGTCAATGATAACCCATTGGAGTGGTATTCACTAATGATATATTTTATAATTTATAAACCGTTGGTTGTAAAGTATTTTTTTTAAACTTTGCACGTGTAGCTGTGTGTCAGCAAATATCGGTTGTTGTTTTTTTTTTGTACCGTTGTTTTGAGACAATGCGGAGCATGGTCTTTTGCAAGGGGGAAATTGTCACGGACAAAAATGAAACAACCCAACTCGTGGAGTCGCCAGCCAATTTGTTCGGACATAAGCTTCAACTCAAACATTCTAGGCGCCGATAAGACGGGCCCATGGGTCGGGTCCAGCCAATTAAGCTTAGCGGAGAGGCTTCACGGAGACGGTCCGGTCCACCCAGACAGACTAAGCCGTTTGACCGACGCCTCGATGTCTGCCCGGACCGATCTCAGTGCCTGGGCCAGACTCATCTAGCCAATTTAGAGTGACCAGTGCCCACGACTTAAGCCACACGGCGCCAGTTAAGTAGGGAAGGGGGGAAGGTAGTGCGTGGTGGGGGTGAAATCTAGCTAATCAATTAAATGACCAATTGACCACCACAGAGAGTAAGGCGTGTAGGCGTGACTGTCATGATTTGAATATCCAATGGAATTAGAGGGAGATAACTTCGGGTATCAGGGGTAAAAATACTGACCAATGGTACTCGCCCTTTTTGGACAGATCGGAACGGAATAAGAAGGATGTGAGATGTGAGGGAGAACGGGAGAACGAGGGGAGAACGAACAGAGAGACAGAGAGAGGGAGGTCTGAGTGTAATCTCTGAGGAGAAGAGCAGAGAGATGAGGGGAGGAGAGGAGAGAACCAAGTGGGGGCATTAGCACGAGATAGTCTGCAGAGGAAGGACTTAGGAGAGATGTGGAGAGAGTTGCTAACTAATGGAAGAGGAAAAGAAAGAAGAAAAAAAGAAAAGAAAAGCAACCATGTCCATTTGATAAGAGCAGACTAGAAGAGAGAGAGAGAGAGTGCAATGCGTTAATGCAGGAAGAAAGAAAGGAGAACAGATCGATGTTGATAGTCACTGTTCTATCTTCACTGGGGTTCGACCTCATACTTGGCCAGCGCCACTTTCATCGACAGACCAACGCCAGTGCCAACAGTCTCACCTGACCAGGGCCAGCAGACCAAGACCAGTGCCAGCAGTTGTGTCGTGCTTGTGAAAGGACAGTGAAAAGAAAAAGAAAAGAAAAGAAAGACAGTGATTCGTGAATAGTTAAGATCACCTGGCCAGGTAAAGTAGAAATCTATTTATACCGGGTTAGTTAATGATGTTTTAGATAAATGATTTTGTGAAGCTCAGGAAAGAGAGATGTTTTATTTTGTTTGATTCCATATGCATTGATGTTTCGTTCTATGATCATGTACAGTAAAGTTATAGACTTTACTAGTGGTTTGATGTGACGAATGTATAGATATATGAATGAGATCGTAAGCAAGCTGTGAGTGTGTTTGGGCTGTGCGCTAGTCCTTCCTCCATCGACATCACCCGAGGTTGACAGCATGTGCATCCTTGAGATAATACACTGTCTGCGATGTAATAGACAATATACTCTAAGAAAACTTCTTTTTATATATCTTGCTCCTTTTGTGTCTAACACGTTTGTCATGATTTCTTTTATGTCAAACACTGTTTATATGCCAGCTTTTATGGCAGACCGTAAAACTGAAGTGTGTAAAAAGTGGATAGCGTTAGACAGGAAATACTGGCGGGGAGAGAGAGAGAGAGAGAGAGAGAGAGGAGAGAGAGAGAGAGGAGGAGAGGAGAGAGAGGAGAGAGGAGAGAGAGGGGGGGGGGAGGGAGAGAGAGACGGGAAGGGGGGGTGTAGGGGGCGCGAGAAAAAAAAAAGAAGAAAAGATAGATGCGGGTGGAAGGTGAAAAGGGTGACTTGAGAGGAAGCTTGGTAATAATTGCAGCTGGGTACGGTATGAATGGGTCTGAACTCACGTTACAAAATAAGACACACTTTTTCATGACATTATCAAGGTCTATTCCCCGCAGTGGACTGAGAAAGCTTTGCCACAGCCAGGGTACTCGCCAAATCGCTCAAGGAGTGGTCAGCGTCGCCGTTAGCACTGTGCTAGCTGCGAGGGACGAGTACATAGTTGAACAAGAAGTCATCCAGAAGTCCAGCTGATGCCAGTGACGGGATCTGGGGTGCCTCCAGGACACTCTGTGGTGTGGCGTGGTGGGGAAGAAGGTGTTCGTGATACAGACAGCATAGGTCAAGTAGCCGCTGTCCGTTCTCGTTGTGCTTTGCGATGCGAAGCGGCCGATGCAGCGGGCCCTGGAGCTGTGGTCTGCGCCAATCCCGGCGTTGAAGTTCCGAGCAAGAACAGGTGTTCCATTGCAGGTACCTCGCTGATTTTGGCTTCCAGATCTACATAGAACTCATCTTTAGCCTCGGGTTTATAGCAGAGTGTGGGGGGCGTAAACGCTAAGTATGTTTGATGGTCCATCCGAGACAGAGAGAGAGAGAGAGAGAGAGAGAGAGAGAGAGAGAGAGAGAGAGAGAGAGAGAGAACGCAGTCATGAGGCATTCACATAAACACATTGTTTATATCAGTTAGTCTAAAACACCAGCTTAAAGACAAACAGTGAAACGTTTTCTCCTTTCATGCCCAGCAACATGAGAAAAAAAAAATCACCCATCTCCAAGACACTATTAACATTTTTAAAAAGTCGACACACGGAAAAACATAAAAGTATCGTATCAAGCGCTTAGTTCGCAACAGGACAGAGTTTTGAAACACTCGGGTGATGTTGACTGGACACGTCTGAACTGCTGTTACCGTTAATGAAGTGAGGTCAGAGCACGAGCCCTTCGCCTGCTGCACGAACTGCTGTGCGTCTGTGTCAACGTGTTGACCCACATTAATGCACGTTTGGAGCGTGTGGTATCTGCCTCACGCATGCAGATCAATGCAGATGTATGCATGTCGGTGTCTGGGGCCTGTTGAAAGATTGGCTGTGTGGTAAAACACCGAGTCCACAGTAAGACGTTGCGAGTTCAAATCTGTTTAAAGCAAAATTGACAACAACAACAAAATTGCCCGTCTCACTGCCTATCTTCTTGTGGTGTCATTCTACTGATGGAGGGGTGTATGAGATACTTCTTCAACCTTTGTTTTCAGAGCACTGGGATAATCCGCTTTGTTATATCGCATTTGGTGGGAGTAGATGCCCCCCCCTCCCTCCCTCCCCCCCTCTCTCTCTCTCTCTCTCTCTCTCTCTCTCTCTCTCTCTGTGTGGTGTGTGTGTGTGTGTGTGTGTGTGTGTGTGTGTATTTCGTTGATTGATATTTGTGCGGTCGTATGTACTGACTACTTTCGGTAATTCTTTGTAGATCTCTCTCTCTCGCTCTCTCTCTCTCTCTCTCTCTCTCCTCTCTCTCTCTCTCTCTCGCTTTATTTACTTATGCAGTCTCCGCTTCCATTCCTTTCAATGCCATCACTCACGCACTGCTGAATCCAGTCTCCCCACTCACTGCCACTAACTGGGTTGTCCCACCGCCACCCCAACACCAGCAATCCACGAAGAGTAGGCAGACAACATCAGGTCGACATGAGACTACCCACCAGGGGAGACAATGCGCTACTAGTGCCATGTACGTTTAGTGGGTTCAGTGGTGCCTGTTGGTGGGATCCAACACACACACACACAGGAAAAACACCCACTCATCCCTCTACAGACGACCATAACTACACAGTCAGGGAGCCAGCATCCGTGAGCATCTCCCGCTGAAGGTTGTTGTTGTCTTGTCAGCCCAACAGCAGTTTCATCTGACGACCTATACTAACGACCTGGTCACGAACTCAACAAGGCCTTGAACTGGAGGGGAAACAGACGCTGGATTCTACCACACGAGCAGGACGTGAAGGGCCGCAAAACATGAGACTGTTTTTTGTACTCTGGTCGATGAGGATCCGATGATGCAGATGATGCCACGGAATCCCATTCTGGTCAGATAGTGCACGAAAGTGCTGTACTTGGCACTTGTTCTGATTACATCCCAGTGTGAACCAGCCCCGAGACATATGATACATGCGGTGTTTGTGAAGGTATGTGTGCAACACTCTTAGAGACAATGAAATTCGACTGTGTGGTTTCTGTCTTCCAACGTAAACCTACAGCAAATGCAGCTCTAGGTAGAAGCTAGTCAGGGATAAACATTTCACAAATAAGTCTCTGATGGAAATCAAATCTACGAGCTCCCAACCCACAATCCGCGGCACTAACCGCTACAGAACAGCACATTAATGGGAACGTTTAAGCTGAACTGAAGTAAGTCGTTTTAGTATGTTGAGGTGTGCAAGAAGACCGCTCCCCCCCCCTCCACCAAGAAAACGACCCCACCCTTGGACATGTCACCATTCCTATGTCAAGGGTGTGACGGAAGCCCTCGCCCACAAGATCAGGAAGAATGGCGTGGTAGTCCACTCTAAGCCCTACAACACCTCAGAAGCAGACTAGTGGCCCAAAGGACAAAGTGGACAAACTGGAACGATCAGGGGCAATCTACGAGATCCAATGTGAAGATTGTGACCAGACATACGTCGGAGAAACAGAAAGGAAAATGAAACTCCACATCAAAGAACACAAGAGAGAATCATCACCAGTCGGAGAACACTTGAACATCAACGGACATGAGTTCTCCCAGGACAATGTCAGCGTCCTGGACCAGGAACCGAAATGGTTCCAAAGAGGAGTAAAGGAGGCCATCTACATCGCGGCCACGTCTCCTTCCCTCAACCGAGACCGAGGGCGACATAACCTACCAGCAGCCTACACTTCCCTTGTTCGGTCGCGTGACTCGAGTTCATCTCGAGATCACGTGCTCCGAACTCAACTCACTCAGCGAGACATTCGGCGGTGACGAAGGCCTCTGGATGGAGGCCGAAAGCTTCGCTTTGGCAAACTATTCCTGTGTGAAAAAGGTAAAAGACTGTGTTTAATCTTGATGTGTGAAGTTTCATAATTCTGCTGCTTGTTACTCTGCTCTGCCTGGTCTTTGTACTCTCCTCCACGAAGAAGGTTATCATGTTTTCACCGTATCTGTTGGTTTGTTGGTCTGTTAGCAAGATTAAAGAACTCATTTAACGAAACTTAATCGAGAGATCAAATGTGGCCGCGGACGCACCTATTCAATTTGCAGTTGATCCGTATCGCGGAACTGTTCAAGAACGGATCCAGGATCTGGTCGACCTTTGACGGAGGACTGCGCTCTCCCCAGTAACCTTGCAGATGGTCCTCTGTGTGTGTGTGTGTGTGTGTG
>CM031616.1:21999594-22004594 GCA_018398815.1 Conus ventricosus | reverse complement strand
AGTCAATAAGAACAAAAACAGGAGAAGCCCAAATCACTCAATTTTTCTGTTTTTGAAAATGAAAAAAGCCCTTTTTGGTTTTTTTTCTTCATTCGTAAATAGGGAAACCTTTCCGGGACGTTGATACCCTTTCCCCAAATACACGCGGCTGAAAAAAATCTTCCCCAAAGACTTTTGGACTCCCCGGACCTGAACCCGGTCATTTCGTTGTTTTCTGCCCAAGGGGCAAGGAAAATTTTAAAACCGCTTCTTTTGGCGATAAAGTCACACGTGGGGGCTGTCAAATCCCATGAAAGGGTGGGAAGCGGTTTGGGTTTATTAGTTAAATGGAGAGGGGGGGCCTGGGCCCCATAGGCGGCGCTTTGCAATCAAGTCTTTGAATATTTTTTTGGGGGGATTTTTTAAAAAAACGAACATGGTGAAAAAAAAGTGATGTTGTCCCTTTGGGTTTCTTTTTCTTTCCTTCCCTATCTGTAATGGGCATATTTTATCCCCGGGTTTCACCCGGTTGGACATTGCTGGCAGGGAAAACATGATCGGGTTTTAAAATGTTCCCGGGCAGTTTTGTTGCAAATACCTTACTTTGTTGATAGGGGCCCTTTTTTTAAACACGCCACACAAAACCGAAACGACGAAGAAAAAGAGAGAGAAACCACACACAAAAACACACACACACACACCAAAAACCACACAAACACCCCAACACCGCTGCGCGGGGCGGCGGCGCGCGGGGGCCACACACAGCCCCTTTCCCCCTCCCCCCCACAGAACACACCACACACCACAAAAAAAGTCCCTTTTAATGTTATTTGAAATTTAAACTGGAAGGCGTGTCATTTTCCGGGGGTTTGGGGCCCCGAATTTTTAAAGGTCTGTGTTTTGGGTTTTTTGAAGTCATTGCACACCTTTTTCTCCGCCCATGGCCGGTCCCATCTTTGATGGGCCCGAATGTCGAGGATGTCGTCCCTCCCTGTCGTGCTGTCCAGTGTCGTCCCTGTCTTTTGTGCGGGTTTCGCTGTCGTGTGCTGTCGTGTGTCCCGGGAATGTCGGGGATTTGTCGTCCCTGCCGTCGTGTGTCCTAGCTGTCGTCCCTGTCTGTCGTGTGCCCCTCAGCGGGTCGTGCCGGTTTTTGTCGTGCTGCCCTAAAGCTGTGTGCTGCCTTTTCGGTGTCTCAGCTGTCGTCCCTCCCTGTCGTGTGCCCTCAGCTGTCGTCCCTGCTGTCGTGCTGTCCCAGCTGTCGTCCCTGCCTGTCGTGCTTTTCCTCAGAATGTCGCGGCTGCCCTTTCCCTCCCTGTCGTCCCTGTCCTCAGGTTCATTTTTTCCCCTTTTGGTCAATACTTTTTCCCCGAGTTCATGTCTGTATTTCCCCACAAAAAAAAAATTTTCCTTTTAAAATGCAGTTTTGGGGTCACTCTCCCAGAGGAGAGGCGCCAAAGGCGGCGCGCGCGGGGAAAAGAGAGAGAGAGAGAGGGAGAGGGGAAAAGAGAGAGGAAAAGGAGAAAAGAGAGAGAGAAAAAAAGGAGAGGAGAGGAGAGAGAGAGAGAAGGGAGGGGGGGAAAGGGAGAGAGAAAAGGAGAGAGAGAGAGGGGACAAAAAGGAGAGAGGGGAGAGAGTGGAGAAAGGAGAGAAGAGGAAGAGGGGGAAGGGGAAGAGAGAGAGAGAGGGGAGAGAGAGAAAGAGGAGAGAAAAGAGAGAACAGGGAAAGAGAGAGAGAGGAGGCGTTTTTTGTGTTGTCTCCAAATTTAACAGTTGGTTTAACCCAAAGGGTTGGTTTGTGCTTTATCTCTTGTTGTCTTTTTTGTTTTTTTTTAAAAGCAAACATTTGGAAAGTCTGGGGACATCCAGCGACATGTTTGCTTCTTTTTTGGGGAGATCCCCCCCAAAAACGATCGTTTCGGGACCCTATCCCGCAATAGTTTGACAATATCACCCTGAACATAAAACAAGGGTTCAAGTTTTTTATCAAAAAAAACTTTTTAACATTTGATATTTTAAACATCCTCTCAAAACAAAAAACAAACAAAAAAGCACTTTAAAGTTTTCCCCCTTCCAGAAAAAGAAGGTTAAAAAGAAAACAGCACTGAGAGGGAAAAAATAAAGGGGAAAAAATCGGCAATGAAAACAAAGGTAAAAAGGGCAGTAAAAAGGTTTACTTGAAATGCGGGGCCCCCTCCACGCCCAAAGGCCCGGAAAATCTTTTAAAGGTTTTTCTTTTTGCCCAGGGGGTTTGGGTTTTGGTGGGAAAGGGAGCAGGGGGTTTAGGGGTAGGACTGTCCAATGCAGTTTTAAAAAGGGGGACCTGTATTTTTCGTTTTGGAAAAAAACCCGTCTGTTTTTTTGTGTGTTGAACTGGCAGTAGTATGCAAAAAAAATGTGAAAAAATTAGAAAAATGGGTAAAACCACACACACACACCCGCACGCACGCAGGGCAGCACGCACGCACGCACGCACGCCGCAGTGAAACCCGCACGCGCCACACAAAACAACCACACACACACAACCAAAAACCCACACCCCAACCCACAAAACACACACACACATTTTGCGCCGCACGCGCGCACACACCACACAAAAACAACACACCCCAACACACAACACACCCCAAACACAACAACAAAACCACACCCCACGCACACCCCACAGCCCTTCCCCTGCTTGGCTTTTAGGTAGGGACATTTAGCGTATTCGCTTTTTCTTTAAGTTACAATTCATAGATTTTATGTAAAATGGGGGGAAAGAGAGTTCGTTTTTTAACCAGCCGCAACCAGAGGGTTAATTTGTCTTTGTAAAGACGGACACATTTTTTTACCCCATCACTTATGGCTCCCGAGAGGTATTTAAAAGGTTAATTGCGATTTTTTGCCAACGCCCAAACGTTTCGGCGGGAAAGTGGTAAGTATGATTTTATTCCCCAAATGAACTCGGCCCCGTATTCCCTCGGCGGGATTAAGGGAATATTCATGAATGGGGGGATATTAGAAAAACAGGAAGAGACAAAACCCACAAAATGGAATTGCCTTACTGTATTAAAGGGAAAGGGTTTCTGGTAAATTTCAGTTTTTGTGTTTTAAAATTTTTCCAAATCCCACCCAAAAAGGGAATTCACTTAAACTGATTATATAATAAAAACGTTTAATCAAAGAGTTAGTCTAAAACCCATTGGGGATTTTTAAATGTAGTTATTTGGTTTGTTTTTTTTTTTTTTTTTTTGTTTTTTAAACATAGAAAAACGCATTGCTTTTCTATGTTTCCCTTTACGTAATAGTAATGTTAAGAAAAAAGATGTAATATCCCAAAAAATAAGTACCCATCATACAAAAAACAGCAACGAATAAAAAATTACCCAATAAAAAAACACAAATTCCCAAAAACCTAACAACGACGATGATTGTGAAAATAAAAAATGAAAATTTAAAAAATGTAATGTTGAAAATTGATAACAATGATGTTAATATTATTAATAATAAAAAAATTAAATAATAATAATAATAAAAATTAATAAAATTTAATAATAATAATAACAATAATTTTAATAAAAAATAAAAAATAATAATAATAAAAATTTAAAAATAATAAAAAACGATGTGTTTATAATAATAAAAAAATTATCAATAAAAATGATTTTTGATGAAAAGATACTGATGTTTTATTACAAAATATTTATGATAAAAATTTAAAAAATGTGTAATATATTAATGATGATATTTGTAAAAAATATGTTTAATGATGATCCCAATTGACAGAAATAACATTGAAAATAAAAAAATTTTGTTGAAATCAAAATAGAAAATGATAGTAAAAAAAAAAAATAATGATAATGAGCTTGATATGTGATGAGGGATGATGATGTTTGATGATGACGAGGGCCCGACGCGAGCCGACGACAAAGACGACGACGACGACGACGAGCCCGACGACGACGCGATAATGATGTGATGATGATGAGATGAGTTGATGATGATGATGATGTTGATGAGATGAAATTTTTAAAGGTTAAAAAAAAACTGATTGGTGAGAAAAAGCTTAGAGAACGTTGAAGCAGAAAAAGAAGTCATAACAAGAGACAAAGAGGAAAAAAAAAAAACAGCAAAGGGAAAAGCGGTTTTTCCGGACGTTAAAAGTAAAAAAATTTTGGGTTTAAAGGGACAGACAAAAAAAGAGAATTGCTTAAAGGGGTACATGAGGTGAAAAATTTGGCAGTGTGGGGTGTTTTGTGGGGAGTGGGACAAAGAAAGCAGGAAGGGCCCGTGGACCCTGCAGGGGCCCAAAAAGGGTCGAGAAAATCTTCGATTGCTCTTTATTGGTCGCAGCAAAAATTGCTCAAGTAAATACGCCCGTCGTGTGCGTGGTACGTGCGTGCTTTGGTGCGGGGTTTGCGGTGTGTGTGTTTTGTGGTGTGTGTGTGTGTGTGGTGTGTGTGTGTGTGTGTGTGTGTGTGTGTGTGGTATGTGCGTGCGTGCGTGGGCGTGTGTGTGTGTGTGTGTGTTTTGGGGTGTGTGTGTGGTGTTTTGGGGCGGGGGGGGGGGGGGGGGGGGGGAGGGGAGCGCCTATATGCAAAGGGTGATTGCGCGGTAGTGTGTGTTGTTTTTATTTTTATATATATTTTTATTATTATATTATAAAAATTTATTATATATAATTTTATATTTATTTTAAAACAAGGTAAAGGGGAAATCTTAACACTATTTTCCAAATTTGTTTGGAGGTGTTGCGTGTAAATCAGGGGGGTTTTTGGGTTTTTCCCACCGCCGATGTTATATAGCGTGTGGGCCCTTTTGGGTTTTTTTTGCACTTTGGGGTTGGCGGGCACGTGTTTTTGGGGGGGGCTTTAAAAAAAAAGAACTTGCAGAGCGATAGCCCTAAGTGACAGGATAGAAGCGAAAACAAAAAAAAAGCTTTCAAAAACATAAAAAGACCCCCAAACCCCAAATTTTTCCCAAAAAAATCCAGCTTTGTGGGATTTAATTAAACCCACCCAAAATTTCCGAATTGGGCAAAA
>CM031616.1:21989594-21994594 GCA_018398815.1 Conus ventricosus | reverse complement strand
GAAAAAAGGAGAAAATGTTTGTTTCAAAGCATTCCCCCAGAACAGCAAAAATGTTTTTGAAATTAATTTTAATCAAGTCTATTTCGTACCCCCCCTTGTGAAAAAATTTGACAATAAATTCGGGAAAACTTTGGATGAAAATTTTTGGGATTTTTTCCCTAAAAGGGAACTTCCCGAAAACCCCCCTTAGAGAGTTACATTGGAAGATCCTAATAATATTTATCCCACAAAACATTTTTTTGTTTTTTTTGGGGCCCCAGCCTTAAGGAAAAAAAAATGTACCTTTTGCAAGGGGGGAAGTGGCTTTTGTTGAGGGAATTTTTTTTTGAATTTTTTTAAAATCAAACCCGTTTGGTCATGTGTGAAAAATACTAAATTTTTTAAAAAAAGTTTTAAATTTTAAAATGGTGGTTAAAACAGAACCCGAAGCTTTTTCTTGGAAAATTTCGGAAAAAGGTGGCCCCATACGCAAAAAAAAAAAAGATTAGTATATCAATCACCCTTTTTCTTTTTAGCTAAGGGTGTGGTTTTGGGAAAATTTTGTTTTGGTTTTTCTCCTATTCACTTCAGTTAGTATGAAAAAGCTGGATTTTTAGAAAAAATTTGAAAGTCAAAGGGTGAAAAAATGTCCCAAAGATATGTACCTTTAGAAGTTCAAGTGATAAAAAAGTTGCCTACAAAAAAGGAAAAAAAATGTTAAAATGAAAGAAAAAAACGGGGGGGGGGCTCGGGGAGGAGGACCCCGATGTGGGGGGAAGGGGGAAAAACTGGAGGCGTGAAATATTTTTCACATTGATTTGTTTGGTTTTTTTGATTGTTTGTGTTTCCCTTTTTTCCGACTCCCTTTTTTTTCCGTGCCCCTATTTGAATAGAAGACAGTAAGATAAGGAAAAATGGTGGTTTGAAAAATTTAAACGAGAGAGGGAAAACAGATGTTGGAAGAGGGAGTGAGAAAAAGGTTTGGGGGGGAGGGTGAAAAGAGGATGAAAAGAGAAGAGGTGATCGAAAAGGGGGAAAGGGAGGGGAAGGGGGGGGGATGGGGGGGGGGGGGGGGCGGTTGGAGGGGGAGAAAAAAATTTGACAAATAAAACGAAAAGAGAAAATGCCCTTCCCAGCAAAGATGGAGGAAAAAAGGGGGGAAAAGGGGGGGAAAAAACCCGGGGGAGGAGGAGAGGGAAGGGAGTGAGGGGGGGGGGGGGGGAGTTGGGAGCGAAAGAGAGAGAGGTAGGGGGAGAGGGGAAAAAAAAGGGGGGGGAGAGAGGGGGAGGGAGGGGGGAGCGGAGAAGGGGGAGGGGGGAGGTGGAAAGGGGGAGGGGGGAGAGGGGGGGGGAGAGAGGGGGGAGAGAGGCGGAAAGGGGGGGGGAGAGGGAAAGGTTTAGGGAAAAAGAAAAAATGGTGAAATAGAAATTCAAAAAAAGTGGGTTTCCCGTGGGAATTTCAGCGCTCTGGGTTTGGGGCCCAAAAAAAAAAAAAAAAAAAAAAAATTTAAAAAAACGTTCTTTCATTCTCTACCGACAGTTTTAGTTACCCTGAGAAATACAAGGATGAAAAAGGGAAAAAAAGCATTTAGCACAAATTTTCCCTTTGGTATACAAGATGTGACGCCAATGTTTCCCCTGTTGTAGAAAGTGACTAATGATGGTGTTGACATCAGGCCACCCAAAAAAAAAGTTCCCTTATCCTCCAAAACTTTAAACGGGGGAAAAAACTCTCTTTGGGTTTACTTGGGGTGCCTTTTCACAAAATTTCCCTCGACTATAGAGGAGGATTGGAAATTGCGAAAAAATTCTTTTTTAATTTTTTTTAAATTTTTTTAAAATTCAATTTCAAAAGATAATTCTTTAATAGGGAAAAAGGGCCCGAGATTTTTTTCTGGTTATGGACTGGGATGTGAGTGACCCCGTGTTGCGGTAAGAGAATATGGGCTTTAATATTTTTTTAAAAGGGAAAAATCGAAAAGGGGTCTTAAGGCGTCATCAAAATCGGAAAAAAATACGGCCCGAAGCCCAAAACATTGGCTTTGAAACAAAGGGGGAAACCCCGGAAACACAAATTTTATTAAATAAATTTTACTCTCTTTTTTTTTAAGTTATACCCTTTTTCTTTTCTCTTTTTCCCCCTTTTTTAATTTCCTTAAAGCGATCTTTCAAAGTTGATGGCCAGCACGGGTTGAAAAACAAAGTCTAATGCGAAAGAAAAAAACCGGGTCGATCTAACGTTAAAATTAAACAGTTCAAGCTTTTTAAAATCACGGGAGGTTTCCCGTGCCCTTTCGCCTTTTAAAAATGACTGTTTTACAGAAAATAAAAAGCAAACCCCTATGTGTTAAGCGAATAAAAGAAGCCTTTTTAAAACCTCCAAAATTTTTTTTGCAAAATTTTCATTTACATTAAATTTCAATTTAAACCCATGTACACCATTTTTTTTTTGTCTTTTAGTGAAAATATTTTTAGGCATTACAAGGCAAAATTTCAAATGGAATTGTGGGAAATTTAAACAAAATTGGTTTCTGTACAAATTTAGTTTTCGTTTTGTTTGGGAAGTTAGAAATTTTAAAAAAAAGGTTTTGGGGGCAGGTAAGGCGCTGACTGTGATTGCGGGCGTGTGGGGGAGGCAAGCGCACAGAAGCGCCGTGAGCTGAGTCCCCATAAAGGTCGAAGAGATCTTCCATCTGCTCTTTCATCTGGATCCGCAGCACAAATTTGCATCAAGCTGAATACGTCCGTCCGTCTGTGTGCGTGCGTGCGTGCGTGCGTGCGTGCGTGCGTTGTGTGTGTGTGTGTGCGGGGCGGCGGGGGGGGGGGGGGGGGGGGGGGGGGGGGAGGGGGGAGGGGGAGCGCCTATATGCGAGGGTGATTGCGCGCGTACACACACACACACACACATATTATATATATATATATATATATTATATATATATATATATATATATAAGTATATTTAAAATGCCTAAAACAATTTTATACAGTGCTCAACCCCTTGGGGAGCAACATTAGTAAAAACAAGTATCCTGACGATAGCGGCTTGCTTGAAACAAATTTGTAGATAATTTTAGCACTCCTTTTAATACTTGTTTTTACTGATATATATATATATATAATATATTATATTATATTATATACAGAATGCTGAACAATTAAGTAGGGGGGGGAAAACAAGTGTAGGTTAACAATTCTTCAGTCGTTATAGTAATGACTTGGCAAAGATTTGAACTTTAAAAAAAAAATAATGAAAAAAAAATATAAAAAATAAAATAAAGGGAATGGGTGGAATATATTATAAATATGAGAAGCCCTTCACTAGCTGCCTGAGGGAATCATCGTAATCCCTCTTGAAAGCACATTTATTTGTATTGCCTGCTCCTAGGCCCTTCGTCCGCTGGATGGGACTCATCAGGGAGACACGGCTGATTGTGTCTGTGCTCTTGGTGTCAAATAGAGACACACCACAGTCCATAATTCTGTGGTGTTCTCACCACCAAGGGTTCAAAAAAAGAAAACCAACAGCACCCTCAAAGCAGCCAGTGAAGGGTAGTAAATGGAACAAAACACAAGTGTGGAG
This sequence comes from Conus ventricosus, assembly GCA_018398815.1. Classification (NCBI taxonomy): domain Eukaryota; kingdom Metazoa; phylum Mollusca; class Gastropoda; order Neogastropoda; family Conidae; genus Conus; species Conus ventricosus. The sequence continues at coordinate 21,991,033 of CM031616.1, read as the reverse complement.
ATGAAACAAAATTGCTGAAAAACTAAAAGCATTATTCAAGCAATAAACAATATAGGGGACAATCTTTGAGCCTATGCTTGAGGATCCATTCAAGGGAGATAAAAAAAATATGGAACAGTCTGAGTGGTCAACTCTGCTTGTTCAATAACCCAAGCATTGTGAGTGGCTAAGAATTGTACACAACAACCTTTACTTGGATTCCTAAGAGATGCAATCTCCCACTGATTGACCAAGCAATAGAATGCTGAACAATTAAGTAGTGGGGGGAAAACAAGTGCAGGTTAACAATTCTTCAGTCGTTATAGTAATGACTTGGCAAAGATTTGAACTTAAAAAAAAAAATACAGGAGAAAATGGGTGGAATATATTATAAATATGAGAAGCCCTTCACTAGCTGCCTGAGGGAATCATCGTAATCCCTCTTGAAAGCACATTTATTTGTATTGCCTGCTCCTAGGCCTTTCGTCCGCTGGATCGGACTCATCAGGGAGACACGGCTGTTGTGTCTGTGCTCTTGGTGTCAAATAGAGACACACCACAGTCCATAATTCTGTGGTGTTCTCACCACCAAGGGTTCAAAAACGAAACCAACAGCACCCTCAAAGCAGCCAGTAAAGGGTAGTAAATGGAACAAAACAAGTGTGGAGATGAAAAAAAGTTGCTGAAAAACTAAAAGCATTATTCAAGCAATAAACAATATAGGGGACAATCTTTGAGCCTATGCTTGAGGATCCATTCAAGGATGCAAGGGAGATAAAAAAAGATATGGAACAGTCTGAGTGGTCAACTCTGCTGTTCAATAACCCAAGCATTGTGAGTGGCTAAGAATTGTACACAACAACCTTTACTTGGATCTCCTAAGAGATGCAATCTCCCACTGATTGACCAAACAATAGAATGCTGAACAATTAAGTAGTGGGGGAAAACAAGTGCAGGTTAACAATCTTCAGTCGTTATAACGACTGAAGAATTGTTAACCTGCACTTAAGTACTTGTTTTCCCCACTACTTAATTGTTCAGCATTCTATTGTTTGGTCAATCAGTGGGAGATTGCATCTCTTAGGAGATCCAAGTAAAGGTTGTGTGTACAATTCTTAGCCACTCACAATGCTTGGGTTATTGAACAGCAGAGTTGACCACTCAGACTGTTCCATATATTTTTTTTATCTCCTTGAATGGATGGGGTCATGCCGCTGTTCCCCAGGTTCTTTGTTCCCCAGTCTCTATATTCCCCAGTCCCGGTGTTCCCTCAAGAAAAAATCGAAATTCAGTCCCTAAGTTCCCCAGTTTCGTTGTTCCCCACCCTGTGGCGATCCCGCTGTTCCCCATTCCCGCAAATCCCGGTCCCGGTGTTCCCCAGTCCCGGTATTCCCCAGGCCCGCTGTTCCCCAAGTTTTTGCCGTTGGTGCATTGAAATCTGTTTGGGGAACAGCGCTACT
>CM031616.1:21982094-21984594 GCA_018398815.1 Conus ventricosus | reverse complement strand
GGGGGAGGAAGTGGAGTGAGGGGGAGGGGGGAGTTGGAGCGAAAGAGAGAGAGGTAGGTGAATGAGGAGAGAGGGGGGTGAGGGGAGGGGTGGGAGCGAGAGACAGGGGGAGGGGAGATGGAGAGAGAGAGAGAGAGAAGTGGAGTGAGGGGGAGGGGGGGAGTTGGAGCGAAAGAGAGAGAGGTAGGTGAGATGAGGAGAGAGGGGGCTGAGGGGAGGGTGGGAGCGAGAAAACAGGGGGAGGGGGGAGATGGAGAGAAGAGAGAGAGAGAGGAAGTGGAGTGAGGGGGAGGGGGAGTTGGAGCGAAAGATGAGAGAGGTAGGTGAGATTGAGGAGAGAGAGAGAGAGAGAGAGGGAGGGGGAGCGAGAGACAGGGGAGGGGGAGGTGGAAGGAGAGAGAGAGAGGGGAGGGGGAGAGAGAGAGAGGCAGGAAGGGAGGGGGAGAGGGAAAGGATGAGGAGAAGAAAAAATGGTGAAATAGAAATTCAAAATAATGTGATCACTGTGGGAATGCACGCGCTCTGGTTGGAGCCCACAAAAAAAATAAATAAATTAAAATAAAATAAATAAACGTTCTCCATTCATTTTCTAACCGACAGCTTTTCAGTTACCATGAGAAATACAAAGGATGTAAACAGGAACAAAGCATTCAGCACATTTCCCTTGGCTATACAAGACTGTGACGTCAATGTTCCCATGTAGTAGAAATGTGACATAATGATGCTGCTTGACATCAGGCCACGAAAAAAGAAATACGTTATCTCATTACATAATCAGAAACTTCTCTCTCCTTGGCTGACTGGTGTGCCTTTTCACAATTGCCATCGCCACATATAGAGGAGGATTGCGAAATTGCGAAATTATTCTTTTTTATTTTTTTATTTTTTAAGTCACATGCAGATAGATTTAATCTGAATAGAAAAGGCAGCCAGATTTGACTGCTTATGAAACTGGAGATGTGAGTAGACCATGTTGCGCGTACAAGCAGACTGATGTCATGATATTTGTAAGGAACTGTCGAAATGGATCTCTGTGGCGTCATCAAAATCTGGAATAAATACGGCACAGAAGCCAAGACATTGGCTTTAGACTCAATGGGGGAAGCACGAAGCACAATTTGATTAAATGAATTTTTTTTAATGTCCTTACCTTCTTTTCTCTGTTTCCCCTTACTCTCCTACTTACCTTAAAGCCTTCAATGTATAATGGCCAGCACCGGTATGACACAACAAAGTCTATGCAGAAAGAACAACCGTAGTCGATCTAACGTTAAAGCAGTTCAAGCTTTGAAAATCACGGCAGTGCCAGCGCCACACGCCTTAAACATGACTGTCTTTACAGAATATAAATGCACCACTATGATGTTAAGCAGAATACACAGGCAGACGCTCTTTTTGAATCCATCACTTTATTTGCAAAATTTTACATCTACATATAAATGCCAATTGCACAACCACATGTACACACCTTTGTTATGTCATTGAGTGACAGATATTACTTAGAGCATTACATGGCAATTACAAATGGAACTTGTGCAAGTTTAAACAAACTTGGTTTCTGTACAATTCAGTTCTCGATTAGTTTGAACGTTAGAATTTAAAATATGTATTTTATCTGTAAACCACCACATTCAGCAAGATCTACTTCAGCTGTATGTTTTCAAAAATGGTTGAATATTTGTATATAATCAAGTTTGATTTGTGTTTGACATGAAAATGTCAATGGACCTCCCCTGTCCCTTCCCCGCATCCCACCCCACCCCCACCCCCCCCTCCAGCTCGACCCTGGTCCCCTTTTCCTTTGTGTACAAGGATGTTTGATTGTTAAAAAAAAAATAAATAATAAATAAATAAATAAATGCACCACTATGCCAGCTCATGTAGATCACAATGCCTTTTCAAATCAACGCAAGCAATAATATTCATACCTGCTTTTTAATTCCTAAATCATGACTGTAAGATAGTTTAATGCCATTAGGGTGATGATCTGATCAGCGTGACATTAAATGTCTCTTTCCCGTGATCTGATTTCTTTTTATCTGTAAGGAATTCAAAATTAAATCTTGCATCTATATTTCGAAAGACACACAAAATCATTCATATTCATCCAGTCTTTCTAAAATGTATGAATGTTTTAGTTCTCCAAACACAAAGCTACACGATGAAGCATTTTGTACACTTACAATTCCTGTCACTCCCTGAGTGCTAACAAGTGTAAAGGTCAACGTTTTGTGTCCGAAACAACAAAAGTAGTTTGTCCACATACGACACCAGCAACACTAAGAACTGATTTGTAAGAGAAATCTGAATCATTTAAAAGTCAACACTGATGATTTGATTGTATACGAGGGCTTTGCAGAATCTACTTTTGTGATACCAGATTATAAAAAAAAAACCCTCCAAAGATTTCGTGTCTCAAGACCCTTGAAGGCTCTCATAAAAATTTAAGAACAAATCTGAGCCTGTCACACACACACACACACACACACACACACACACA
>CM031616.1:21957094-21977094 GCA_018398815.1 Conus ventricosus | reverse complement strand
CGGGAAAGGTAAAGAAAAATAATGCTTACGACTAGAGTTTGAAGATAATGCAGCACTTTGTCTCTCTCGTTCGGAATATTCTTTTACTGAATCAGCATCAGTTTGATGAAATGACACAGTGCATATGCTTATTATAAATGTTTGCAATTCAAAAGTTTTATAGAATGAAGTTTACTGCATTATTCAGCACATGCGGGACAACATTTTCTTGTGGAATCGGATAATTTTACAATTGTGGGCTTTCTGCTTTAAATAAACCTGACTGAATTTTAGAAGATGTGCTTTTCCAGTTAAGAGTTTGAAAATACTAATATGGTAAGCAATTGACCCCTTTTGGTATGACAGCAATTATCGAATAATTTCATTTGATTAAATCTGCTTATTCCAAATTTCACACTCATACACAATATAAATCAGACTTCCCCACACAGTTATTTTCTGGCGCCGAATTTGACACGATACGTGGCTGCTCATTCTTCATTTTCTTTGTCGTGAATGTCGTTTACCTTCCTGAAGAAGACCTAAGAGGTCGAAACTCGTCGTGTTTTGCCCTGTACTTGGTTTGTCCATGTTATCTGGCGGAGGTAGTTCAAGAACCTTTTCAAATTTGTTCAAAATTCCGCCTGTAGTCACCTCACCTTGCAACTCCCTAAAAACGAGTGTAAAACTCAATGTGAAATACGAAACATGCAAGTGAATTTTGCACGAATATGCCTTTTTTCAGGCTTCTCTAATAACCACTCAAAAAAATTGCACAAAACAATATTCCTTAGATGGTTGCAAGGCAGGAGAGGTAGCGTATCAGCGTTTTCGTAATGTTCCAATATGATACTGATTTCTCATGTAAATGGAGGAGGGTAGACGGATCCTTTTATACCAGCCCACAACACAGCAGCCTACATCATGTCTCTGTCACAGACGGCACACTATTCTTTCTCCATCACTCTATGGCTCCTGTCCAACGGCGGGATGTATTTCAGAGTGCTTTAGTGCGGTTGTTGGTCTCACGGTCCATAGCGATTCTGCATGGAAATGGGCAACGGGATTCTATTAGCCAGTGAGATCATCCCCGTAGTCTCCTCCCAACGACCCCTCCCCACCCTCCGTCCCCAGCAGCTTCTGTATCGATCGAGCTTTTCTTGGTAAATCGGCCCCGTGTTTTGTTTTTATCTATTACCAGGAACTATACTTCATAAAAACTGATAATCATCATGGAACGATACATTTCAGGTCGTAGTTTCTTACTACATTTCAGTCTCTTTGCGGCGGTCTGCAGCACGTCATTTGGAATCACATTGTGGAGATTCGTCTGGTGTGTTCCAGTTGTCCCTCCATGATAATGATGACTAAAAGCAAAAAAGAGGATAATAATAACAATAATAGCAATAATTATGTGATGATGATGATGATGATGATGATGACGACGACGACGACGACGACGGGCGACGACGACGACGACGACGATGATGATCATGATCATGATGTTTATGATGAGACGACGATGACGATAATGATACTACTATTACTACTACTACTACTACTACTATACTACTACTACTACACTACTACTACTACTACTACTACTACTGCTACTACTACTACTATTACTGATGATGATGATGATGATGATGATGATGATGATGATGACGATGATGATGATGACGATGATGATGAGATACTGATAATGATAATGGTGGTGACAATCATCATTGGCATCAGCATCATTATAATATGATAATCATACTTTTTTTATAACAATCTGATAATACTGTTATGACGAGACGAAGAAGAAGAAGAAGAAGAAGAAGAAGAAGAAGAAGAAGAAGAAGAAGAAGAGAAGAAAGAAGAAGAAAGAAGAAGAAGGTAAAGAATGATGATGATGAAGATGATGATGATGATGATGATGATGATGATGATGATGATGATGATGATATGAAGGATGCTGCTGCTGCTGCTGCTGCTGCTGCTGCTGATGATGATGGCGACGACAGGACGACGACGACGACAACAACAACAGCAACAACAACACCAGCAACATCAACACGACTGGACGACGAATTTTTTATACAGTGCTAACGAGGAGATGATGATGATGATGATGGTGATGATGATGATATGATGATGATGATGATGATGATGATGATGATGAGATGGATGTGGTGATGATGACGTTAATGCTAATACTAATACAAATACTACTACCAATAATTATGATGATGATGATGATGATGATGATGATGATGATAATGATAATCAAAGAAGATTCCATACTGCACAATATCTGGAATGAGTATTTGACACAGTGCCTCACAACCAAACATATTAACAAAAGAATACTTAGTGAATAGACAGACAGACATGAATGACAAAAACCTTGATGACCATGCAAAATGTGGACTGGTGTAAAAATGCACGCATGGCGGTGACGTAGGCAAGAAACACGTCAATATTTGTTTACAATCGTCTGGCACAGATATACACTCACTCAGCTGCATTCGTGCTTAGCTCCCGGACATTTGCAAACAGCACAAAAATGACACTTTCCAGAAAAAAGCGGAAAAGGAATTAGTATAAAAAAAGAAAGAAAAAGAAAGAAAGAAAAGGCTATTTATCAGATTACCTCTCCAGTGTCTAGTTTTGTTTTGTTTGGATTTGTTTTATTTGTTTTGTTCTGCTTTGCTTTGTTTTGTCTTGCTTTGTTTGTTGTTTGTTTTAGTAGGAGCATTCTGTGTATGACGTGATTCCTGTGGCAATAGATTCCAGAAAAGGTGTGCCCAATACACGGCAAAAGTGTTCAGCAAAGTATCTTAGATATGCATATGCATATGCCGAATGTAAGTAGGTATATTCATATGTGCGTGTATAAACATAGATAGAAAGATTGATTTGATTGATCGATAAATATAGATATAAACACACACATTTACATCCATATAACATGTAACATCTTACAAACACACCACACACGCGCACACACGCAATGTATACATACACACACAACATGTATATATATATATATATGTGTGTGTGTGTGTGTGTGTGTGTGTGTACATTGTGTGCGTGCGTATATATATATATAATATTGAACTATAAACAAAGCTTGCTCTTATGTCTTAGATTGAAGAAATAGGGGGAGAGATAAGCATTCATATCTGCAGTGGTAGATGATTCTAACTAACAGTATGTGCTTGAGTGGTTGAATGGGGAAAAAATAAAATAAATGCTTCTCAAACTGAGCCTTCAGCAAGCTTATAGTCTCCAAGGGGGAAGACATCCTCCAATAGGGAGGGAAACTCACTAACATATAACTCCTGGTCATATACCGATATTTCGAAATCTGGTTGTTTCTCTTCAGTGACCGCGGAAAGTGGTAATTTGACACCTCTGCCTTTTCCGTTTTAAGAAGAATGCAATCCCAGAAAAGGCTGGTGTGCAATACCGTAGTATGTTTGTTGAGTTTTCAAAAAAACAATCAAAGGTGCCACCTAAGAAGCAAAGAAAATGATGAAAGAGCAAAACAGCTACATTTTCTTGTGAAAAGTAGAACATATAAAAGATATCCTCTTAGACACAAGTGCTGAGGGCCAGTTCTTGGAATGAATCCGCAAGGGACTAAAATACAACAAACTAATAAATTCCAAGGATAAGTACCGTGTGTGGTGTGTTGTGTGTGTGTGTGTGTGTGTGTGTGTGTGTGTGTGTGTGTGTGTGTGTGTGTGTGTTGTGTGTGTGTGTGTGTGTGTGTGTGTGTGTGTGTGTGGTGTGTGTGTGTTGTGTGTGTGATAATTCTCTCTATCTGAAGACCTTTGTACGAGTAATGAACACAGTAAGCAACCATAATACACACCTTAAAAAAGATGTTTTGCATACTTGCAGAACGTGTTTAGGGGAAAAAACAAAAGAAAGGTAAAAGTCGAGGTTCTACAGTGAAAAAACTGAGTGAATAAAATGAGAAGCGAGGGGAAATATCAAAACAGCCTACTTTACGCAATGGAATATGTAATGAAACTATTGTCATACCACCAGGAATGCTCTCATTAGAAAACTTTGTTCAAAATACTAGGAGCAAAAGGTGGAAAGAAATGTAAAAAAGAAGGTGAAAAGAGAGAATTGACTCTGACATCACCATGACTACCAACAACAATAATAACAACAACAAAAACCACAGCAACAACACCTTTCTCTCATCATTCAACGAAATTGTCTCCTCCTGGTGGTTCATATCTAGAAATCGCCCGTTTCATGTGCATCTTTTAGATAAACACATTTTGCAATACACATACATCCTGCGACTGACGTGTACAGCACGTTTGTCGTGATTTCCTTTTATGCCAGTTGCAGTTTTTAGATCAAGGTTAACAGCAAATACGTATACGACTGGAGGGAGTTAGGGAAAGAGAGACAGGGGGGGGGGGGGGGGGGGGGGGGGGTGCCGATGAAGAAGTGGGAAGAGAGATATGGGTGTTAGGAGAAAGAGCTCGAAATGGGGTAAGGTGGGTGTGAGCGTGTACGTGTGCGCGCGCGCGCGCGCGCGCGTGTGTGTGTGTGTGGTGTGTGTGTGTGTGTGTGTGTGTGCGTGCGTGCGTGTGCGTGCGCGCTTGCGCGCTTAAATTGATATATGGTGTGCTGGGTAAACATTCTTGTCAGAAAGTAAAAAAGCCTTCATCATTTAGATTATAAAGATCTACTCCCATTCTGAGTGGGCTGAAAAGAAATTTGCCGCAAAAATCAGTGCACGTGCTCACTTCCATCAGAGGCGGAAACAAATAGTGCAGCGTTCATGCATGCCTGCTCTGTTGCGGCGCAAAATGTCACCAAGGTACAAATTTTCACCTGGACATAATTATATATATATTATATATATATATATATATATATATATATATATATATTATATATATATTTATATAATTATATATATTGATAGATAGATAGATAGATATAGATAGATAGATATAGATAGATAGATAGATAGATAGATAGATAGATAGTAGATAGATATTTTTTTCTCACCGACTTGGTGGTGCACCTTGTCTGCCATTTACAAAATGTGACCTCAGGTAATACTTTGTACTGGCGTTACGGTACAGAATATCATGCCAGTGTGACATGCCACCCTGGATAGCGTTCAGTTTCTGGCACGTCCTTAATCCATATGTTCTACGAAACAAATAATCGCTATTTGTAAATGCACAGTTTGGTGGCGAGTCAGACTGGTCGTTTGTGTTACGTGATCTAGATGTTTTAGTAGAATAGGAAAGATGGATACGTCTGAAGGATAAAATATCCGGCGCATTTGAATGCGACATTTCAAACAAACAAAGAACTTGAAATCCAATGACAGAAGTGTCCAAAAGTATTCCAAGGTTCACAAACACATGCAGGCGAAACTTACAGATCACTCGTCTAGGACAATAGGAATGACCTAGGCCCACCAACATGGGCCTAATGCAGTCTCATACAGAAACATCCTGATCATTATCATCATCATCCCCAAATCATCATCATCATCATCATCATCGTCGTCGCCCGTCGTCGTCGTCGCGGGTGGGGTTCGCCCGTCCATCATCATCATCATTATCTTTGTCCGACCGACCCCGGGAGGCCCTGCCCGACAAAACCCGGTTAGGTGGGAGTAAAGGGGAGGGGACTGACCTCACAACCCCCCGCAAGGGGGCCCCAAAACGAGAAAGATTACGTTTAAAAAAACCCCTTTTTTTCCCACCCCAAACCAACACACCCTAAATAAGCATTCCAACACACACAACATGCACAATCCAATCAAGCTTTCCCAAAACGCACAAAAATGCAAAATCACAATCAAGACTCCAACACACACAAATGCACAATTATAAAAAAAACATTTCACCTTACGATACACAATCACAATTACGTTTTCCTGCACTTTATGCCCATATACACAATTATAAAAAAAACATTTCCAGCATCCACCCCTTTAAAAACACCCGGGATTTGCCCCACCCCCCTCCCTCCGCCCAAGTCACTGGGAGCACCCTTTTCGCATTTAGGTCTCCGAACCAGGTTGGTTTTTTAAGGGAGTCGCTAAAAGGCCGACACCCTCGCACGCAAGCGGGAGTGAAGAGCCCCGTCCCGGGGGGGGGGGGGGGGGGGAAAAACCGTGGCTTGTTACTGGAGGCCCTTTGGACGGGCGATCAGGGCCCGGGTCAAGCCGGCGGGTTTTTTCTTCCAGCCCCGGGGGCCCCCCGGGCCAGAGCGGGCCCCAACCAGCACGGGGAAACCACCCCAGCCCGGGGTTCCCCACCCAACGTGGCCCAACCAGCATGGCCCAAACCCATCCGCGGTCCCCACCCAGAGCGTGGCCTAAACCCCACACGGGGAAACCATCCAGTCCGGGCCCCCGGGCCAAAAGCGTGGCCTAAAACCAGAAACGTGGCACCACCCAGTCCAGACCCCGGGTGAAGCCCCCGGAGGGGGGGGGGAAAAACGTACTGGGAGGAGAGAAAAAAAGGGAGGGAAGGAAAAGGAAGAAAGAAGAAGGAAGAAAAAGGGAAGGAAACGGGAACCACCCCGTCAGTACACCCTGCCCCATGGGGGCAAAATCAAAAACACCCACCCAAATAAAGGGGCGGGGGGAAAGTCTACCAAACGCCCCAAAAACCCCACTCAACCAGGCCCCGAGCATAAAACAAAAAACCAATCAAATCTTTTAAAGTCTTTTCACAGAAGCAGGAAAGGGGATTTCTTTAAAATAAAACAGGCTATAAAAAAAAATTAATTATTTTTCCCCCTTTTTCCTCACTCACTTTTTAACTTTTTCCCCTTTCTTAGGAAAAAAAACCCCAACACAGCGCCCAACGTTTAAATAACTGCCACCACTTTTTGAAAATTATTTTCAATGGCATAATTGTCAATTTTAACCACATTTCAAAAAAAACACTTTTTCCCCAAAACCACGCACCCGAACAAAAAAATCTTGCTACGCACACCTCGCAACAAAACTCGTTCCCCTTGCACCACAAACAGACGGTGGGAAGAATAAGGTGGGCGAATGTGCCCGGGGCGGCCGAGCGAGCCCAAAAGAAAGGTTCCCAACCCTGAATCACCAGGTTTCCTCCCCCCCATCCCCCCCCGTTTAACCGCATAACCAAAAGCATAAACAGGAAAAAAATTTTGGATATAATTTAGAAGGGCCCGGTTTTAAAGATTTAAATTTAACCAGGGGAAAAGGTTCAAACAATATTTTTTTTACAATTTTGAAAAAAAAAAAAATTTGCGAAAAAGAAAAGAATAACCCGGCTCCCCCCCCCCCAAAAACAAAAAAACCACGAAACTGATGCTTACCAACTACCCGGGGTAAACCCCAGAAGAGGCGGTCAAAGACCCCCTTCCCCTCTGCCCAGTCGAAGGACAAAAGCGCAGATGCGAGAAGAAAAAAAGGGGTAATGTCCCTCTTCCCGGGCCGACTGTAGGAATTGAAGAACCGCCCTGAAACCCTCGATAAATACGGTGAAAAACCCAAGCCCCGGGCAGGGCCCCCAAAGGGGACATCTTCCCCCTCGGTGAAGAGCAAACCCTTTCCCCCCAGCGTGGGGGGCCCAACTTCCCCCGCTGCGTACAGAGTGAGCTACTTAAAACTAAAAAAAATTTAAGCACGTGCACAGGAAAAAAAGACACAACCGGGTGCCAGCAAGTTGGGAGAGAAAGGTCCCGGGGCCACCCAGGGAACCCGGGAAGGTTTTTTTAGCAGGGGCCCGGGGAAAATTAAGAGAGAGGGAGAAAAAGGGAAAACCGAATTTGAGCTGAAACTACACCAAAGGTTAAAAACCGCACCCCAACCACTTAAAGGGGAAAGGGAAAACGAAAACGGGGAAAACGAAATAAAAAAGGGAGTAATTCCGCCACCCTGAGGGGTCAAACTTTCGTGGGCCTCGTCCCAAACCCGTGAAAAACCCCCCTTCCTTCAAAAAGCATCTGTTTCCCCTGGATCCCGTGCCCCTTTTGAACCTTGACGCATTTTGAAAATTCCCCAAACAATGGGACCAAACCCAACTCTCTGTGCTCGACAGGTACGGGGAACCCAATACAAACATTCTACGATGAATCATACGGGAAAATTACATAATATTTCATTTATCAAACAACTAAGAAAACCCTTCCCAAACCCATAAAAGTAAACCGAACCTTTGGGTGATTCACTATTTAAACATCACTGAAGTAAAAAACTGTCAGTAAAACCTGAAACAAAGACCAAAGGGGATAAAACCCCTGGTTGGGGGGAAGTGTCCCTTACCGATTTTCCAATGTGCGGACACGGAGCCCCCGGCTAAAAAATAGTCAGCATCCGATTCAGGAACCCTTATATAAACGGAAAGTGAACCCCGACTGGGCAGTTCCAAGCCTAACTCATAGTCGACGAATAAACGGGCCGGGACCCGGTTTCCAAGCACGGGGAAAAAAAAAGTAAATCGTTCCCCATTTCAAACTTTCCGGCCGTATTTCTTTTTGGGGCACCCCAGTCCGCGCCCAAAATCCCCCGAAGATTAAAGCAACGTGGGGGCATCGATATTTCCTAAGCGGACGGTTTGGGGTACGACTCGCAGATTTCCAAAAAACTCCCGGGAAAGGGTAAAGGGTACCGCAAAATTGGGAAATGGGGGATTAAAGGGCCCAAAAAGGCGCCCCCACCTTGGGCCTGAATGGGATCCCCAACCGGGGGCACTCCCCCAAAAACCGTTTAACCGCCAAGGTCCGTTGGGGGCCCAAGCCCTCCGGGGAACCCTGCCGGCAGACTCCTAACTGGGGGAAAAAACCCTGGGCCAAAGAATCCTGTTTTATCCCTAAAGGGGTCCCCTTGGGAAGCCCATTGCCCCCATGGGGGAACCCCTTTGGGGCGGGCCCAAATTGGCCTGGAGGAAAAAAAGGACCCCCCCTTCAAGTTTGGGGAACCCCAAGTTTTGCTTGGCCCCCCCATCCCCGGGAGGGGAAACCCCTAAAGGGGATCCCCTTGGGGGAAGTTTTAAAAGTTCCCCGGGTGTCCCCCAAAAAAATGGTTACTTCCAAAGGTGGGGTTTGGAATAAAACCCGGCTGAAGGAGGGTAAGGAAAAACCGGGTTCCCCCGCCAAAACCCTCCCCCCCGGGGTTTTGGGAAACAAACCACCCAAAAAACCCTTGGTTCCTGTTCCCCTTATTTTTGGGGGCCGGGTGGGGAAACTAAACCACGGAAAAAACCGGGCAAAATCCCGAAGCCGGGATGGCCCCCGGGGTTTAGGGGGCCGAAAGGGAAAAAAATCCCCACGCAACCCCCTTTAAACTTTCCAAAAGGGGGGTGGAGAAGAAACAAAAAAACAAGGGCGGGGGAAAAATGGGAAAAAACCCCCCTTTTAAACCCCCACATTGTCGGCGCCCCCCCGGGGTTTGGGGAAAAAATTTTTTTGGGGGGGGGGGGGGGGGTTGTGTTTTTTTTTGGGTGGTGTTGGGGGGGGGGGGGGTTGGGGTTTTGTTGGGGGTGGGGGGGGGGGGGGGGGGGGGGGGGGGGGGTGGGGGGGGGGTGGGGGGGGGGGGGGGGGGATGGGGTGGGGGGGGAAAAGGGTGGTTTGAAGGGGTTGGGGGGTTTTTGATTAAATTTAAAAAGGGTTTTGATTTATAAGGGGTTAGAAAAGGGTTGAATGCAGGGAAAGGGGGGTTTGAAAATGGTCTAATTGGGGGGAAAGGTTTTTTTAGGAAACCCAAGAATCCTATCATTGGGAAAATCCCCGGGGTTACCAAATTTGGGGCGGGCCTATCCCCAACTGAAACGAAGGTCTGTCTTTTTCTTTTTCAGGGACCGAACTTCCCCCTTACGTCTTGGGGAAAGATGGAAACGCTTACGCAGACCCAACTGCATTCTGCTTTAAAGCGCCCCCTTTCATTTAGAGGGGAGCACAACCCCCTTTGGCAGCCCCCACAACCCAGAAAAAAGTGCATGGCCTTTTGTTCCTCAACAATTGGTTAAAGTAGCTCCCCTTTTTCAAAAGCTCAAAAAAATATCTAGGGCCTCGCTATCTGAACTCGGGAAAACTTTAATTTTGGGGCCCTCTAACTCTATCACCTGCCTGCGATCCCCCCCTGATTTACAAAATGCGGGGCCCCGCAAAAAGAAGTTGTTCCATCCCCCTTCCCTACGAAAAAGCCTCCCCCTGTCTAGTTTTTCCCCTGGGAAAGGGTTTCCTGCCGGCAGCCCCCTTTCCTACGCCGATCCTCCTGTCGGGCCAGCCCCCTCCCTACGCTGACCCTCCTGTCTGGCACCCCTCCTCCCAAACGCTGAGAAAGCCTCTTTTTAACGAAGGGCCCCTTTTTCGGGCTCCCCCTCCCTACGTGATCCCCGGGCTGGCGGGCCCCCTTCCCTGGGCTGGGGCCCCTTTTCCCTTTACAAAGGGCCCCCTTGGGGCCACCTCTTCTCGGGCGCAGCTTTACCCTTTCTTCCCTATGCAAAAATCTCCGTCTGCCCGCCCTCCTCTCTGCGCAGAGCCCCATCCTATCCGCGTTTCCCCTACGTGAGCAGCCTTTCCCCTTTTACGTTTCCCGCCCCAGAAACACCCAGGACGGGGGGTTGAGGTCCGGGGGGGTTTGGGGGCCACCACTCCCAACAGGGGAAAGATGACCCGCCCTGCCCCCTTCCCGGGGTTTCTGACCCCCCATGGGAAAGCCCCCCCGGGCAACCCCTTTTAGAGGGAAGCATGGAAAAAGGGGGGGGTTTTTTGGTTTTTCTTTGCGCCCTCAACAGAACCCCACAGTTGCTTTCGCTATACCCCTGACGTTTCCCGAGGGGAAGTGCCAGTGGGGGGCCCTCGCAGGAAAATCCCCTTCAAGAAGAAGTGAAAGTACTCGCTGGACTATCGGCTACAGCATGGAATAAGGGGGGAAGTCACGGTATCGAAGTGCTGGTAAAAATAGGGGGGATACTTTTAGAAGCCCCTTCTTCTTCGGGGGCCCGAAGTAGCCATCCCACCAGACCAGACTTTCCCATGACAACTATTTTCCTACAGTTTCAAAACGGGGGAAAAGAAAATTTCCCCACTTGAAAAAAAAATTTTTTAGGGGTTTGTGTTTTTGTTTATTTTTGGGGGGTGCGTGTGTGGGGGACAAATTTCCCGGCTGCCCCACTCGGGAACCCCCCGCGCTCAAACAACACGAGAAAACAGGCGGTGGGGCCCCCGAAAAAAAAAAAAAAAAAACTATGCCCCGGTGCCCCCACTAGGAAACACCGCGCTCCCACAGCACGAGCAACGTGCGGTGTGGCGGGCCCGGGAAAACAAACAGGCAGAGGGAAATTTCCGGGGAGGAGAGAAAAAGAAAAAAAAAATGGGCACTAACGTCTGATACCCCCCCCTGACCAATAACCCGGGAGAGAAAAAAAAAAAAAAAATTTGGGTAAATAAAAAGGAATGGAAGACTGAGCGGGCCGGGCCCGGCTTACGGCCGTTCCTGCGTGGGGGTACCCGGGGGAAGGAGGGCTGGGCGCGGTGACTCCCCTCCGGGCCCCACCTCGACCCCCCCCGGGCAACCGGGTGTTTTTCCCTTTAGGCCACCAAGACTCCCTTTACGCTAGAGTCAACCCCCCAAAACCCCCCCGAACAAACACTACCCAAATGACAAAAAATTACAAAAAAAGACAAACCCAAAAGGACCCGCGAAACGAGAGAGACAGTCAAGCCCTTTTTACTCCGGAACCCAGCCCCCCAAATTGTTTAAGCCCACCCCGGAAAGGGCTGCCCTGAAAAGGATCGGTCCCAGGGGGGGAGGAAAGGGGTTAGACCTCACCCGGCCCCCCAAAAGACCACACGAAAAAGATTCGAACAAAACCCCTTTTAAATTTACCCCCACAAACACAGTCTAAATAAACATTTCCAAAACCCCCAAACATGCACAATCACAATAAGATTCCAACGCACACAACCCTGCACAATCACAATCAAAGCACTCCAAACACACCAAAAAGCAAATTATAAATAAACATTTCACCTACGACGTACACCAAACACAATTACAGCATTCCTGCACATATGAAATACACAATTATAAAGAAAAAATTTCCCCATCCCCCTCCCTTCCCCCACCCTGGGTGCCCCCCACAACCCCCTGCCCCCTTTAAGTCTACGGGAGCAACCCCGTCGCACTAGGGGCTCCGAACCCCCTTGGTTTTGAAGGGGGTCGCCTTTAAAGGGGCCCACAAACCCCGACACGCAAGCAGGCGTGAAAGGGCGCGTCCCCGGGGGGGGGGGGGGGGGGGGGAAACGGGGGGTTGTTCTGGAGGTCCGGACGGGGGTCAGGGGCGGGCCCGTCAAGCCGGCGGGGTTTTTTTCCAGTCCGCGGGCCCAGGCCAAGCGTGGCCTCAACCAAACGTGGCACCATCCAGTCCGCGGGGCCCCCCCAGAGCCCGGGCCCCCAACCAAAACACGTGGGCCCCCCAGGCCGCGGGCCCCGCCAAACGTGGGGCCCCAACCGCACTGGCACCATTCCCGGGCCCCGGGGCCCCCGCCCCGAGCGTGGCCTCAACCCCGGGAGTTTGGGACCATCCATCCAGACTCCGGGGTTTAAGCCCCCGGGAGGGGGGGGGGGGGCGTTTGCGGGGGGAAGAAGAAAAGGGAGGGAAGGAAGAAAAGGGAAAAAAGAAGGAAAGGGAAAAAGGAAAGGGAAAAAAGGAAAAGGGGGTACTTTGGGAACCCCCCCGTCAGGGACAGTTCCCGACCCCGCTTCTAAATAACAGCCCCCAATGATGGGGGAGGGAAATCTACCAAAAGGGAAACCCCACCCCACCCCAAAAACAGACCTGACATAACACATTTAAACCCCCAAACCAAAACGTTAAAATTTTTTCACATGAAGGGAGGGAAGGGACGCAAAAACCCCCCCAGGAAAAACCCCCCCTTTAAATTTTCTTTTCCCCCTTTTCCCCCCTTTACTCCCCGTTTTAAAAAATTTCCCTTTTTTAGGAAAAAAAACCAAAAACAGCGACCCTGCTTTTTAACTGCCACCAATTTTCAATAAAAATTTAATGGGATAATTGCACATTTATAGGCCCCATTTTAAAAAAAACACAAAAAACTCCAAACCCCGCATCCGAACGACAAAAACAAGCGTACGCCCCATCGGAACATAAAACTCTTCCCCCTTGCACACACAAAAACGGGGGCCGAAGAATAAGGTCCGGGGAAAAAAGACAGGGGCGGGCGGGCGAGCCCCCGCAAATTCCAAACCCCGAATCCCAGGTTTCCCCCTCCCCCCCGAAATACGCATCACCAATGCATAAACAGGGGAAAGAATTTTGGATATAATTTTTGAATGGCCCCGGGTTTAAAAATTGAAATTAACCCCGAGAAAAAGGGCCCCAACAAAATTTCCCTTTTTCAATTTTGAAAAACCCAAAAAAAAATTCGCAAAAGGAAAAAAAAGCCCGGGTAACAACAACAAACCAAAAAAAACAAACCCCCGAAAAATGAAGGCTTTCCCGCTTTCCCTTTGGGGGAAACCCCGAAGGGGGGTCAAACGAAATCCCCCTTTTGCCCTCTTCCCCGAGAGGACAAAACGGGAGATGGGGGAGAAAAAAGAAGTGAAAGTCCCCCTCCTAAGGCCGCGTAGGAATTGAAATACCCTTACCCCCGAAAGTCCCGGGGAAGAACCAAAGCCGGGGCGGCCTCCCCGGACTCTTCCGCTCGAGTGGGAAAGCTAACTCCCCCAGCGATGGGGCCCAAAAGCCCCGCGGGGCCCCCTTAAATGGGGCAAACTTCCAAAAATAAAAGAAATGAAACACGTGCGACGGTTAAAAGACAGGGGAGGGGGGGCCCCCAAAAAAAAAGCAGCAAGTTCGGAGAAAAGGGAACCCGCCACCCCTGAACCTGCAAGGAGAATAGCACGGCGTGGAATTAGAGAGAGGAAAAGAGAAAGCAAACCGAAATTGGCTAACTACAACCAAATGAACCCCCCACAAGCCACTTAAGGGACGGATACACGACAACAGCAACGACAATAAATAAATGAGTAATTCCGCCACCCTAGATGGGTCAAACGTCGTAGGCCTCGTGACAAAACTCGTGACAATCGTCATCATCATAATTGTCGTTGTCGTTGTCGTTGTCATTCGTCGTCGGTCGTTCCTCTCCTCCTCCTCCTCCTCCTCCTCCTCCTCCTCCTCATCATCATCATCAATCATCATCACCACCATTACCGCCACACCACCGCCAACACCAAACACCACCATAATCATCATCATCATCATCATCATCATCATCATCATCATCATCATCATCATCATATCATCATCATCATCATCTCATCATCATCATTATCATCATCATCGTCATCGCCGGCATCGTTAGTAGAAGATTTCGGCATAATCTCCACATCGGACTACAAGCACAGAAAGGTCTGTTGAAGACTAACTTTCTTTCGCCACCATTACCGCTACCATCACCGCCATTATCAGAATGCAACATTACCATCGTTAAAACCAGCACAGTCATTTCCAAATAAGGTAAAGGTGTTGGTGTTTACTGTATCTCCTTCATCGTGTACACCTACATCACTCACACACACACACACCACACACACACACACACACACACACACACACACACACACACACACTCACACACACACACACACACACACACACACACCACACACACACACACACACACACACACACACACACACACACACACACACACATCTAGGAAGCGAACCACCTTCCAGTAATTGTAACTTTTAATAAAAAACTGATTCTTGTGAATTTCAAGAAGACATAATCCCAAAATATAACTATAAATCAGCTGATTGGGAAACCTTTAAAAACAAACTAGCTACATACAAGACTGTTGATATTGATATTGATAGCGTTGATCAGTTATATTCGTATTTCACTGATGCTATCCTTAGTGCGGCAGATGTAGCCATTCCAAAATTTCGCCCAGTTAAGTCAAACAAACACTCGGGAAATATCTGGTGGACACCTGCTTGTGACTCAGCCGTTAATAACAAAAAAATGTTTGTTTAAAATATATTTAAAAGACAAAACACCAGAGAATCTAATAGCCAAGAACAGAGCGAATCACTACAGTAACATGGTAATAGCTCAAGCTAAAAGGCAATATTTGGTCCTCTTTCTGCTCTAATGAGATTTCGAATCATAAAGATTTACAAAAAGTTTGGAAAAAGTTTCATGAAATGAAAAGGGGTTTAAACTTGCCATCTTGTCTGTCAAGCTGAAGAACAAAGAATTTCCTTCTAATTCAGAAAAAACAGAATCATTCGCCGATATGTTTTCCGAATCTATGCGTTTGGAAGGTCTGTCCCTTAAGATCAAAACTTTCAGAACAGAGGAAGAAAATAAAGACGATTATATAGATCCAGTTCATGATGATAGTCATTTCATCAATGCTCCAATTACTCTTGATGAAGTGAAAGATACAATTCAAATCTCTTCCTAATAAGAAAACTTCCGTGGACTAGATAAAGTTTCCAATGATATGCTTAACACCTGCCTGAAAATTTTGTCTTATTACTGCAGAAATTGTTTCAAAAATGTTGGTTTGAGGGCGTAATGCCAGAACAATGGAAACAATCTATCACTGTACCAGTTTTAAAGCAAGGCAAAAACTCCAACAGATAAGCATAGTTACAGACCAATAGCATTAACCTCACATACCTGTAAACTATTAGAGAGAATAGTTTTGAGAAGATTGACTCAGTATTGTCAAAAAAATAAAGTTATTCCAGTTAATCAAGCAGGCTTCCAAAATGGCAGGTCTGCTATTGACAATTTAGTGAAACTAACAACGAATGTAAAACAACAATTTGCAAGAAGAAGAAATGTTCTAGCGACCTTTTTTGATATCAAGAAAGCTTATGACCAAGTCTGGCACGCCAAGCTCCTTTACAAATTGAAACAAATCGGGATTTCGGGACATTTATATCACTACATTAAATGCTTTTTGAATAAAGAAGCATACGTGTTCGAGTAGGGAATGCATACTCCAATTCTAGATCTTACATATGGGATTGCCACAAGGTTCTGTTATCGCCCCTATGTTATTTAACATCTTAATGTACGATTTGCCTTCGCTGTTATCAAAGCATGTTGTATTAGTAAATATGCTGATGATTTATGCATCTGGATGAATGTTACAATGAAAAGAAAAACATCAAAAAGGGAATTGAACTACATCAAGAAGACCTATCAAAGAGAGCTCGATCAATATATTTACTTATATGGACGAAAATGGTCTGACATATGTACAGAGAAAACGCATATGATTTCTTTTAATAATGGCAGCAATCCATCAGAGCTGCCGTTTTTTAAAATTGAAAATCGACTATTCAGTATAAAGATATCGTGAAATTTCTAGGTATCTATCTTACACCAAAGTTGTCCTGGAATGCTCATATCAACTACATCGTTACTAAGGCAAGAAAATGTTTAAATCTATTAAAGATTATAAGCAAACAAGCCTGGGGCAAGATTGCAAAGTTTTGAAACATCTCTACGTCGCTGATTAGATCAAAATTGTCCTATGGACAAGAGTTATTTTTTAGTGCCCCCAATTATTTACTTAAGAAACTTCAAAGCATAGATTGCAAGGGTTATAGGCTTGCTCTTGGTGTGCCTTTTCACGCATCAACGCTTGAACTTAAAAGAAATGGAGAACTGCCTTTGGACGAGTACCGAAGTCTTGCATGCGCTAAATACGTTCTTAGAAAGTTCGACAAGTAACAACTTTGCATCTGAGGAACTGAAAATTACATCTGAAAATTCTTTTCATAAACGAGCTAAGCAGATATCATCATTGAAACCAATTGCCACTTACGTATCAGATCTACTCAAAGATCTGATATAAATCCAAGTAATATCGACACAAATCAAGCGGCCTCCCCTTGTCCTGCTTGGGAGATGAATAAAGCGCAGTTTGATATTAATTATAACTGACATGAAGAAAAATGAGAATCCAAACATTATGAAAACTGAAGTCCAATTACATATACAGAACACTTATCCAAATCATTTAAAGATATATACAGATGGTTCACTCCTAGAAGATCACGGGCAGGTTCAGCTTTTGTAATACCAGCGTTAAAAAAGGAAAAGTCATACTACATGGCAAAATCGATCCATCTTTACTGCTGAACTTATTGTTATTCTTATGGCTCTCAATTACATAGTGAATTTCCATTACAGTTATTTCAAATCTTATTTTGTGTAGATTCTCAATCGGTTCTCTATGCTTTAAGGTAATCAGATTACAAGAAAAAGACCAAAATTATCTTAGAAATCAGTCAGTTAATCATGTCTTAACTTTAAAAGGGACCAACGTTTCCTTCTGCTGGGTTCCTTCACATCTTGGATTCTCTTCAAATGAGTGGGCTGACAAAGTAGCGAAAAAGGGCGCCAAGGCAAGGCACAGAATCGACTGAAATCATGTTCCCTTATCCATTCAGGAGGGTTATCACTTGCTGGAACAAGCAGTTTGGAGTAGAATTAAAGGCTATACCCTGAGAAAGATAGACTGTCCAAGAATAAGTATACTGATTCTCGTGGTTTGGATAACAAATCATACTTGAATCATACTGGCGTAATCAATTCAGACAGATTAGTTCGCTATCTTACAGGATGAAACTTAATGCGTTCATTACAAAATACAGCAAAAATGTTAGATGTTTATGATGGTGAACAAATTTCTAGCAAGCACTCATTTTTGAATGTCAGAGTTAAGACTATCTTACCAGTGATTTCTGAAAATTGTATTGAAGGCGTTTTCGAAAATGCTACTAGCTTGTTTAATATTGCGAAATGTTTACTTCATAGTCCTGTAGGACATTTGTTATAGACTAGTTGATTGTGATTTTTGTTAATGCTTGTAATTTTATTAATGCTCATTTTTCTGACTTTTTTTTTCCCCCTTATCAAAGAGACATAAACACACAATACGGTCCCCATCCCCTCCTCTTCCTCCGTTTCCCTCCTCCCCCGTCTAATATCACTATGTGGATAGACGTTAAATTGAAGACAACAACAACAACAACACACAACACACAACACACACACACAACACACACCACACACACACACACACACCACACACACACACACACACACACACACACACACACACACACACACACACCAACACACTCACACACACATACACACACACCACCAAAACACAACACACACACACACACACACACACACACACACACACACACACACACACACACACACACACACACACACACACACACACACACACACACAACACCAAAACACAACACACAGACACACACAGACACACACAGACACACACAGACACACACAGACACACACAGACACACACACCACACACACACACACCCACACACACACCACACACACACACACACACAAACCAAAACACAACACACACACACACACACACACACACAACACACACACACACACACAACACACACACACACACACACACACACACACACCAAAACACAACACCACACACACACACACACAACACACACACACACACACACACACAACACACACACACACACCACCACACAACACACAACCAAAAAACAACAACAACAACAACAACAACACACACACACACGCACACACACACACACACCACAACACACACACACACACACACACACACACACACACCACACACACACCACACACACACACACACCACACACACACCCGCGCGCGCGCGCGCGCGCGCGTCAGATCCGAGCTCAGATCATACATTAACATATGTCGATATGTTTGCCTCCCAACATGACTTACTGGTGAAAACTGTCACTCTCATATATCAGGATGACATTTTGTACGTCAAACGTCGAACAAAAAGTCACCTGGCTCCTACCCAGAGTTGAGTTGCTGCGGACTCAGTTGGGAAGACTGGAACCACACAGTCGAGTTTCATCCACTTAATGGATGCGTCTCTGAGAATGTTGCTCAAATTTCTTGACCAACACTGCAGGTGCCTGTATCTCTCGGGCCTGGTTGACTCCGGGATATATTATGAAAGGAAGCGTAGAGTACAACCCTGTCATGTAGTCTCAGACCACAAAATGGAAATCCGTAGCATCATCTTAATCATCCTCATTTTCATTGATCAGCATTAAAAAAAAATGTCTCAAATATTCTGTGGCCCTTCATGCCCTACTTCATGGTGACCTCAGTTTCGATGTCTTTCCACGTCTGTGGCCTTGGTTTGGTTCCGTCGGGGTCACTGGTATCGGCTGGGTCCATGGGGGCTGTCGTTGGACGGACGTGGTGGCGCCCTCCGGAGGGAGAGCTCACTCACGCCGGCTCCGCGACTAAGCAATTATTGTCGTCAGTAGGGGGCTTAGTAGGTGGTGTCCTGCGTATGTTAGATCAGACAGGCGCCACTGAACACCACCAAGTGACTCGGCAGCAGTGCGTGTCTCCTCCGGTGGGTTGCCTCTTGACGACTTGACATTGACTGCTCCCTGTGGATTGCTGGTGCCGGGGCTGCGGCGGGGCCGACCGGGTGTGGCTGTGGACGGGGTGTCGGAATGAGCGGCGTGGGTGCACTGCCTTGAGGTGGCGCAGAAGTTGGGACAGCAAAACAAACAACAAAAAAAACAAACAAAAAAAAGTCACCTGGTGTAATACCCTGTTCCGGGGTGACATTTGCTACCACAATATCACTACAAAATGTCACGGGCCGACCTTTTGTACCAAGGTGACATTTTGTATCGCAACAGCCCCTATCCCATCCCATCTCCCTCCATGGGCCAAGAGCAGTGAAACGAAGATGATTCTGATGTGTTCTGACGCAAAATGGCGTTTTCATATTCATTTGTAATTGATTATATTATTTTGCATACGTGCATAATGTAATTATATGTAGTAATTTAAACAAATGTCTCTTTCATGTTGTAACATTTCAAAACAGAAGAACTTCTTTCAGATTCGATAAATAGGAAAAGACATGCATAAAAAGATGGAAGTATTTTT
>CM031616.1:21944594-21952094 GCA_018398815.1 Conus ventricosus | reverse complement strand
AAGCACAAATCACTCGCATTATAATGACAATTACGATTCTTTCAGTTTAACATGGGAAGTACACATTATCAGCTTTATTCCATCAACGCGTGATGTTTGCATTTCATGACATTTATTATCGTTTTCGCCGGAGATATTATGCACGCATTATCATGACAATTATGCATAGTTCCCTTTAACATAGGATGTTAATCTAATTGTAGCAATTATAATTGTCTCCCTTAACGGAAGTTGTGAACATTATTATGGTATCATTATTTTCTCAAAACATAAAATGATCTCATTACGATGGCAGTTTCTATTGTTTTTCTACACAAAAAAAGTTCATCAATATAACAGTCAACATAGTTTCTCACAAACAAACACCGTTCATAATTATCATTTAGGTAGTCATCGTAGTTTTCCCGAGAGATACCAAGCTCGCATCATTATGACATTTAATATGATCCCCCCCAAAAAAAAAAAAAAAAAATTGAATGGTCATAATAAATTCTTCTGTCTCCTAGACACAACTTGTACTGTTCCCAGAAATATAGCATATTTGCATCATCATGATAATCATTACTGTTTGCTTAAAGCGTAAGACAGAAGTAGTGTATTGGCAGTTACATACTTTCCAACAAATAAAATGCTTGCGTAATTAAAGTAGTTATCATTTTTACCCCAAACTTATGATGCTTAAATTAATATGGAGTATATTGAATTTTTTTCAACACAAGATATTCGCGTTATCAAATAGTTATTATTGTTTTTATCAAACATAAGAAATTTACAGCAAATTGTTCGAATCATCAAGATTATTATTGTGTCCCCGGATAAAAGAAGTATGCACTCTTATGACAGCTATTGTTTCCCCCCAAATTTGCATTTTCATTGTTGTTATCATTGCTTCCTTTAAGCATAAGATATTTGCATTAGTATGGTAATCATCCTTTTGTCCCTTAAAGTATCAGACATTGGGCCTGGTATGGTAGTTATTACGGTTCCTCTTTCCCTCCCACTTCAGAGACTATATTACTGTGGCATGAATATTTGTTTTGCCAACACGCACGATCTTTTCATCAATGTGCAAGTTATCGTTGTTACCCACATATAGGGTATTTGTATTATGTTAAAACTATTGATATTTCCCGAACATAACATATCTAAATAATTTCGGAAATTAAGATTAATTGCCCTACATAAGATATGCTTATTATTGTCATTATTATGATTGCTCCCCCAGACATGTCATATTCGCATCATTATGGTTGCTGTCGTTGTTTCCTGAAACAGAAGTTAGAACCATTATTGTTAAAATGATTACTACAACTTTGGATTCTCTCTTGAGGGCACATAAGACCGTATGGCGAAAAGCTTGGCTGTGTCTGGGGTGGCACTGTCTTCATCTGTCCGTGGGCAGGGGTGGTTGGGTCTGTGGGGGTTGCTCGGCAGCTGGGGGGTGGTGTTTTTCGCCGGTGGGCTCTGCAGTCATGAAATACGGGCTGGTACACCCATGGGGGATGCTACTTTAAGGCTGTTATGAGCTGCATCCTGTAGTCTAATTTACCTCTGTTCAGGAGCAGTTATGTCCCCTTTATATCTTAATGGGGTGTCCTGTGCGTGCCTGTACCCATCGTCAACACAGCGCAGGCCTCCAAGGGTGGTACAGGACTGCTCTAAAGGCAGGCGAAGACAGTGCTTCTCTGGGTCCTCCCCAGCACCTTCGGGTGTTTCTTTTTCTTCTTTGCCTTAAATAGGCTGTCCCTGGAGCAGGTCCTGACGTAAGCACTGACCAGGGAATCCTTGAAGGGAAAGGTACTTGGATTTTTCTGAGGGCACATAAGGCCGTTGGAAGCCTGCTTTCTGGGTGTCTTCTTTCCTCCGGGCGGGGTGGGTCTGTGGGTGAGGCAGTGGGGGGTTTTTTGCGGTGGGGCAGTCATGAAATCGGGTTTCCCCTGGGCGGTTTAAGGTTGTTTGCTGATCGGTCAATTCTTGTTCAGGAGCAGTTTGCCCTTGTTCTTAATGGGGGTGTCTGTTGCCTGCCATCGTAAACAGCGCGGCTCCCGGGTGGTCAGGTGTTTGGAGGCAGACAGTGTTTACCGGGTCTCCAGCATTGGTGTTTTTCTTTGCTTATGGCTGACCCTGGAAAGAGGCCATGACGGGGGGGAAAGACCCTGCAGGGAAAGTTTCTGGGAGACTCCAACTTGGTTCTTTTCTTCTTTGTTTAACTTGGCCGAAAGGCTGTGGGTGGGATCTTCATCTGTGTGGCAGGGGAGTTGGCTTGGGGTGTCGAGTGGGGGTTTTTTCCGGGTGGCTTGGTCTGAAGGGCTGGTCACCCTGGGGGATGCTACTTTGGGGTTTGAGCTGTACTGTATTTATTTCCTTGTCAGGGGCGTTTGCTGATATTTAGGGGGTGTGCGTGGCTTTTACGCTTGGCACACATGAGGCTAAGGCGGTTCAGCAGTGTCTAAAGGCTAAGTGTTCTGTGGTCTCCTCCACCACTTTCGGGTTTTTTGGTTTGCCTTAATAGGCTGACCAAAAAGGGCCAGGTCTCGGGACACCCCTGACAGGCAATCTGTTCTGGAAAAGATACATTGGGATTTCTTTAGGGAAAAACACGATGGGAAAGTTGGTGTGGATGCATTTAATGTCCGTGGGCAGGGTGTGGCTGTTTGGGGTTCTTCTGGCTGCTGGGGGGTGGTGTTTGCCTGTGGGCTTGTCAGTCATGATAGGGGTGGTACCCTGGGGAGCTCTTTAAGGCTGTTATGAGCTGTCTGTAGTCTAATTTACTGTTCAGGAGCAGTATTCCTGATATCTCATTAGGGGTCCTTTTGGGCTGTCCATCGTCAACACGTCAGGCCTCCAGGGTGGTACACTGCTCAAGGGGCGAAGACAGTGCTTCTCTGGGTCCCCCAGCACCTTCGGGTGTTTCTTTTTCTTCTTTGCCTTAACTAGGCTGACCCTGGAGAAAGGTCCAGTGACGGTGAGGAAAGACCCACTGACCACAGGGAAGTCCTGTTGACAGTGGGAAAGACTACAACTTTGGATTCTCTCTTGAGGGCACATAAGACCGTATGGCGAAAGCTTGGCTGTGTCGGGGGTTTGGCACTGTCTTCATCTGTCCGTGGGCAGGGGTGGTTGGGTCTGTGGGGTGTGCTCGGCAGCTGGGGGGTGGTGTTTTTCGCCGGTGGGCTCTGCAGTCATGAAATACGGGCTGGTACACCCATGGGGGATGCTACTTTAAGGCTGTTATGAGTGCATCCTGTAGTCTAATTTACCTCTGTTCAGGAGCAGTTATGTCCCTTGATATCTTAATGGGGTGTCCTGTGCGTGCCTGTACCCATCGTCAACACAGCGCAGGCCTCCAAGGGTGGTACAGGACTGCTCTAAAGGCAGGCGAAGACAGTGCTTCTCTGGGTCCTCCCCAGCACCTTCGGGTGTTTCTTTTTCTTTTCTTTTCTTCTAGAACCATTATTGTTAAAAATGATTATATTTCCCCAAATCCAAGATATCTTCAGAACTTTGGAAGTGATCGATTGTTGTTTTGTTTTCTGGAAATGTGTGGTATTCGAAATCGTAATGATTGTTAACATTGTCTCATCAAAAGCAGACCATATTCGATTGTGTTGGAAATGATCATTTTTTTCCGAATAAAAGATATTTGCACTATTAGGTTCTTATCTTGTTTCAAAAAAACATGAGGAATTTGCATTATTATGGTTTGTTATCATTGTTTCCTCAGAACAAAGAAATTTATCAGTAGTAGTAGCAGTAGTAGTAGTAGTAGTAGTAGTAGTAGTAGTAGTAGTAATAGCAGTAGTAGTAGGAGTAGAATCATCATCATCATCATCATCATCATCATTATCATTATCATCATCATCATCATTATTATTATCATCATTATTATCATTATTGTTATTATGACATCAATTATTCTTTTCGCTGTTGTTGTTGTTTGCTGTTGTTGCTGGCATATTTTAAGTAGTTTTCACAGTTTTGCCCAGACGTACGGTATGAGCATTATCATGTTGTTTAACATTGTTTCTCTTAACATAGAGTACTCACATTATTATGAGAAAGTTCGTTGTTGTTTTTTTCAAACCCAAAGAACTTTGTATTCTTTTGGTAACCAACTTAGTTTTCCCCAAAATAAAACGTAGTCACGTTGATTTGGTATATATTGTTTCCCAACACATTGAATATTCCAACTTCTTTAGTGGCTATGATTTGTGTTTTCCCCAAAATTGGCCTTATTACGTAAGTCGTCATTCTGTTTCTAAACCATACGAAAATATGTTTGCATTATTAAACTAGGTGCCACCGTTCCCCCTAAACACAGACAGTCTGCATAATTCTGAAGTGTACTATTTTCCCCAGACATTAACACTGACTGCCGATAGTTTGTTTGTTTGTTTTTTTTCTCCAAACATTGACACTGACTACCATGGCATTTATCTGTATTATTTCGGTAATTATAATTTCCAACGAACAGATGTGCTAGAGTTTAAGTGCCACGGAATTGCAGCCATTACCAAGTTAGGGATAGCACGTGCAGGGGTTAGGGTGGCCACTATTGTATTGGACAGACCTGGTGGATCATGGAGGCAAGTGGAGTGTTAGCCCAATGATTACCCCCCTTGTCTAGGAAGGGAACTCCCCCACCCCTACCCCCACCCCTACCCCCACCCCCTACCACCACCCACCATCCCCTCAAAGTTGTGGTTCAAATCTGGCATAGAGAACGTATGCCTCTCCGCAAGGCCTCAAACGGTGGTATGGTATTTCGGTTGTTTTAAATTAAAATTACTGATCCCCCCACCCCCACCCCCATCCCCCATTGATGCAGAACCTACGCCATCACCGAAGTTGTCGCAGACAAACTTATGACTTATTTCTCGTTTTGACTGGAAAACAGAACCATACTAAGACAGTGGAAGCAACACACACACACACACACACACACACACACACACACACACACACACACACACACACACACACACACTCGCACACACACACACACACATCACACACACACACACACACACACACACACACACACACACACACACACACACCACGCATGCACGCACGCACGCACGCACGCACGCACGTACACACACACACACACACACACACACACACACACACACACACACACACACACACACACCACACACACACACACACACACACACACACACACACACACACACACACACACACACACACACACAATCTGTTGTGACAAAAGACAGTGATACACGATAATAATATACACGGGAGCGTAGTGCGAACTGCGAGCCAGCGCCAGTTGATAAAAAAAAAAAGGCCGAGGGAATGTCTACCAATCAGATGATTATTTACAACGTTACGAGAGCCAGAGCCGGTCGGAGTACGTTGTCTACCTCGTGCGTTTATTTATGGTGCACCGTGAAAGAGCGGAGAGTAGAGCACTTCCCTGGAGGAGCATTTCTGTCTGTCGTACCGCCCCGTAACGACGACGTCTTCCTTGTTTGCATTGACGACAAGGGTCGTAAATACACACGGAGAGTAGCTTATAAAAACAGAATGCATCAAAACAAACAAACAAACAAACAAACGAAGGACTGGTTTCTTTCGCTCCTTTGTCTCTTCTCGCCATTTTCATATAAATAGGAAAGATGACAGTACGCGGCCATCGTGAACTCCAGAACGTAAACACACACACACACACACACGCGCGCGCGCGCGCGCGCGCGCGCACGCACACACACATACACGCACACACGCACGCACGCACGCACGCACACACACGCACACACACACACACACGCGCGCGCGCGCACACACACACACACACACACACACACACACACACACACCACACACACACACGCACGCACGCACGCACGCACGCATCCACGCACGCACACAGCACACACACACACACACACACACACACACTCACACACACACACATATACACACACCGCACACGCCACACACACACACACACACACACACACACACACACACACACACACACACACACACACACACACACGTGCGCGCGTGCTCGCACGTACGCAAGCACACACACACACACACACACACACACACACACACACACACACACACACACACACAACACACACACACACACACACACATGCGCATGCGCATGCGCATGCGCGTATGAGCTGTGATAAGCACAAAAAGTTGAGACAGATAATAATCTGCGAACACACATGAATTTCGCATCTTATCTATTAATCTTATCCAAAAAAATTGCTAACACAATGTCTTGCATGCAATAGGATTATTAAAAGGGACTGATGTGAAATGAAAAGAAGATGAAAGGAAATATTACGGTACCACCTACCGAAAGAGACAAACAAACTGGTCTTCTTCAGGCAAGGCAAAACACCATGGAAGACAATGAAAACGAAGAACGATCAATGACTAATCTCCTCATAGTGGGCACACCATGGATGGGAATGAAAACGAGGCTGCTGGGTAGGAGACAATGCGAGTGAAAAAGTTTCAAAGTGAAGTGATTGCATGCGGAAAATGAACCCCTCCCTCCCCCACCCCCCCCCCCCCAAAAAAAAGTTTCTGTACCGCCGAACGAAAGAGATAAACAAATGACAGGACAAATCACGGCGCTTTCCCCACCTCTTTGGCCTTCTTCAGGCAAGACTATTTCACTCGGGAATTTAAGATACTTGGGACATGGTTTATGACTGATTTATGAAGAAAAATTCTTGCAAGTTAAAACTCTTTTCAAAATGTGGTCAAAAAGAAATATTACGCTACTTGGTAAAGTATCAGTCCTGATATCACTGATTCTGTCAAAATTGGTATATGTCTGGATATTGTTACCAAACCCACCAACTGATAGTATAGACAATTTTCAGAAAAAAATGTTTCCAATTCATTTGGAACAACAACCCAGACAGAATATCCAGAAAGAATACTGTTAAAAACGTTCTAGAAAGAGGCCTAGGTATCGCTTCCATTAAACATGTTATTGCCTCATTAAAACTCTCGTGGATTAGAAAACGTTTAGTGGGCAGATTCAAATGGATGTCCATGATTGAAGAAGGGTGCCCAATTATACAAGATTTAGATAAATATAGGTCAAACCCCTCCATACACAAATTCAAATTAAATGCCTTTTGGAGAGAAACTTTCAAAGCATACAGAGAATTTTGTATTAAAGATGGCATCAGAAATGCTGCTCAACTGATGGCAGAAAATAATTTCGATAACAACAAATTTAAAATTGATAAAAACACTATATATTCTTTAAAACGTGGGTAGAAAAGGGAGTGCATCGTGTAGCAGATCTTGTCAGTGTGGATGGAACGTTAATGACGTATCGACAGTTTAAAGATAAATACGACATTGAAACAAACTTTATAGAGTTCTTAGGGTGCGTGCGTACAATTAAAGAATATTGCAAGAAAACTGGAATGAACCTAAACGACAGTAAAGTAAGAACTATACCGAGATCTCTTAACACCATACTTTCTG
>CM031616.1:21929594-21932094 GCA_018398815.1 Conus ventricosus | reverse complement strand
GAATCCAGCTCACTTGGTGATAGGAAATCGTCTTATTTCCCGATCCTCGCTCAACGCCCCAATTTTTACACACACACACACACACACACACACACACACACACACACACACACACAACACACACACACACACACACACACACACACACACACACACACACACACACACACATACACACACACACACACACACACACACACACACACACACACACACACACACACACATACCTCCCCCTCTCTCTCTGTCTCTCTCTGTCTCTCTCTCTGTCACTGTCTCTGTCTCTCTCTCTCTCTCTCTCTCTCTCTCTCTCTCTCTCTCTCTCTGTGTCTCTCTGTCTTATTCTCTTCTCTCTCTCTCTTTCTGTCTCGCTCTCTTTACTTCTCTCTCTCACTCACACACACGCGCACACACACACACACACACACACACACACACACACACACACACACACACACACACACACACACACACACATCTCCTCTCTCTCTCCTTCTCTCTCTCTCTCTCTCTCTCTCTCTCTCTCTCTCCTCTCTCTCTCTCTCTCTCTCTCCCCTCTCTCTCAGACTGGCAGAGACAACACAGGCAGACACAAAAGAGACGGACTGACGGAGAGGAAAACAAACAATCTAATAAGCGATCTCTTCCCGCAGGGAGGTCGTGACACTATTGACGCCGTATGCTGATTGCTCTCTTCATAGATGATGCAAGCCAAGCTCTTGTCTTCCGTCTGAGTCCAGTGACTGTTATTGTGGCCCCAACACAAACACCGACTGCTGTCATCTTTTGCTCATTTCTACTGGCTGCCAAGCTTCCACCATTGATGAGCAATCAGCTGCCATTGTTTGTTAACAACTCAGTTATCTAATGACGAGCTGGTGCCGTGGCGATAGTAGACGAGGGAAGGGACTCATTCCAGCTTCAAACAAAAACAAACAAACAAACAAAAAACCCAGTGTATTAACTTGGTTCCTTGTTTTGTTCATATAGCACTGAATTATCAATGAAGTTCAAAGAGTTTTACCATGGTTTGAAGGGGGGAAAAGCCAGAGACAGGCCTATCCCTGGACTTCTAGCGATCTGAGATGCTTCGCGCCCTAAATTGACACATTGTACTTCCCAGATGCCCCCTCCCCCTCTGACAAACTAACTCATCCTGCCCTGTATACTATCCGTGTTGATGACAGTAATAGTAACAATGAAAATAAGGAAGAAAACGAAAGAAAAAAAGAAAGGAAGAAAGAAGGAAGGAACGAAAGAAACAAAGAAAGAAAGAAAAAAGTAATAATGCTCACACTCATCATCATCATCATCATCATCATTCTGCGGTTGCTGCCACAGCTGCTACTACTACTATTGCTGCTTCAACTACGACTACTGCCACTATGAGTACTACTTCTCACAGGAATAACAATAATTCTAAGAACAGCAATAATAACGATTATAATGATAATGAAAATAGCAACAATGACAACAACACCACTCATCATCACCATCATCATCATCATCATCATCATGAATCTATTCAAATAGAGACACATCTAAAACAGTTATCTGGCTAAGGCGTCTCGCAATCAGAGAGAATAACAAATGAAAAACAATGAACACAAACACATGAATATACATACATCTAAAGCAATCATGTAAAACTGTAAATTGACATAAACATGCATACATGTTTCGTGAGCAACAAAACGCTTTAAAAAAAAGGGGGGGGGAGGGGGGCGGGGGGGGGGGGGGCGTGTATGTAATTCTCTCACACAGACATACACCCATGATTTTGCGCCGAGCGTCCCGAATACAATTTTGGTTTATGACAAAAAACAACAAGAAAGGCAACTCGCCAATTATGACTGGCTTGTGATAAACGCACGCTAACAGAAGAGAAAGAGCAAAGGTTAGATGGGACAATGGGGTTGGGGTTGGGGGGAAGGGTGGGTGTCGGGGTGGGGGGTGGGGGGGAAGAGGCAGCGGAGGAGAGAAGCATGCAAATTGCGGTGGTGGGATCGCAATGTAATCATCTCGGCGACATTGGGCGATATTTACTGTTTTCATGTCGTGTCGTTTCCCCAGTAACGCACGGCATGTTCATACAGACAGCAACCAGCGAAGGGTTTGGCGTGGACGCCGAGTATCTCACCCCTCTAAGAACGGCTGTTAAAGAGTTCCTTCCCCTTGCACGTGCGGCTCTGTTCTCCAGGCCGGGCTGATTCCAGCCCAAGCCATCAGGCTACCCACCCTTATGCCTGTCATGCTCCCTGACGCACGCTCCCTGGTGCCGGTGACGCTCTCCTGAAAGCCTCCACACTCTGGCACAGCGACTATCGGTGAATTCCAGGCAGAACTTTGACTCATCGGTGCTCAAAAATGTTTTTGTATATAACGATTTCCTTTCCAAATGGCACCCATATATATACGCCGATGTTAGCAGGCCCAGAATGAATTACGAATGATGATGACATTGTACATGATACTAGTACAAGTATGATTATAGCACCCT
>CM031616.1:21907094-21914594 GCA_018398815.1 Conus ventricosus | reverse complement strand
AAAATGAAATTATCTTGACAAATGAACTCAAATAAGACATAGATATACAATGAAATAACCTTGAGAAAAGAATCCCGCCCATACTTCCCACCCCAAAAATTAATCATCATTCCACCAACACACCTCCACAACCACAATCAAGATCAACAATGATTCCAATATCTGACCATTGATTTTTCTCCCCCTTCTTCCTTTACTCTCCCATTCCTCTTCCCACCACAACGCCTCCCTTATAAACCACCACCACCACCCTGCCCCCCCCCCCCCCCCCCCCCCACCCCCGCCCCCATTCCACAACTTGACCAAATCGGTCCCAAAACTATAGAACAGAAGGCAAATGAAACAAACTGCTGCGTTACTGAAACACGACAAAAAAGCAGAAGAGCACACAAAACAAAGTGTGAAGTAACGACGATTTAATGCACGACACAAAACAGGACAAGAAATTTTCGGCAAAATGCCTTCCTCAGCGACAAACAAAAAAAGTACAGACATAAACATGCACAATACTTTGTTTGTGTGTGCTCTTTCTGCTTTTTTGTCGTATAGAACAGAAGGCAGTCAAATTCTCTTTGAGGCAACTAGGGCTAGCTTGTTGGATGGGGGTGGGGAGAAGGGGAAGGTAGGGGCTGCTTAATCACCAACAGAAGAGCGAGGCCAAAGACGACAGGGGCTCGAAATACTGCAGTAAGACAGCCACTGGCTGCCAGATGGACCGGCCACAAAGCAGCCACACTGCCCTGCTAAATAGCCGTGTACATCGTCCCCCTCTCTCTCCCCTTGTAATCTCTCTCTCTCTCTCTCTCTCTCTCTCTCTCTCTCTCTCTCTCTCTCTCTCCTCTTCTCTCTCTCTCTCTCTCTCTCTCTCTCTGTTGTGTGTGTGTGTGTGTGTGTGTGTGTGTGTGTGTGTGTGTCCATCTCCTGCCCCCCTCCTCTCTCTCTCTCTCTCTCTCTCTCTCTCTCTCTCTCTCTCTCTCTCCTCTCTCTCTCTCTCTCTCTCCCCACCCTCTCTCTCTCTCTCTCTCTCTCTCTCTCTCTCTCTCTCTCTCTCTCTCTCTTCTCTCTCTCTCTCTCTCTGTCTCGTAAGTCTCGATCCAATGGAAGCGTAAATCATCTCTAGAAGAATTTTAGATCGTGGACTTCACGAATAGTGAGATACGATGGAAACATAGAGTGAGTGTGGTGATGCCAGATGTATTTCGCCATCAAATCTACAGTATGGGGTGAGAACAACAACTGTTAATAAATACAAACAAACAAACAAACAAATAAACAAACACGGGGACTGTGAGGGTGCATGGCAAGAATTCATATCTAGTGAAACACCTTTTGGGAGTCATGTTGATCCTTCTGCATCCCCCCCCCCCCCCCTTTACTGTATGAAGACTTCTTCCCATGTAGTGTCTCAGTCCCTCCCATTTGTGTGTGTGTGTGTGTGTGTGTGTGTGTGTGTGTGTGTGTGTGTGTGTGTGTGTGTGTGTGTGTGTGTGGATTCTGACTATTGCTCTCTTAATTGTGAACAAAGGGTGATAATTGCATCAGCAAGCCCCACTAGTACACTCCATCCATTGTGTTCATATTGGCACACAAGGCTTCAATGTGGTTAAGTAGGCGAGATGTGGGCGCACGCGCGCCTCTGTGCGTGTGTGTGCGTGTGTGTGTGTGTGTGTGTGCGCGCGAGCGCAAGTGCATGCGTGCGTGTGTGCGTGTGTGTATGTGCATGTGTGTAAGTATGTTTGTGTGTGTGCGTGCATGTGTGTGCATGTGTGTGTGCATGCGTGCGTGTCTGTGCGCGCGTGCGTACGTGCGTGCATGCGTGTGTGTGTGTGTATGTGTGAGGGAGAGAGTGTGTTTATGAGTATGCCAGTACAGGTTCACTGAAGAGAGAGAGAGAGAGAGAGAGAGAGAGAGAGAGAGAGAGAGAGAGAGAGAGAGAGAGAGCACAGAAAACATATGCCAAGTCCACAATGGAACAAGCATGTCTTCACAGCTGCTGCTGCATGTTAACAAACACACAACCCTTTCATCAGAGTTCATTCGAACAGACCATTGCCGTTATGCGTAAAACGAGATGTGAACCCAGTTGGAACAGCATGTGTATTTGTGCACATCAATGGATATTTGCGATAAGGTGACAAAACATTCAGGCTGTTTGTCAACCTCGGTGTAATGTCAGTGGAGGAAGGACTAGCGCACAGCCCAAACACACTCACAGCTTGCTTACGATCTCATTCATATATCATGCATTCGTCACATCAACACCACTAGTAAAGTCTATAACTTTACTATACATGATCATAGAAAGAACATCAATGCATATAGAATAAACAAAATAAACATTCTCTCATTCCTTGAACTTCACAAAATCATTTATCTAAAACTCATTACTAACCCGGGTATAAATAGATTTCTACTTTACCTGGCCAGGTGATCTTAACTATTCACGATCACTGTTTTCTTTTTCTTTTCTTTTCACTGTCACTTTTCACAACACGACACAACTGCCGGCCTTGGTGTGGTCTGATGGCGCCGGGTCAGGTGAGACTGTTGGCGTTGGTCTGTGGTTCTGCTTGGCGAAGTGACGCTGCCAGGTATGAGTCGAACCCCCGTTAGGGTAGAACAGTGACTATCAACATCGATCTTTTCCTTTCTTTCTTCCTGCATTAACGCATTGCACTCTCTCTCTCTCTCTCTCTTCTAGTCTGCTCTTATCAAATGGACATGTTGCTTTTCTTTTCTTTTTTTCTTTTCTTTCTTTTCTTCTTCATAAATTAGCAACTATCTCTCTCTCTCCACATCTCTCCTCGTCCTTCCTCTGCAGACTATCTCATGCTAATCTCTCAACTTGGTTCTCTTCTCTCCTCCCCTCATCTCTCTGCTTTTCTCTCAAGCAGACCTAGAACCTCTCCCTCTCTCTGTCTCTGTTCGTTCTTCCCCTCGTTCTCCGTTCTCTCACTCCCGCATTCTTCTTATGGTGTTCCGATCTCTCCCACAAGGCGAGTACCATTGGTCAGTATTTTTACCCCTGACACCCGAAGTTAGCTCCCTCTAATCCATTGATGTTCAAATCATGCCAGTCATGCTGACACGCCTTACTCTCTGTGGTGGTCAATTGGTCATCTAATTGATTTAGCTAGATTTCACCCCCCACCACACTCTACTTCCCCCCTTTCCTACTTGACTGGTGCCGTGTGGACACTGGTCACTCTAAAGTGGCCAGCTGAGTCTGGGCGGGCGTCACGATGTCTAAACTGACAATGACGCTGGTTCACAAAGTGGCCGGATAAGGCTGGCCCAGGTACTGAGGTCCGTCTGGGCAGACATCGAGGCGTCGGTCAAAGCCGCTTAGTCAGTCTAGGTGGGTCGGACTGTCTCGGTGAAACCTCTCCACTAAGCTTAATTGGCCGGACCCGACCTATGGGCCCGTCTTCCTGACGCCTAGAATGTTTGAGTTAGGGCTTAAGTTCCAACTGGGCTGTGGCGATTGACCACGAATTTGGTTGAGTTGAATTTTGACCGTGACAATTTCCCCCTTGCAAAAGACTATGCTCCGCATTGTCTCAAAACAACGGTACAAAAAGACAACAACCGAATTTGCTGACACACAGCTACACGCGCAAAGTTTGGAAAATACTTTACAACCAACGGTTTATAAATTATAAAATATACCATAGTGAATACCACTCCAATGATTATCATTGACGTGCGCTCTTGCGTTATTTCAACTCATTTTATAACGACCTCTGTGCGCACCTATGCAATTCCCCTACCTGCGGATTGCCACATCTTCTCTTCACAATTATTATGAAAAGCACAATAATATGATCACGATCCATGACACTTCACTGAGGAATCTCCATCCTCACTCATTGCAAATAATGCATCACTACACAAGCGACTGTATGCTCCAAGCATAACTACATCCACATGAACAAGTCTCACAAAGAAAATATGAACAAGTCTCACACAAAAAAAAATATGAACCATAGCCAACTGGGAATGAACCCATATCCAATCAACATAACTGGAATCAACACATATTATCAACAATGCACCCCGGATATGACTGACTTCCTCTGAGTTGCAGCTTGCCAGACTACACGACTTAAATAGTCAGCTCCGACATTCTGTCGACCTGGGATGTACTGCACTCGTACCTGTAGGGCTGCAGTGCCATTGCCCAACGCAGAACTCTGCTGTTTTTCAACTGTGCCTCCTGCAGGAATTTGAGTGGTTGATGATCCGTCTCGATCACGAACTCTTTCCCATACAAGTATTTGTGGAATTTCTGCACGGCCCACACGACAGCTAAACACTCCTTCTCCACCGTTGCGTACCCTTCTTCACACTTTGTCAACTTCCTGCTAGCATATCTCACAGGAAACTCGACCCTTCATGCTCCTGTAACATACTGCACCTATCCCACCACCTGATGCATCTGTCCGCAACAAAAATGGTTTGGACATATCTGGTAGCTTCAAGATGGACGGGAACCTAGTCTTTCCAACACTGTCTGCAGTGCTTGCTCTGCAGCGTCTGACCATTCGACCACTGCCGGTTTCCCTGCCTTGACCAAATCACTGAGAGGACTCGTGATTGCAGCAAAATTTGGGACAAACTCCCTAT
Organism: Conus ventricosus; assembly: GCA_018398815.1. Lineage (NCBI taxonomy): Eukaryota > Metazoa > Mollusca > Gastropoda > Neogastropoda > Conidae > Conus > Conus ventricosus. Next base: position 21,909,968 of record CM031616.1, on the reverse strand, counting down.
AGAAACCCAATAAAACCTAGCAGACTCCTGACTTCTGTTTTGGTCTTTGGTCTCTCTGAATTCATCATCTTCTCCACCTTTCCTCTTTCCGGCTGCTTTGTGTCGCCTCCGACAACAAAACCTAGGAACTCCAGGCTTGGAAAGCCAACCTGGCACTTTGTTGGTCTGGCTGTGAGATTGGCTTGTCTCAACCTCTCCAAGACTGCTCCTAGCTGCCTCATATGCTCCTCCCATGTCTCGGATGCTATCAGAATGTCATCCATGAAATTCACAACACCTTCCAATCCCGTCAATAGCTTCCTCATCATTCGAGAAAAGACCGCAGGTGCGTTGACCATCCCAAAAGGGAGTACTCGCCACTGGTATAGCCCCATAGGAGTGGAAAATGCTGTGACTTCCTTTGAGTCCTCACTCAAGGCTATTTGCCAGTAACCCTTGCTCAGATCGATCCTGGTGAAATACTGGCTCTTGCTTGTGGCGATCTGAGCGAACAGGTCTTCCATGTTTGGTATGACCTCTGCATCGACCTTGGTGACACTGTTCAGACGTCTATATCGACACAGAATCGATGCTCACCTGACTTTTTCCTCACTAAGACGACGGGTGCACTATTATGATGATTTGGACGGTTCAATCACCCCAAGGTCCAACATCTTTTCTACCTCCTCCTCGATCACTTGCTTGGTGGCATATGGGATCGGGTAGGCTTTCACATGTACGGTTTCTGTGATGTCAACTCCACCGTACATGTCTCCAGAGTTGTCCTGCCTGGTTTATCAGTCAGGGACGCCCTATACTGTTCTAGGAGCCCCCTAACTTCCTCCTGTCTCCTACTGTCTAGCCCTTCATACAGTGACACATCCCTGTATGACTCTTCTCCTGGAAACTCAGGCAACAAAATCTCTCCTTCTTCTGCTGGGTCTCCCTCACCTCCATCAATGATTGCTGCTGCGCCTATGTGCTGACCTCACGCTGAATATATTTGCGGAGTAATATTTGCATGGAAAAGTTTTGATTTCCCATTCACATCGATTCGGTAGTCCTGATCTACCTTTTCAATGATGGTGAAGGTCCCTTCCAATGCATCAGCAGCTTGTTGTGATCCGTGGGAAGCAGTAACAGGACTTGATCTCCCACCTTGAGGAATTGCTTCCTCACCTTCCTGTCATACTGCTTCTTCTGGACGACCCTAGCCTCCTGCAAACTCTCCCTTGCAACCTTACGTGTCTCATACCTGTGCCCACCTTTGGAACAGGGCGAGATTGGCCGATCAGATCAATAGCCACCCTCCTGAACGGTGTGTCAATTAAAGGGGATGTTTAAGAGGCGCCTTCCTCTTCACCCCTCTTGTGGCTGACCTTTGACACACGTCACATGACATGCAGAAACGTTTATGTCTGCCATTGCTCCTGGCCAATGAAAATCATCAAAGACTCGGTCAGCCGTTTTACCGGTGCCGAGATGACTCGCCATGAGCGACTCGTGACCCACTGACATGACAGTGTCACGATAACATGCCGGTACCTCTAACTGAGTGGTCACCTCACCTGTCTTCCCCTTGGTGAACACTCGGTACAAACAGCCCGCCTTTCACAAGAAATTCTGTCTCACCTCCTCTAACCTCCTTTCTCTCCACCTCTTGCCAACTCCCAAGACTTCACGAGCGAAGGGTCTTGTTCTGCGCTGCCCTAAACTCATCAGGCGACACGTCTTTTGCCGACTTCCTTCCTGGAACAACTAACGGTTTAACAACCTTTTCCTCCTTCTGCTCCGTGTTTGAACTGCTGCCCCTGTAGCAGTCAACAACTCAGGATCCCCTGGATCCCTTGCACCTGGAATATTTCCGATGATCAAATCGTGAGGGTTTCTCCATCACCAACGCAGACAACTCGCCTGAGAAGTAAGGGGTACGTACTTCTATCTTAGCAACTGGAAACTCCCTCACAGTGCCATCGATTAGAGTACAGGTCTGGATTTGCCCTGTCAAATCCCCTTTATCGACCAGCGTTGTTCGTACTACCCGCATGAACAACCAGTGTCTCGTAACACTTTCACCCTCTGCTGGCCAATCCACCCTTCTTCCACTGGTAATGAACCACTCAGCCTAGTGCCCTCCATCCCTGACACTGACTGCTGTCCAGTGCTAGCCATAGGCTGCACTCTACCCTCTTCGACTGAATCCCTTTTGGTTCCACTGCAGGTCGTTTCCCTTGACGACCCTCATCCACCTCTTGCAAGGCTGCTCCTTCTGGAACCTCATGCGACAATCCTCGCCACATGTCCCTTCTTGTGACAAATGAAACACCTAATTTCCCTTTGCCCTTCCTTCTGCCCACCACTGGTTTGCAGACTTTGCAGAAAACTCTCCTAGTCTCCTTGCACTCTTCTCCCCTGTGCCTAGCACCTGTTTCTCCTGCACCTTAGTGCCAAACGTGCCTCTCTATACACCTCTGCGAACTTCAACAACTCCCCTGCTGTCTCTGCTGTCTTTCTTTCAAATGTAATGGTTAACTCAGGGCCGCAACCTGACAAAATCTGTTCTTTCATAACTAGCTCTTTCAATTCAGCGAACTCCTTCTTCGTACCACTCAACTCTAACCATTTCTCAAAATAGTGATCTAGACGTGCACCAAACTGAGTGTACGTTTCACCTGCTTGTAATCTAGCTGAACGAAATTTCTTCCTGAATCCTTCCTCTGTGAGGTCAAAATCCCTTCATTAAAGACTCCTTCACAGCACCAAAATCAGACTGTTGTTCTGCTGGTAACGCAGTGAAAATCTGCAACGCCTTACCCGTCAGTAACGCCGACAAAATGACCGCCCACTCTTCTGGGGGCCAACCCTGACTGGTCGCAAACGTTTCGAAACGACTGA
>CM031616.1:21894594-21899594 GCA_018398815.1 Conus ventricosus | reverse complement strand
CCCTCCTTCTTCCTTGTTTTCTTTGTTTCATTCATTCATTCATTCTTTCTTTCTTTCCAAAAACAAATAGATAAATAAACATGTAAATGAATGAATAAATAAACAAGCAAATGAGTACATAAACAAACAAAATTTTATACACAAATGAATTGATAATAAACTTAAAAACGGGAAAAATGAGGAAAGGAACAGAAAAGCAAGGGAGAGAGAGAGAGAGAGAGAGAGAGAGAGAGAGAGAGAGAGAGAGAGAGAGAGAGAGAGAGAGACAGAGACAGAGACAGAGACAGAGACAGACAGACAGACAGACAGACAGACACATAGACAGACAGACAGACAGACAGAGCCAGAAAGAAGGAATTAACGATACATCAATGAACAGATGCCGGCAATGTAATGAACAGGAAGGAAAGAAAGAGAGAAACGAAGAGGCAAAAACAATTCCTTGTTCCATCCTCTGTGATTTCCCCTTATCTTGACTCCCACGCTGCTCATTCTGGATGCAATGGGGCGAATAATGTGTGGTTGTGCAGGGGAATCTGAAAGAGCAGCAAATGAATAAATGTTACTAGGGAGACACAGAAAACATTACTGCAACAACAACAACAGCGATACAACGTCACCCCCTTCGCCTCCGCAAATCATTCAGCTATTACACCAATGCAAGATAACCATTGCCGCCAATTACAAACACCCCGACTTCTGGTTCCCCCACCCCTTCCCCCTTCATCTTCCCCCTCCTTCCTTCCGCCACTCCCAACTCCTATAACACCCCCACCTTCACTGACTTCCTTGGCCAATATCAGCTCGAAAGTAAAAGCATAGAGCAGAAGGCAGCCACATTCTCTTTAAGGCAGCTAGGGCTAGCTTGCTGAATTGGGGTGGGGAGAAGGGGAAGGGAGGGCTCCTTAATCACCAACAGAAGAGCGAGGCCAAAGACGACAGGTGCTCGGAATACTGCAGTAAGACAGCCACTGGCTGCCAGATGGACCGGCCACAAAGCAGCCACACTGCCCTGCTAAATAGCCGTGTGCATCGTCCCTCTCTCTCCCCTTGTAATATCTCTCTCTCTCTCTCTCTCTCTCTCTCTCTCTCTCTCTCTCTCTCTCTTCTCTCTCTCTCTCTCTCTCTCTCTCTCTGTATGTCTGTCTGCGTGTCTGCCTCTAACTGTCCGTGTGTCTGTCTGTCTGCCTGTCTGCGTGTCTGTCTTTGTCTCTGTCTCTCTAACTCACTCTCTCTCTCCCCTCTCTCTCTCTCTCTCTCTCTCTCTCTCTCTCTCTCTCCTCTGCCTCTCTGTCCCCCCCCCCCTCTCTCTCTCTCTCTCCCTCACTTAATCCAGAAGAAGTGCATATTATCTCTTGAAGAATATTAGACCAGGGATGACATGAACTGGAAATTGCAAAGAAGCACAGATGCAGAGTGAATGCGTTGGTCTAGATTTGTCTTCATCTGATATCTGTGTAAGTGGAGCGAGAACAAGAACGTTAATCGAATGAAATGGGGTGCCAGTACGACGAATGACCAGGATTCAAATCTAGTGACACACGCTTTGGGGTATGAAGTGATTCTCCCACATCATAACCTTCACTCTCACCCTCCTAGTCCAGAATTGCTTTTCCTTTGAAGACCTCCCTACCCCTCAGCTATCCTTGCGGTTTTGTTTTCTCAAGCTTCCCGAAGTCTTTGTCATTATGAGCCATACCTATACTTATTCCCTTTTCCCCTCGCCATTGATTTCCTTTATATGAGAGCTTATTATCTTTCCTTTCTCGTACATCTTTTTTTATATGTGTGTGTGTAGGGGGGGGGTGTATAGAGGAACCTTTCAAGAGAGACCATCCAAACAACAACAACAACACAACAACACCTAACCGAACCTTTCAAGAGAGACCATCCAAACAACAACAACAACACAACAACACCTAACCAATCAACGAACCAACCAACTAATCAACCAACCAACCAATCAACCAACCAACCAACCAACCAACTAATCAACCAACCAACCAACCAACTAATCAACCAAAGAAACAAGCAAACAAACACGCACACACAAACAACAAAGAAAGGCCCCATCACTCCCGCCCTCGGAATACCTGTATGTGTGTGTGTGTGTGTGTGTGTGTGTGTGTGTGTGTGTGTGTGAACATTTTTTTGTCTTTGTATACGTTTAACCTTGCAGCACTCCCTTCCTTTCAAAGATACGTTTTGAAGAATTTCTCAGAGCCATTAACGAAAAGTTCCGATGTATATGGGGTGGGGGTGGGGGTGGAGGACTTACAGACACTGAGGAAAGTGCGGGTGAGCAGAGCGCACAGCGGAAAAACAGTGTTTCACAACATGACACAGACCAGGGACGGTAGCAGAGGGGGCCGAGGCCCAGACTGGCTACTTTGCAGCAGATATGGCAAGAAATGCGGGCAAAAAGTGTGTTTAGAATGCTTGGGAAGAAAGAAAGAAATCAAATGTCAGTAGGAAAAAGTGTGTGTCCACTAAGCTACCAAGTCAACAGAACGAATAATTGATCAAAACAAAGTACATGTAAACAAGAGTTTCCTATTTTACTTCGGAACTTAATCCACCATACATTCATTTCCATCTCCATTCCTCTCTACCTCAAAGACCTTTAAATCCTCCCAATTTTTTTCGTTTCAATTGAGAGCCTCGTTTACATGCAACCCATGCAGAGCCTATTTTTAAAAATGTTTTGTTGTTTTTGTTGCTGCTGCTGCTGCTGTTGCAGCTTTTTAAATAAATGCATGACACACTTTCTTTATTTACCCCCTCCCACCCCTACTCCAGAAGAAAGAAAATAGGAACGACAAAAAAAAAACCACATTAGTAACGATGATACAAAAGCCACCTGTTACACGAAACAGGAACGACAAAAAAATCGTTAGTAACGATAATACAAAAGCCATCTGTTACATGACCTCTTCTATTAATAATACAGTAAAATATTTTTTTCAAAAACCTGTTGACTTGTTAAAAAACAACAACAGAAAACAGAAAAGTAAGTAACAGCAACAAGAGCAGTTACACCAGTTTTGAGATACTGTTCAACTGCCTGTTGTCAAATCTGCTCTGTATGTTCGTAGTTGTCACTGTTCATCGCAGCTGCCAGTACTGATAACAGGATATACCAGAGTAGAGTGCGAAGCTAAGCAAGAACCCATTTCTCTTTACCCCAAAATAAAAATCACCCATCTCTGCATCTTTGATCTGGTCTGGTGATCCATAACCAAACTGATGACTAAATGACAAAACGGATCCAATCTTCTCACCCAAAACAAGACCATTAACTTATGTTTTTAATCTCCATTGACTGCATACGTTTCACGAAGGGTGTCTGCAGACAAAGCTGAAATGAAGAACTAAAAGGAAGCAAATATATTTCAGCCATTTGAGGAAAAAAAATGCCTTTGGACTGAGACCACTATATACGATGTTACACATAGTTCAATACACAAACCGAAAGGAAGATCTGAACTGACAGCTCATGATGTTGTTGGGGGAAGTAGATGCAATTTATCTTGAAGCTTAAAAAAACCCCAAAGATGCAGACTTTCTTACAGAGAGGGAGAAGACTTTATCGGGACCAGCCACTGCGGTGCAATGGTTAGCGTCGCAGATTCCCGGCTGTGAGGTTGCGGGTTTAATTCCCACCAGGTCCTTTGAGATTTGTGGGATTGTTCTACCCGTCACTGGCTTCGGCTCAGAGTTGAAATTGCTATGTGGTCAATTGGGAAGACTGGCACACATTTTCGAATTTTACCCACTTAATGGATGCGTTTTTGCGCGTGTTGCTTACATTTACTCACCAATACTGCCGATGTGTGTATCTCTCAAGCCTAGGTGATTCCGAGATATCCAACAAAAGTATTCGTAAAACCCTGTCACGCTCAGTCGAGGATGAAACCCCATAGCACCATCTTCATCATCCTCATCCTCATCGATCATTATAAAAAAAAAGTCGGAGCATCTGTGTCCATTCATGCCCTGCTCTCATGGTGACATCATCTATGCCTTTGATGAGTTCATGTTGAGGTCACCGGTATCGGCGAGTTCATGGAGGCTGTCGCTGGACGAACGTTGGTAGCACCCTTCGGAGGGGGACGTTGGCTCATGCTGGATCGGCGACTGCGCAGTTATTGTTGTCTGTCATTGGTGTCCTAGGTCTGCACGGTCCTAGTATGGTCCTTCGCGGTCGACTGGACCATAAGCAACGTTATCTTTCCCTTCTGCGTATGCTGGATCAGAACAGACAGCACTGAATACTATGGAAGTGACCTGGCAGCTGTGCAGTGTCTCCTCTAACGGGTTGCCTGAAGACCACTTGATGCTGACTCTCACCGGTGATGGCCGGTGCCGAGACTGGGACGGGACAAGCCAGAATGCGACTGTGGACGGGGAGGAGGGAAAAGTGGCGTGGGGGAAAATGCCAATGGAGTGACAGAGAAGATGAGACAGCACAGGAAAGCAATAGGTGACAGAGAGACAGAGTGAAGGAGACAGCACAGGAAAGCAATAGGTGACAGAGAGACAGAGTGAAGGAGACAGCACAGGAAAGCAATAGGTGACAGAGAGACAGAGTGATGGAGACAGCACAGCAAAGCAATAGGTGACAGAGAGACAGAGTGAAGGAGACAGCACAGCAAAGCAATAGGTGACAGAGAGACAGAGTGAAGGAGACAGCACAGAAAAGCAATAGGTGACAGAGAGACAGAGTGATGGAGACAGCACAGCAAAGCAATAGGTGACAGAGAGACAGAGTGAAGGAGACAGCACAGAAAAGCAATAGGTGACAGAGAGACAGAGTGATGGAGACAGAAATGACGTCGAAAATGTTTTCTTTTCCATATGTCTTTTTATGTGGTCAACGTAGACACAGCTAACACTTTTCATTTCAAAGACATCACGGCTCAGTGGTTCTTGCATCTCTCTGAATTTTGGGTGGGCGTGGGGTTAAACAACAGGTTTGAACAAAAGCCTCTGGAACCGTC
>CM031616.1:21862094-21864594 GCA_018398815.1 Conus ventricosus | reverse complement strand
ATCATTTTAATCTGTATCTCCTCCCTTTCAACTCCTTCCTTCTTCTCCTCAGTTCCACTATGTAGTTTCAGTTGTTCACCCAAGCTGCACTTTCATCCAGATCCGATAGCTAAATGAGGGTTGTTCGTCCTAGGGTAGTTCGTCCTTCGTTTCGAAGACGAGCGTCCAGCGGTCCTAAAGATGTTATCATCACGACCTTCTATGAAAGACTAAAAACACCGACCATCGACGAAAGAACTTCACCCAGTCTTCTGCCTGAGGACGCCATCTACCCTCGGGTTCCTCCTCCCGACATCGCAGATGTCAACTCCGGAACAAACCTGCCAGCCACATACAAGGTAAAACGACTCCATGCTGCAGCTCGCTGCGCAGCGACAAACTTGTCTCTATAAGCTTTCACTGTGGGGACGTAAAGTTCAGCCATTCCAGTTCGTGTTCATTGTTTTGAGTGTTGTTGGCCTGCCTGAAGAAGACCCTGTAGGTCACAACGAGCTATCTCTGTTTTTGTATTGTTGCACGTTCCTTTATTAGGCGTTTTGGTCATTCTAGTTTTGCGTTTATGTTTCGATATCCATCTTGCAGTCACCTCACTTTTGAAAGACAAGCGCAAAGAAGAAGTATTTTTTTGCTGTTTGTTTATATGTTTGTTTGTTGTTGTTTTTTTCTTCACTTTCATGCATCCCACTCCTTTCGCGTACACTTACATCATTAAAATGGCAACGAAGCTCCACGGTACACGGAGCCCACCCAACTATATAACATGAGAGAGTTAGGATTTGCATGATGCTGCATGTCATTACCTTACAGCAAAAACGCGTGAAGAACTTAATAAGAGATGTTCCAGTGATACGAATTAGACTTTCTTTAAAAAAACAACAACAACAAACAAACAAACAAAGGTAAGCATTTTCATGTATACAAAAATTTTGCAGGGTTTTGGATCGAGCATTTTCAAATACATATGTAAATTAATGTTGACATGGCAACCTGTTGCTAGGGCTTATGAGCAACATGGAAAGACGTCTGAAAATGTTGGAGCTAATTTATACAGATTGCATTGTGTGTATGTTTTATCTTGTTTGCTCGTTAGATTATCTTTTTTTTCTAATTATTGCTATTCTGTCTGTTGCACTACCAATGTTACTCTACCAATGTTACTCTACCAATGTTACTCTACCAATGTTACTCTACCAATGTTACTCTACCAATGTTACACTACCAATGTTACACTGCCAATGTTACACTACCAATGTTACTCTACCAATGTTACTCTACCAATGTTACACTACCAATGTTACTCTACCAATGTTTACTCTACCAATGTTACTCTACCAATGTTACCACTGCCAATGTTACACTACCACTGTTACTCTACCAATGTTACTCTACCAATGTTACTCTACCAATGTTACACTACCAATGTTACTCTACCAATGTTACTCTACCAATGAGTCTGAAGGCTGTCTATGAATTAATTATTCGGAATGTGCCATGTTAGATATACTGAGGACTGGAATTTTACGTGTCATGCGTGATACTATTTCCAGGTGTCTGTACGGGTATCTTTAGAATACAAGTCTACTGTTTGCAGAGCTTTGACGGACGTATTTGTGTCAAGTAAGGGTACGCGTGTAAAGGCCTCACATGTGTTTTAGTGTGCGGACGTGTGCGTTGTTTTAGTTTCTTTCTTTGCTTGTTTGTTTGCTTTCTGTGGTTTTTTGTCATTGGATATTCTATCCCACTCCTCTTCTGTCCTCTCCTCTCTTCTTCTTTCCTTCCTCTCTCTCTCTCTCTCTCTCTCCTCTCTCTCTCTCTCTCTCTCTCTCTCTCAGCTTTAATAAAGATGAACTGGCGTGCCGTTGATCTAATTATCTGGTTAAGGAAGACGAAATACATTTCCTTTTCGCTGTCCTCCTTTTCATAACCTTAGAGCAAAATTCATAAAGCCAATGTATATTTCTGACCTTTGAAATTTCAGACATTTCTGGCGTCAAGAAATGACAACATCCTCTTTAATTCTACTATGTACATTCATGAAGCACATAAAAGGTTACATACTATATTTTCTTAGTTTCGTCGTATGGGTGCGTAGGTATAAGTTTCCTCTTTTCAATTTCTTTCAGCATCATGCGGGTATCACCCCTTCAATATGGGGCTACGGCCTTAATCTAAATGAAATGTTCGTGCTAGTATTCGAATTCGTATTCGTTTCCGTATTCATTCTCTCTTCCTCTCTCTCTCTCTCTCTCTCTCTCTCTCTCTCTCTCTCTCTCTCTCTCTCTCGCTCTCTCTCCTCTCTCTCTCTCTCTCTCTCTCTCTCTCTCTCTCTCTCTCTCTCTCTCCTCTCTCTCTCATAGAGAAATCCCAATCTTAGTAGCGCTCGTGTCTCAAGTATTGTATCTCCATGTTCCAATAGAAAACCACGCGTGCATATGGATAGATATTCTATCAGTTCATTTTGAGTGCACAGATTTTCCAGTTACTTTTCTCCGAATGCAAG
>CM031616.1:21849594-21857094 GCA_018398815.1 Conus ventricosus | reverse complement strand
CACTTGCCTCTTGCGTCATGATATCACCATTGAGTCTTGCGTCATGATACTCCATTGAGTCTCGCGTCATGATGGCAGCATTGAGTCTCGCGTCATTATATCACCATTGAGTTTCGCGTCATGATGGCAGCATTGAGTCTAGCGTCATGATATTTTCCATTGAGTCTCGCGTCATGATGGCAGCATAGTCTTGCGTCATTATATCCCATTGAGTCTCGCGTGATGATGCCAGCATTGAGTCTAGCGTCATGATGGCAGCATTGAGTCTCGCGTCATGATGGCAGCATTGAGTCTAGCGTCATGATAGCGCATTGAGTCTTGCGTCATGACATCACCATTGACTCTTGCGTCATTACGTCACCATTGACTCTTGCGTCATGACGTCACCATTGACTCTTGCGTCATGATGTCACCATTGAGTCTTGCGTCATGATATATCCATTGACTCTTGCGTCATGTCTTCGATTAGTGTCAGCAGACCTCATGGGCACTGTTGGCGGAGGACGTTCTGATGGTCCCCCCCCCCCCCCCCCCCCCCGCCCCCTACTCCACCAGACGCTCTACTACCAGTAGGTTCAGGTTTAACGCCCGGCACTGTTGGCGGAGGACTCCTGATGTCCCCCCCCCCCCCCCCCCCCCCCCCTCTACTCCACCAAAGGAACGCTTACTTAAGTAGGTGTTCAGGTTTAACGCCCGGCCCACTTACAGTGACATATCGAACGGGGATAACCATCGCAGGGCAGTTGGAAAGGGGTGTGGGGAAGGGGGAGGGTTGTCTTATACGACACCACCAGAATGACATCAAGGGTAACAAGAATAACATTTGCGCTGGGCGCCCGCGTCACCAGACGTTGCAACATTTGTCTAAGGCTGTGTGTATAGAGGACCCGGACCCAACCGTGCGCTGCCCGTCCGGGAGAAAAAAACACAAAAACCCTGCTCCGGTTCATCTCTTTTTGCCAGCTTTCTGGCGACAGCCAAAGCCAGGCATAGTGCACCCGGCCCGACTCGTGTGAAGAGGGCCGTGATTCTGACCGGTCGTTCAAACCGTACTTTCCCCGGCCGTCCGGGTAAAGGGACCAAACTCCTCCTCTGTGTGTGTGTGTGTGTGTGTGTGTGTGTGTGTGTGTGTGTGTGTGTGTGTGTGTGTGTGTGTTTACACGTGTTATCTTTCTTTCCAACATGGACGGCGAAAACCTCATCACTACCGTGAGGGTCAGATCATTAAGTTGCACAAACAGTGACAAGAATCATACCAGCCGAGGTTTTCTCTCTGCAGCTTGTGGGAAAACATAGCACGAGAATTGGGAGGGAATGGTAAGCAGTAAAAATGTTATCTTCTTTTTTCCCCCCACCAAATGAACAAAGTTACACACAAATATTCAACTTTACATCCAACAGTATTCAAAAAAAGTGCCAGTCACGGATATATATTCTATAAAAACTAAGAAACATCCACATTGATTCAAAAGTCCCTAAAGGCAGCCAGCTGCGTCCAGGTCTACTATCCTTAGGCCCATAGCTCAAGGGTGAGCATAGGCCATCGACAACACTCCGCCATCGCACTCGGTTCTGGGCTGCTCGCTGAATGCCTGTCCAGTTGGTCCCCTGCCTCTTTATCTCTGCCTCAGTGTCTCGCCTCCCGCTGCTGCAAGGTCGGCCTCTCTTCCTTTTCCCCTGCGGGTTCCATGTCAGGGCTTGGCGTGTAGTGCTGGATGCTGGCTTCCTGAGAGTGTGTCCAATCCAGCCCCACTTCCTCCGCAGAATCTGCTTGGCCACTGGTTCCTGTCCTGCTAGCTTCCATAGATCTTCATTGTTGATTTTTTCTGGCCATCTGATTTCGAAGATGCGCCTCAGACAGGTGTTGATGAAGGTCTGAATTTTTTGCTGTATTGCCTTGGTCATTCTCCAAGTCTCGCAGCCGTAGAGCAGAACCGACTTCACGTTTGAATTGAAGATACCCAGGTCTACTATACATGCTTCCGAAGACCCGGTACCCAGACAACCGCATGAGGCACAGCCTTGCAATGTCCGATCAGGTCCGGGTCCTCCAAACACGTAGCCTAAGAACTCGGTACTCTAACCAACGGACCTAACCAGACACCCACAGGCTCCAGACAAGCCATGACCCCAATAGAGCCCGGCCGACCACGGACACCGCATCAGGAGCTGGGAACCTTGTTCCTTCTGGCTCTGCGCATATACTGAAGGAACCTGTCAGTTGCTTCCTGCTTGTGCCATAGGCACATTCGAGAGATACGGCTGCGATGCAGGGTCTGCTCCTGTAGGTGTTCTAACTCAGCTATTGAAGGTTCCTGATTGAGGTGTTGGTGCTTAGACTGCGACCGGACAAGCTTGCGTTGACTATGCGAATATGGGATGGGAGGATGAATGGGGGCTGGAGGAGGGGGGAGGGGAGAAAAGAGGATGGGCAGCAAGGAAGGGGGCGAAGGGTGGAGAACAAAAAAAAAAAGGGGTGGGGGGAGGGGTCTGAACTAGCACTTATATATTTTTCACTCCGGCTTGGAACTGTTGAGATGTGGCAGCAGTCCCAGGGCTGGAAGGGATGGAAAATGAGGCACGATGGAGATGGTGCATAATTAATTTCTCTGGAGAGTCAAAGAGTACGGGATGGAGGCTGGCATCAATGGAAGACTCCATGGGGCAGCGTTAAAGTAGGGCCACTGGGTTATTTATTTCATTTTCTGTGACGTTTTGATTGTCTGTTCAGTCCCTCATGCTGCTCCCCCCCCCTCCCCCCCCCCCCCCCCCCCCCCCCCCCCCCCCCCCCCCCCCTGCACAAGCCGTTCACACACACGCACACAAATACACACACACGCGCGCGCGCGCGCGCGAGCACACATGCACGCAAGCACGCACCCACATCAACACCCACACACATACACACATGCCCGCGGGCGCGCGTGTGCGCGTGTGCACGCATGCACCCCCCCCCCTCCTCTCTCTCTCTCTCTCTCTCCTTCTCTCTCTCTCTCTCTCGCGCGCGCGCGCGCGCGCGCGCGCGTACACACGTACATACACCGCGCGCGCACAACGCACGCACGCACGCGTGTACACATGCACGCACCCAAACCCACACACATGCACACGCGTGCACGCGCGCACACACACACATACACACACTCCCTTCCGCTTTCCCGTGCTTCTTTTCTCTCTCTCACACACACACACACACACACACACACACACACACACACACACACACACACACACACACACACACACATGCGCGCGCGCGCGCGCTCCTTCTTCTGCATCTTTGTATCTCTGTTCAGAACAGAGACGACAGCTTAAGAAATTTGGAGCACTTCGATAGAGCGATAAAAATTCGTATCTGCGCAATGGCATTTATATGTGGCGTTTCATGCGAGAGAGAGAGAGAGAGAGAGAGAGAGAGAGAGAGAGAGAGAGAGAAGAGAGAGAGAGAGAGATAACGATAACGATATTTTATTCAAGAAAAGGCCAAAGCCCCATTTGAAGGGGAAATATGCAAAACTAAATGCGAACTTTTCACGCACTTTAGTGTACATAAACAGTATAAAACATATGCCTGATATTTATATCAGTTACAATAGCATCATGCTATATCATATTATAGTGCTCCGCCGTTTAAACGACTTATACAGATACATAGAAAAAATTATTCATAGTAGCTACATTTCTCGACGACAAAAGTAAGACTAAACTAAATAATGATTGGTCTGCTATAATACTTGGCAGGAATATTTTTGCTCTCATATCATTTAGTGCTGGGCAACACAACGCAAAGTGGACTTCATCCTCTACACCGATCCACCATAGGGCACAGCAAAGACCATGTTAACTTTTTTATACCTCTGACTATGCACTGTTATGTCAGAGACACCTAATCTAAACTTTGTTTAAAGCACATTTTATAAATCTATTCATATCTATTCCAATGTATGGTTCTGCTGAATAGTTCATTTTAAATTGTCTGTACATAGAGAATCTGTCACTACTTTGGATATGACAATCCCAATCTTGCCACCTACAGTCTATCATGCGTTGCTTAAAACAGGCCAAAAAACTTGGGACGCAACCCACACCTTGATTTAGCCATACAAATGAAAAACCATAACTACATAAACATTTCGAATATTCGTTGCCCAAGTAACTTACCTCTTGCATCTAAGTCATACAGCGTTTGTATGCTTGTGCAGGTAGTCTGTCACCATGCATCTGTATCAGTTTGAGCCAATATTTAATGCTTTTGAAGTATGAATTGATGTAAATTGGAAATCTACCAATTTCACCATAGACCAAGTCATTTGGGGTACGTCTGTCTACACACAAAAATCGTTTCATGGCAAAACACTGCAATTTTTCAATTTCATGACCTGTTTCAAACGCCCAAATCTCAGCTCCATACTGAACTATTGGCTGAACTTGTGCATCAAACAACTTGAAAAATAACTCAGCTGAACTGTGTTCAAACTTGTACAAAACATTTAACACACTCATAATGGCACGTTTGCCTCTGCTCACAAGGTCTTGACATGCAAAAGTAAAGCTGAGCTTCGTGGAAAAATAAATACCCAAGTACTTATATGCGTTTACAACCGATATTTTTGATGAACCATAAACCCATCGCTCACATGCAGCCAAATAGCCACCTTTACGGAAAACTAAAACACTTGTTTTGTCCATATTTACCTTAAGCTCAAGCCTTTGCACAGCAGAGTATAAACTATTCAGCTGAGTTTGTAAACCTATAACAGTTTCAGATAACAACACAATATCATCGGCAAACAGCAAAATGAATAACTGAATCAAATTAAAAGTAACACCATGCCTACCCTTTTCAATAATTTCGAGAGCTAATTCATTCATAAACAACGAAAATAAAACAGGACTACAAACATCCCCTTGTTTAAACCCCTTGTGTACACATAATGAAATCACTGAACCTAGCCCCACTCTTTATTTTGACTTTAACGTTTTCAAACATACTTCTCACGCAACTATAAAGCTTACCCTTTGTGCCATTTTTTATAAGAACTGGCCATAACAGTTTCCGTGAAATCGAATCAAAAGCTTTCTCGAAATCAACAAAAGCAGCATACAATTTTCTGTTATTAGCAAACTGTTTCTGAACCGCCGCCAGCAGAGTAAACATATGGTCTATTGTGCTGTAATCCTTTTTGAAGCCAGCTTGAAATTCACCCGTAATATTGTTAAGTTCTACCCACTCTGCTAGTCTTTTATTAATTACAGAACCGTACAGTTTACTAGCTATATTACATAATGAGATGCCCCTGTAATTGTTTGGATCATTTACATCTCCCTTTTTGTACAAAGGAAGAATGATCGACTCTGTCCAGCTTTCAGGATAGATCCCCTTATCAAACAAAGCATTAAATAATTTTACAAGAAAATTTATAGCATTGTCCCCTAAATGTTTGAAAAAACTCACTTATAAGTCCATCAGGTCCTGCAGCTTTACCAGTTTTCAACTTTTTTATTGCAGATAATACCTCGTGTTTTGTGATGGACCGATCTAAATAATTGGTATATTCGTCATCTTCTGATAACTGACCGGCATAAACGATAGAATCATCGGTGATATCTTTTTCCAAAATATTCTTAAAGTGATCATGCCATTCATGTATTGAGATATTATTCTGATTCTGTGTACTCTTTTTTAATACAAATTTAACATTTTCCCAAAACTCCTGCTGTTTATTGATAGAATTAAGAACTTTTTGAAACAACGAATCGTTATATGACCTTTTCTTTCTATCTAATAAATTCTTGTATTCTCTTCTGCTGACGCAGTATACATGACGATCGATAATGTCAAATGTTCTGTTACACGTTCTCAATAACTTTCTTACATTTAGTCTTGTAGTTTTACATTCTGAATCAAACCAATTATTCTGTTGTCTTCTAGAACCGACGGAAATTTTCTGTTTCATAGAATCTGCAGCACACTTTACAGCATCGTTGAATATTTCGAGTGCTACATTCGTATTCACATCTAACATTGTCTGACGCATTCACCAATCGCTCATGGGCATCGTCTGAATTAATTGCATCACAAAAAACAGTTGCATGCTCATTTTTCCACACAAATTTTTCCACATATTCTCTCTTATTAGGATATCCATGCTCAGATATGCCTTTTATATTCATGCTGAACTCTAACGGCATGTGATCAGATTCGATCCGTTCACTCACACAAAATGCACAGGAAGTATTCACAATATCATAAAGATCGCATGATGCAACAAAATAATCATTCACACTGCTGCCAGAGTCACAAATATATGTACATAACCCCTCTTTATCCCCATTACATACACCGTTTGAATAGAAATAACCCCAAAGCTACACACATATTCAACAGACACTTACCATACATATTCATACCCTTATCTTTTGAGCATCGTTTGATTTTGACTTGATTAAATTTATCAAACCATGAAAACTGTGCAAATTCATCAGTAATATCCACAGAAACATCAGCTGTTCTTCCATTGAAATCGCCACACATCAAAACTGACATATCATTATGTAAACTAAGCACTTCAATCAAACTTTCTTCAATCTGACTAATTCCATTATCAATATTAGAAAAAGCATAGTATGGTGATCCTTGTGGAGGAACATAGCAACATACATACAAAACATTGTTTGGCAAATGGAACAACTTTTATCAATGATAAACATCAATACATTATGAAAATTTAAATCGAGTTTCTTCACGTATGTTAAAAGTTCATTTCTAATCAAACATATCACACCACCTGATCTTCTTCCACGCTCTGTAAATTTGAGAGCAGGTTTGATGAAGACAGTGTGTTCAGGAAAAACCGTAGACTGAAATTCTTCCAGAAAAGTTTCTACAAAGCAAACAAAATCAAAAGACGATACATAGTTGATAAATGATAGTCGGAAATCTTAGGAAATAAACCACAAACGTTCCAGTGCAAGAATGAATATTTTCTACGATTGATAGACATGTTCGAAAAGCCATCGTCTTGACTGCGCGCACTTGGGACCCCACTGCACAAACACATGCTTTTACTACAATGTTTACATACAAACAAGTTATTCAAGGGTGCGCTTGCACTGACAACAGCAGCGCAGTCAGGTGACGACCTGCCTGACATACGGGAAGGCGAACACACAGTGTCAGTTTTGCCGACTACACTTTCACGTACTGAACCGAGTTCAGCCAACTCCGTCCCCACAGCCGGTGTTACCCTTACACTTTCTGCCCTCAAATTTTCACCTGGCTTGTTGGGGTGGCACACTACACTGCGTTCAGAACTAATGTGAGGCCGGCCGTGTCCCTGTGGCGATTCAACTATGTCACCATTACCACCAAGAATAAACCTCTTGCCATCAATGAGCAGATGATCGTAAATCATTGTGGCTCTTTTCCGTTTCTTCCTAGCTTCCTTCAGATGAGGGGAAAGTTTCCTTCTGATTTCCTGACCCGTTGAGAAAAGTCTT
>CM031616.1:21832094-21844594 GCA_018398815.1 Conus ventricosus | reverse complement strand
GATGTGAACCCACACACACAAAAAAAAATTTCCCCAAGATAAAAATGGTGTTATTCTGAAAAGAGGGGAGAGAGAGAGAGAGAGAGAGGAGAGAGAGAGAGAGAGAGAGAGAGAGAGAGAGAGGAGAGAGAGAGAGGGGAAAGAGAGAGAGAGAGAGAGAGAGAAGAGAGAGGGAGAGAGAGAGAGAGAGAGAGACAACCCACTTTTGCCGCCCACTCTAGTCGTCCTTTCCCCCAATAACCCCCTTTGCCCTGCCCCCCTTTTCCAAAACAGTGGAAAAAAATCAAAAAGGTGTGAAATTTTGCAATGCTTCGTAGACCTGACCAGAAAACGGGAGGAGGGGAGGAGGCGAGGGGAGTGGGGTGGGGGGGGGGGGGGGGGGGGGGGGAGGGAGGAAGACACAACGTTTGCTTTCTATTGCAATGGACTCATCTTTTCTCATCTTATGGCTCAAGCGTACGATCTACAAGTCAAAACGTTTGTTCTGAAATGCAGTGATATGATGATCAGGACATGCAAAACCGTTTCACACTCATGTTTTGTCTTTTTTTTTTTTTTTTTTTTTTTTTGTCCCGCTCTCATTGAACTGTTAATCTGACTATTGGCGCAAAATTGCTTTAGGTGTTTCCCGCAGCAGCACCTGTCCATGAAAATGGCGGAGTCACTCTCGCTGAACGTGACCTCTAACACTGATTACCTCCCTTGCAGGTTTCAGGGCTTTTTTATTTGGGGGGGGGGGGGGGGGGGGGGGGGGGGGGGGGGGGGGGGGGGGGGGGGGGGGGGGGGGGGGGGGGTCCGGACAAAGCGATGCTTGTGGCCGCTAGAATGGCAGTAGTAAGTGTTGCAGTTCATACGGTAGTAGATTGGCACATAGTTGGGGAAATTTGTGTGAACGTGCACCACCTCTTTACAAAACCGAGGTATTCTACAAAAATTAGCATCAGCCTACCAACTTGAAAAGCCCCCTTAAATGTTGACCTTGCACACAAACCCTCTCTCTCCTCCTCTTCTCCTTCTTTTTATCTATTGTTGGTCAAGAACACCGACACCAAATGCTCAGAAGGAATGCACTGAAGGAAGACTACCCTCTGCTTTGGCTGGGGGAGGGGTGGGGGATAGAGAGAGAGAGGAAGAGAGAGAGTGAAGAGAGAGAGAGGGGAAAAGCAGAGAGACAACAGAGAGAGAGAGGAGGAAAGACAAACAGACACAGACGAGAGAAGAGAGTGTGGGGTGCACATATATACAAGTAAAGAGGAACATGTGGCTGTTATAGGATACCCAGGATGAAATGCTGCCCCTTTATCCACCATTATCTGTACCTGATCTGGCAAGTCGAAAGTCTCGACGGAAGGGGGGAAAAAGTGGGGCGTTGAGGAGGAGGGGGTGGGGGGGGGGGGGGGGGGGGGGGGGTACGCGATGTGGGAAGGGCGCGTTTTCACCACACATACTTTCTCACAGGCACAACACACGTAGTATCTGGCCCGGCATACTTGTGATCAACAATTAACGCACGTCCCCTCAACAGCCAAAGGAATGGTTCAGCCGAGGGTTTGCATTAATCAATGAAGGCGCTAAGATATGTGTGGGCTGGATATGAACGCTAACTACTCTAAATTGTAGAGTTTTCGTGCTCACAAACTTCGAACCAGACCTGAATTGGGTTGCAAAGATCACACCTACCTAACTGCTGGTCGATATGTGCAGCAGTTTCGATGTGATGCTGGCTGAAAATTCCCCCATATTGTAACCTCCACTGAAACCAACGGCGTTTATACATCAGCTGTTCTATAAAGGGCAAGTACTAGAACATTAACTTGGGGCGTAGATGTTCATTAAATTCGTGTTTTCTTATTACAGACGCAGCAAAGTATCGAAGAGTACGCTCACTAAAGAAGGCTTTTCCAGGTTGTCTGTAAATCATTTAGATAAAGAATGTTGACTAAATGTATAGCGTATACATGCAGGTGTTTCTGCTTTAATATTCAAGATTCATTTACCTTTGACCCTGGTTTGGGGAATGAAAGAAACATGGAAGTAAGTGCAGTTCAGCCGACAAAACGACAAGTCAGCATATCACACATCGGGGGGTGGGGGTGGGGGGATATGAAAGAAAAAAAGAAAAAAAAAAGATCTTGACGTGGGGAGGGGGGGGGGGGGGGGGGGGGGTGGGGGGATATGAAAGAAAAAAAGAAAAAAAAAAAGATCTTGACGTACTTTCTGCGCTTGATAAGTTTAGCTAGATTAAGAACTTTTCTTTTTAAAACAATGAATTTGACAATGGATATGAAAGAAAAAAAGAAAAAAAAAAGATCTTGACGTGGGGAGGGGGGGGGGGGGGGGGGGGGGATATGAAAGAAAAAAAAGAAAAAAAAAAAGATCTTGACGTACTCTCTGCGCTTGATAAGTTTAGCTAGATTAAGACTTTTCTTTTTAAACAATGAATTTGACAATGAAGCGAAAATGGACAGACTTTTTGATCACTGGTAGAAGCGTCCGCAACGCATTGTATTTTGGACTTTCCGAGATAAGGTGACATCATCTTGTAGGACATGTGTATTATCACTTGTACATACCCTGTCCTCTCTTGTAGTGTCGTCTGCCTTATTCAGTTTGCAATCTATGATAATACCACATCGAAAATTAATGTGGGAATAAACGTAAAAAACACTGGGAAAGGCGATAACTGGTTAGGAAATGTACGTGAATGTAGGGCAAAATGTTGATGGGGCAAGACGTTTGGAATTTCTGTTAAACCAGACGCGAATTACACTCCTCTAGACGCTCCCATCCTCCCCAGCAGTACTGAAAACATCTTTTTTGTTTCGGACTCCAAGACACATTTCTATACAAAATACCATGATATCATGAGCTCTCAAACACATTCATGCTAGTGTCAGTTAGTCCGTTTTGGTACTGTCCAACAATAGAGATGTGTACTTCCAGCGTACATAGAAATGATATAAAACTGTTTACATAGAAACTACAAAACCGTTCAAATTTGAAAAAAAAAAGAAAAAAAAAAAGATTTTTCTCATGTGCTTATATCAGTATAAAATCTTACCATACATTTTACGAACGTTCAAATCATTTAAAACCCACATGCATTTGTTTGTTTGGGGGGGGGGGGGGGGGGGGTGGAAAAAAATGTAGCATTGTTGTACGTTCTACTGTGATAGAGGAGCCCAAAGTCAAATGGTTCAAGGCTTTGCCTGCGGACCTGACAGTCCGAGTTCGAACCACACGCGGGCCGGGGTCGGATGTTTTCGGGTTGAAAAGTCTCTCAGTCCACCCAGCAGTAAAATGGACACCCGATTGAGGCTAAGGGAAGGCTAAAGTCAGTGCAGGGAAGAATGGGCTCCGCATTCCATCATACCGTGTCTTAGACACGGCGAGCGTCTGACGGTTCACTTCTCATATGGCCTATAGGCTGTGGGAGCTTTTTTTTAAACGTAATTATTTTAAAAACACATCTACACATTTACATGCGCATCTACACTCTCTCTCTCTCTCTCTCTCTCTCACACACACACACACACACACACACACACACACACACACAGGTAGATACACAAACACACACACAACATGCACACCACACACACCCACACACACACACACCACACACACACAAAACCCCATACACACACACATGGCCCATACATGCGCGTTCACACGCACAGATCGGTACTTTCATTCATTTAAATGTGCACACATACAAAAATACGCTATGCAACCATTCACACGCGCGCACAGGAGAGAGAGAGAGAGAGAGAGAAGGAGAGAGAGAGAAGGGGAGAGAGAGGAGAGAGAGAGAGAGAGAGATCAGCCATCGATCATCTAAGAATGACTAAGCCATACGAATTGATAAATAACACTGAATATTTTATTAAGCTCCTATCATCAACGATATCAATAACAATATGAGGAATAACAGTAAACGATAGCAAACCATCAATATAATCTTTAGAAATGACAGTGGCATAGTTTGTAGATTCCCATATAATGGATCCAATTTCTGTATTGAACAAAAAGCAAAATATAAATCAATATAATCTTTAAAAACTGGCATTGTGGGGTATAATAAGAACAAAAAGAATAACATAAATGAGCTAGGGGGGGGGGATATCATATCAATAATAAATCAAGTCATTCCAGCAGGACTGTGTGTGTGTGTGTGTGTGTGTGTGTGTGTGTGTGTGTGTGTGTGTGTGAGAGAGAGAGAGAGAGAGAGAGAGAGAGAGTCGCATAAGAATACAAGCATAACGGCATAATGACAAGAGGGCATGGGGTAGTAGGAAACACACACACACACACACACACACACACACACCACACACACGTGCGCGCGCGCGCGCGCTAAACAGAATAGCATGTGCATTTCAAGTACAAAACACTTTCTTAATTGTCGGGTTCATACAGAGAGACAGAGACAGAGAGAGAGAGTGAGAGAGAGTATTTTTTTTTTTGGGGGGGGAGAAGGGGGCGGCTGGATCTTCGGACAGTGAGTGCATCTGTCCACACTCGTTATGCGCATATAAAGAGGAATACTCTAAAACATCTACGTAAGCATTTCATGTTTCGCTGAATAAAATGGATTCTTTGACTGAACATCATAAACGTATATTTGTGTACATTCTGCTGTGAGCCATAATTTGAGTACACCATCTCAACACGTGACCTACTCCACAAAACGGCTCACTCCCACCTCCACTCTCTCATTCTCCTTTCCGCTCCCCTCCCTCCCTCTCCCCTCTCTTCTTTTGTTTTTGTTGCTTCTGTTTGAATACCCAACATGCCATTAACACATTTATGAATTGTCGGCTTGTATGTGAACTGCTTTACGAGTAGAAAATCACAATGCCACTCTTCTATTTTCGGCCACGTGGCCTTTTTCAAGGAGAAAAAACAAACAACAAAAAAAACAATGCATGCAACTACGTGATGTCCATCTTTGGCAACTGGTCAGAGCAAAGAATTGACGTCATAAATATATTACGCAAGTTTTGACATCATAATATGTGATGTCATCAACAAGGGAAAAAAAGAGGGGGGGGGGGGGGGTAGGTTGTGTGTGTGTGTGTTGTGTGGTTATACTGTAACCAATGTACTTCAAAACCTTAACAACACGCTCCATAAATCACAATGAAAATGAACCATAGAATAATGTGACCATAGTCCTGTCTGTGACTGTGCATGGCATACAAGAACTGTCATCTGGAAAACAAAACTATATATTATAAATTTTCTGCAAATCATCAATGTTGTTCATAGGTAAATCTGGATAGGGTTGTTACAAATTTGTTTAAACATTACATCCATTTGGCACCTTGTATCCAATGTCCTTATCCATTTTTCTTCAGTAATAAATCTGAAGCTTTTGCTTTCACTGTAAGCTTTTGCCAACACTGCAACAGCAAGGTCTCCCACTGAATGCTGAAGGAAATGTCGCATTATTGGCTTTTCCTTTTGGAACTTGATGTCACGTCTGTGTTCCACTATTCTTTCTTTCAATGAACGTCCGGTTCCACCAACATGAACTGTCTCATCACACCGTTTACACAACAGAAGATTTTTACTGTCTTATCACACCGTTTACACTGTTGCGTTAACGGTGTGATAAAGACAGTTTATGTTGGTGAAAAACCGGACGTTCATTGAAAGAAAGAATAGCGGAACACAGACTGTGACATCATGTTCCAAAGATGATACGGATCGGGAGGCGGGGGGGGGGGGGGGGGGGGGGGGGGGGGGTGTCCATATCGTCATAAAGTCATCGAGATTTTCTTAAGGGATGAAGCGCGCCGCTCGGAAGAGAGGACAAATACAGTGAACAGACGCAGTCAAGCCCTGTGACGGTACAAAGTGTCCGCAGAAACAAAGTGTCCGCACGTGGACACTTTGTTCCCTGCGGACACTTTGTACCGTGAACTGACATTCAAAGTGTCCGCAGAATCCTGCAGACACTTTGTTCCGCGAGTTGACATATAACTTACAAAAGCGGAAACAAAGTGTCCGCGGCCGTTTCAGCCTCAGTGTGAGTGGGTGAATGTGCACGTTCACTCCCATGCGCGTGCGCGCGTGCGTGCGTACGCACGTGTGTATGTGTGCATCTTAATTTAAAAAATTGTTTAAAATTTACCTTTTTTTTTTTTTTTTTGCAACAGCGCACAAAGTTTCACGTGCGCGCGCGCACACACACACACTCGCACGCACGCCACCACACACACACCACACACACACACACACACACACACACACATACACGCACGCACGCATGCGCATGGGAGTGTACGTGCACATTCACCCACTTACACTGAGGCTGCAACGGCTGCGGACACTTTGTTCCGCTTTTGTAAGTTATATGTCACCTCGCGGAACAAAGTATCCGCAGGATTTCTGCGGACACTTTGAATGTCAGTTCACGGTACAAAGTGTCCGCAGGGAACAAGTGTCCGCGTGCGGACACTTTGTTTCTGCGGACACTTTGTACCGTCACAAGCCCCCGCACACTGTATGGTACTGGGCGAGCCCCATCGTCGAGAGTGTGAGTGTGAAGTGAAAAGCAACGTCGCGAGGACTAGGTTAGTAACAACACTGAGCAGTGACCAAATTCCGCCCCACTCAGAAAGCCTGACCAAAGAACAAGCGGCCTCTGTGTCTTAACAGACCTCCGCCAAGGATTCAAAACGCTTTGCCGCAGACACCTTAACACCACAGGCACGTTTCATCCCATCACCTGTGAGAATACATCACACATGCATCTGAGATCGTCTGGCTCAAAGTTTAAGAGCACATCAAAGATGGAATCCAAAGTCTTAAGAGCCTTCGCCTTACAGGTCTTTTCATCTGAAGAGCACATCAAAGATGGAATCCAAAGTCCTTAAGAGCCTTTGCCTTACAGGGCTTTTCATCTGAAGAGCACATCAAAGATGGAATCCAAAGTCCTTAAGAGCCTTCGCCTTACAGGGGCTTTTCATCTGACCCTAGTTGTACTCAACCCTGTGTTTTCATCGACACTATGAACCATTTGTGTAGCTATTTTACAACCTTTTTTTTTTCAAAAACAAGGCCATGTCGTTAGAATTCCCCCCCCCCCCCCCCCCCCCCCCCCCCCCCCCCCCCCCCCCCCCCCCCCCCCCCCCCCCCCCCCCCCCCCCCCCCCCCCCCCCCTCCCCCCCCCCCCCCCCCCCCCCCCCCCCCCCTCCCCCCCCCCCAATCCTTCTACTGTCTCCATCCTCTACCTCCAAACAATGTTCTCTATTGACGCTAGTGCTACGTGCTACATGGCTCATACTGAAGAAGTCTGTTCTTTATTGACGCTAGTGCTACATGCTACATGGCTCATATTGAAAGAAGTCTGTTCTTTATTGACGCTAGTGCTACATGCTACATGGCTCTTACTGAAAGAAGTCTGTTCTCTATTGACAGTAGTGCTACATGGCTCATACTGAAAGAAGTCTGTTCTCTATTGACGCTAGTGCTACATGGCTCATACTGAAAGAAGTCTGTTCTCTATTGACGCTAGTGCTACATGCTACATGGCTCATACTGAAAGAAGTCTGTTCTCTATTGACGCTAGTGCTACATGGCTCATACTGAAAGAAGTCTGTTCTCTATTGACGCTAGTGCTACATGCTAGATGGCTCATACTGAAAGAAGTCTGTTCTCTATTGACGGTAGTGCTACATGCTACATGGCTCATATTGAAAGAAGTCTTTTCGGATTCAGCTTTTCCTCTTTGTGTGCGTCAATTTAATTTGCACATTTCATTTCTATGTCAGTACACTTTTTAATTGTTTTGTTTGATATTGGTTGCCTGTTCTCAGTCAGACTTCCGTGACGAAAAACGCACCCAATGTTGTATAAGCAAAGAAGCAGGGCTAGATTATACATCATTAGCTATTCCCATCAGCATGTGTCTACCTTCAAAACTATAAGCCACCAGTTTAGCTCATGGGTGTTGTTTTCTGAGAAGAAAAAAAAACAACAACAACAACAACACCTATCCTCTCAGTTTCCTTATACTGTAACTTTATGTCTAATAAAAATGGAAAAAGTTATGAACAAAATAAACCGTGGAACCTGCCATGTCTAAAACTACTGGCCAACAGGCACGTCACCATCACCTAATCGAATTCACATCTAGAGACATACGTCATCATCACCTAATCGAATTCACATCAAGAGACATACAGACCCGTCGCATCACGACATGATCCAATTCATTCTACTACTGTATGACAGACCTAGTGTGGACTTCACATCATTTCATTCCATCAGTCTGAAAGATGTGTAGTGGTCACCAAGCGGGGTCCGGCTTCTCCACTGATATTAATTCCGTGTCTGTGGTCAGCAGATGAAACTAAATGAAAAGTTCAAAATCTTCAGTTGTTCATCCTCCCCATCACATCCTCATCCTTTTCAAGCGTTACGTTAGTCTTTTCAACAGAGCTTTAGCAGCGCGGTTGTCTCTGAGGAAGAAAGCTGAAGTTGCAACAAGACCAATCATAAACCCAGCAACTACCGCTAACACAAGCTGCCAAGTTTGGTCGCCGTGGGAGGTTTGGTCGCCGTGGGACCAACACTGGGCGTCAGGCAAAATCCAGACCCTCTCAGAAGAATACTCTTTTTCATTGATGTGAACGGAGCACCTGTACTCGGTGGCCCTTTTCGGAGCTATCATCAAACGAACCCTTACGTAGAAGTAGACTTCGTGAACGTGACGCACCGGGCTACAGATGGCATCGTCCAGGCATTGCAGATTCTTGTCTGGGTTCCAGGAGGCCAGAGTGACGTTGTCAGCTGTTCGCGTCACGGTCAGTGTAGCATCCTGGCTCCCTCCCATCGGCGGGATTTTGGCCCGGCAGGTCAAATCAACGGCACTGTAGTTCACGGCCACAAACCCATCCTCCCCGACAGGAAACCTCATTCCTGGGAAAAAGTAGATGTCATTGCTGGTCCACGCGTCTTTGGCGTGAGTATGCTGAACGGAACAAGACAACGTTCCGTATTTCCTCATGTTCACGTCCAGTTCAGAACCAAACAGCGTCAGCTGTAGCCATGACAGACCCATCGCGTTGATGCTTCCGCTAACACTGACACTTCTCTCTCCCATCATCTTCAGCACCGTGTCGCTGACGGCTTGTGCTTCGCCGCCGTCGACACTTTTAATGATCGCCCAGATGTCGCCGCCTGGCTTGGTCTCGTTGAAATGCTCGATCTGCAGCATCCTGAAGGAGGACGAGTTCAGGCTGGGAAACGCCATGTGGCTGGTGCACCTGAAGCGGACAGCGTTGACGAAATGATAGTCCAGACGGACGCTGGGCTCCTCATCAACGCCTGCCCCACAAAACACAGATCCCAGCAGCAGCAGCACCTGCAGAATGCGTGCACGGATCAACCCGGTTTGGCTCGGCATCTGAAACACACACACACACACACCACACACACACACACACACACACACACACGCACACGCACGCACGCGCGCGCACACACACGTACACACACACATTGAAAGGCAAGAACGTTAAGCATTTTATCTTTAAAATCTATCACGCACACACACACACAAAAAAAACCGCAGCACAGAGCTTTTTCTCTCACACTAACTAGCATCAACCAGTCTTTTTTATAGTACAGGTATATTCACAGATTTTGAGTCGTTTGGTTTGTTTGTGGTGGCGATTAAGACTTTAATGACGATATCTTTTTTGTTTGAAAACAAAGAGACCTATATAAGCCCACATTTCTACATTTGGTCTGTAATGTTGCGTCAGAAAGTAATCTGGAGTCTTTCCTAACAGTTTTTTTTTTCCTTTCTAGTTCCTTTTATGAAAGAGTGAACCACCCTTCATCCATCTGCAAACCATGAGACCTAGGACTGGCTTGAGAGTATGCACATTTTCAACCAAGAATTGTGGGAAAACAAGAAAACAACAACAACAACCAATCTCTTGAGAACGGCAACACAGGATGAACAGTACAATGAGTGATAGAGGGACCGGGTGAGGTCGAATTCTGAGACTGAACGGAGAGTTCATAGTTGTTGCTGAACGTTGATACCGTCCTAATATCGCCGTTTGCAACGGTAGCGTCCACTCACTCTCACAGCCGTACCATGTGACCGAGTGTCTTGTAACCCGAAAAAGCGGCACCTGATCCCTTTAATCGATAGCCCAATGGCACCTGATCCTTTAATTGATAGCCCAATGGCACCTGATCCCTTTAATCGATAGCCCAATGCGCAGGCTGTCTCTGGCCGCCGTCTTTAAAGCATCCACCATATTGGTTGGACTCTGAAACAAGTCGTATGTCATCCCCGTTTAGATATTATCTCATTATGTCACCTGAAGACTATTATGACATTCATTTGCTTCTGACACGTATAGTTTACCAGATAAGATAAGATAAGATAATGTTGCTTATAGCCCAGCCGACCGCAAAGGGCCACATCAGGGCTGTCACCACGTTAAAATCAACTCACCAGTCATTAAAAAAAAAAAAAAAAAACAACCTTTCACACATCTCTTGAAATGACAACATCTAGAAACGCACCAGAAACTTTGTTAAAAATCTTTCTTCCGTAAAATCTTAAATCAGATGAAAAATGTTAATCTCTCTCAAGAACTCAAGTGGGCTCGTTATTGTTGTTGGTGGAAGAGAGAGAGAGAGAGAGAGAGAGAGAGAGAGAGAGAGAGAGAGTGTGTGTGTGTGTGTGTGTGTGAGTGTGTGAGTGTGTGTGTGTGTGTGTGTGTGCGCGCGTTGTGTGTGTTTCAAACGGGGCAAACACGTTTATAAAGTTCAAAATTTAGAACTATATCACTAGAATGGTGTGTGTGTGTGTGTGTGTGTGTGTGTGTGTGTGAGTATGAGTGTGTGTGTGTGTGTGCGCGCGCGCGCTCGCGCGTGCGTGCGTGATTGCGTGCCTACGTGTGCACGTGTGTGTGTGATGCGTGTGCGTGCGCGCGCGTGCGTGATTGCGCGCGCGCGCGCGCGTGTGTGTGTGTGTGTATGTGTGTGCGCGTGCGTGTGTGTGTGCGTGATTGCGTGCGTGTGTGCCTACGTGCGTGCGTGCGTGTGTGTGTGTGTATGTGTGTGTGTGTGTATCTGTGAGTGTGCGCGCGAGCGCGTGCGTGCGTACGTACATGGGTGCATGCTCGCGCGCGCGCGCGCGCATGCGTGTGCGCGCGCGCATGCGTGCGTGCGTGCGTGTGTGTGTTTTCAGCTACAATGTTCAGCTACAACTATCAAGTCTCAGTTCAATCTCAAATTCTGTGTTCACCCAGTCCTGCTATCACTCACTGTGCTGTAATATGTTTCTACTTTTATCACAAGTCTTGTCCATCATCTTCTTCTACAAAACAGGCGGCTAATGACACCTGGGAAAATGCCATCGATTGGGAACAGGTGAGGCAGATCAACCCCCAGAGCTCATAACGCGAATCGATCACTGGTCCACGATATATATAGACAAGTACATATAATTTAGCAGCATAGTGTCGTTTCTGTTCCGTAGCATTTTTTTTTTTTTTTTTTTAACAGACTCTACCATTATAATCATGATCACATCAGCAAGTTCAGACTGCTTACATGAAAGACTGGTATAGATTTGTGTTCTGAGTCGGCTACCAAGGCTATGATCGCTTTCCAGAGGATACTCACTGCTAGATATACATCTGGTCAAAGACCGGTACAGATGGAGAAGGGAAGAGGAGAGAGAGTACAGGGTGACGGTCGGTGGGGACAGCAGCTTCGCCCCCCCCCCCCCCCCCCCCAAACCTCCCCACCCCTCCCTCTTATCATTAACTCCATTTCATACGTACGTAACTAATTCTTCACTCCGATGCTGTCCTTTTTTTTTCTATTTTTTTTTCCTGACTTGGTGTCACTCATGAATATTGTCTTTGTTGTAGCTGTGTTCTCATGGACCTTGTAACACCATGTCTCTTGGCCTTCCAATGTTCACTTTCGCTGTCAGATTCTCAGTTAAAAAAAATAAAAAACCATGCACGCGAGGTACTCGTGGTGAGAAACACTCGTTCGTCGTTGTTGTGGTCGTTCTTATGAAACTTCTGAATCATGACTCTTCTTGGCCTTCAATGTTTACCTTCAGATTCTAAGTAAACACGCACGATATGCACACATAAACGTTTCGCTTTTCAAGAACACACATACATACATACAGTGAGAGAGAGAGAGAGAGAGAGAGGGAGAGAGAGAGAGGAGAGAGAGAGGAGAGAGAGAGAGAGAGAGAGAGAGAGAGAGAGAGAGAGACAGAGAGAGAGAGACAGACAGACAGAGAGAGAGAGAGAAAGAGAGAGAAGAGAGAGACAGGGGAGAGGGAGGGAGGAGTTGAGAGAGAGAAAAAAGAGGGAAAGCGGGAGGGAGGGAGAGAACAGGAGATGAGAGAGAGGAAAGGAGAGG
Organism: Conus ventricosus; assembly: GCA_018398815.1. Taxonomy (NCBI): domain Eukaryota; kingdom Metazoa; phylum Mollusca; class Gastropoda; order Neogastropoda; family Conidae; genus Conus; species Conus ventricosus. The sequence goes on along the minus strand of CM031616.1, from coordinate 21,832,168 downwards.
AGAGGAGAGAAAGAGAGAGAGGAGAGAGAGAGAGAGAGAGAGAGAGAGAGAGGAGAGAGAGAGAGAGAGAGAGA
>CM031616.1:21824594-21827094 GCA_018398815.1 Conus ventricosus | reverse complement strand
AACAGCACAGATTAAACAATCCTGTCTTTTGGGAGGAAACTGACTGACTTGGTTCCCTGGCCACGCGTGCTGGTGCGGCAGTGTGTGAGTGTATTTTTCTTATATAATATATATATATATATATATATATATATATATATATATATATAAAGAGAGAGAGAGAGAGAGAGAGAGAGAGAGAGAGAGAGAGAGAGAGAGAGAGAGAGAGAGATAATGGTAGTAAGTACCAGCAGAGATGCTCAACCGTACTGGGAGCAACATTTGTTTGTTTGTTTTAAACCTTACCTTTTAACAAATATATATATATATATATATATATATATATATATATATATATATATATATATAAAAAGATATATATATATATGGAGTCCAAGCACAGTGATACCTAAAATGAAACTGAAACCTGCCAACAAAATAACAGCTATCAGAACATTATAACAGACCTGGAGAATACTTGACACACTACCCTCCACCCCACCCTCAACATACACTCTCTTTGCCCTCCCTCTTCACATTGTTTCTTCTTCTTTCTCCTCCCTTTACACACATCAACACTTAGGCATGCAGAGTTGCACCACGCAAGACTCAACATACATACATGTATTACCACAACAACAAAACCCCCAGAGAATTCTGCCTTTGAGGAGGTGGATCCGGGTCCCACAGCAGTTGTTAAGGGTTAAGAGTACAATTAGACAGCACTAAATGGCAAATGGTTTATGTGAATGCATGCACGAACACAAGCATACACATTGCTAGGATTCTGTCTTGCCTAAGACATATTCACGGATGCATTCAAATCATGTATTCCAAATTTCTCAATTCTGTTATAACACTGAATAATTATGTGGTATGGTTGTTTACTAAAGGTGTTTTACTGTTCTTTGCCATAATTATTCACTTAACTGCCTTTTTATATTCTGTATTGTTATCATTTGTGTGCAACAATGAAAATTTGATTTGATTACAGCATGGTTGTTACCAACTGTTCTATTTATTTTATGTTAATTAATTTATTTATTCATGTGTGTGTGCATGTGTGTGAGCGCATGCATGTGAGTATATGTGTGTGTGTGTGTGTGTGTATGAGTGTGTGTGCATGTGCGTGCATGCATGCGTGCGTGCGTGTGTGAGTGTGTGATTCGACTACTTTTATGTGTTTTGCTATTATTTACCATTATACATGTATTCTAAAATTCTGTGAAATAAATTTGACCATTATGTAACACTGAAAATCTATTATAAGTATTGTTGTTTTATGTCTTTCACTATTGATTGATCAATTATCATGTGCATCATCATCATCACACTTTAATGCTTCTTTTCATCAGAATTTAGGTCTGACAGTGTTATTTCTGTTTTTCAGCAAATTCTGAAAATTAGTAAGTGGTGCTTGCGTGTGTGTGTGTGTGTCTGTGTGTGTGTGTCTGTGTGTGTGTGTTTAGCATGTGTTTATCTACATGTATGAGGTTTTACATTATAACTAAATTGATTTTGTTGGGTGGTTGTTGTCGAGTTACCCTACTTGTTAATTGTTTATCGTTGTCGAGTTACCTTATTTGTTTATTGTTCTTTGTTTTTCATGTTTATTTATATCGCTAATGTATAGTTCGTCAGCAGCACGATTGTAAAATCTCAGAATTGAGATAATAAAGTATTCTTGTCTCTTGTATATATACATTCATATACATGTCAGTCGGCTCTACACAACAGATGTGGAAGGTTGGGATGTGACAGACAAGATCAATCTGATGATAATAATGGACTCCTAGTGCATAGACAACCTGAGATGGGCAGCCAATTAAGTCTTTGGGGACAAACAAATATATATATACATATATATAATTCATATATAGATAGATAGATAGATAGATAGATAGATAGATAGATAGATAGATAGATAGACAGATAGATAGATCAATGTGGTTAAAATTCCTAAAATGATTTTGAGAGTGCTCAACCCCTTGGGGAGCAACATTTGTTAAAATAAGGTGTTTTTTTTAAAAAAAATGTTAAAATAAGGTTTTTTAAAAAGCACATACTGTTAGGCAGAATCATCTACCACTGCAGATATGAATACTTATCTCCCCCTATTTCTTCAATCTAAGACATAAGAGCAAGCTTTGTTTATAATTCAATATTTCTTGCAGTCATTGCAACACCAAGCTGCTCTGTAAGTTGCTGGAACGGTGCTCGGTACTTATCCTTGGAATTTATTAGTTTGTTGTATACATATATATATATATATATAGATCAGCATGCCTAAAACAATTTTTTAAGTGCTCAACCCCTTGGGGAGCAACATTAGTTAAAACCTTAAAACTATCTACAAATTTGTGTCAAGCGTGTTGCGCAACACGCTTGAAACAAATTTGTAGACAGTTTTAAGACTCCTCTTTTAACTTTATATATATATATATAATCCTTAATTGTAAGCCACTTTCTGAATCAGCCTCTGCCGGACATGTAAGTTGACAAGTTTCCATCATGTACAACC
>CM031616.1:21812094-21817094 GCA_018398815.1 Conus ventricosus | reverse complement strand
TCTGCCGTGTCTGTTACTTTGAGCTTCGTCATTGGTTCTGTGTGACATCTTTCCTCTGTTGATACCACAAAAAAACCTTGTTTCCGCCTTCATTCTAGCTAGACTTGATTACTTGTAATTCTCTTGTAGCTGGTTGTCCCTAGAATCTTCTTAGTCATCTCCAGAAAGTACAAAACAATGCTGCTCGTTTGATTCTCAGACATCCCAGATCTTCTCACGTTACTCCCGTACTTCTTTCTCTTCACTGGCTGCCGGTCGAAAAACGAATAGACTACAAACTGTCCTTTGCTGTAAATCTTTGAATGGCTAGCTCATCGCTAGCCTACCTTTCTGATCTCCTTCATCTCTATGTTCCTTCAAGGCAGTTGCGTTCTTCTACCGACAACACTCTGCTCAAAATCCTCGATTTCGGACTGAAACCTATGGCGATCGTTCTTTTTCTTTTCAGGAATAAACTCCCAATATCTTTGCGTAGTTTTTAAACTCTGTCTTCCTTCAAGGCATCTCTTGCGTAGTTTAAACTCTGTCTTCCTTCAAGGCATCTCTTAAAACAAACCCTCTTCACATATTAATAGCAGTTCTTTCTTCCCCTTCTGTCGCCCATCAAATTGATTCTGTGACTAATGTGTGTGTGTGTGTGTGTGGTGTGTGTGTGTGTGTGTGTGTGTGTGTGTGTGTGTGCGCGCGCGCGCGCGCGCGTGACTATGTGTGTGTGTGTTTGTGCGCGACTATGTGTGTGTGAGTGTGTGTGTGTGTATAGATGTGTGTGCGCGCATGCTGTGGTGTCCGTTGTTGTGCGACAGTGTGTGTGTGATCATGTGTTGTGGTGTGTGTGTGTGTGTGTGTGGTGTGTGTGTGTGTGCGCGGGCGCGCGCGCGTGGGTGTGTGTCAATATGCACCCTTGTTCGTAGATGCATGGCACGTATTGCAATATTCATCTTGTTACTGGTTTCATTTATGTTTTCTTTAACCCTTTTTTGTATTTGTAAGCGCTTAGGGCTTATGCTGTAAGATTAAGCGCCATTCATAATCATCATTACGTGACATAATTATAGGCAAGCTTAGAACACCCTTTTTGTGGAAAGTCTTCTTGTTGTTTCAGTGTGCTCTACACTATCAGTGTGGGTGATTCGGCGACGAAAGCAAGCATTCCTTTGGAGTTATGGGCGTATATTTGTTTTCTTGTGGGTGCAAGAGTTACACTACTAATTTGTTGTACACAGGACTTGTGATTTTTAAGTGTAGGATGGGAAAGATCTGAGTTAGGCAAGAAAAGAAAGCTTGTCGGCGGCGCTGTGTAAACAGCGAAGCCATGGCGAAAGACCGTGCCTTTAAAGGACGTTTTATGTGCAAATGTAAATTATCTGTCGCCTCTCTTCAGTCACACGGAGTCATGTGAGTATCGCCACGCGCGCCAAGCCAAGAATAGTCAAAGAGACATTATTATATGGCGCACACACAACGCGTGCCGCGAGTCGTTCCGATGCTGCAAAGTGAAGGTGTGAGCTTTGCCACCACCTTCAACGCGGCTGGATAGCCCCCGGCGGGTACGTATCAATGTGCCCCCGTCTCATTGTGCCCCCGTCTCATTGTGCCCCAAGTGTCGTCTCATTCTGCCCCCGTCTCAGTGTGCCCCCGTCTCGTTGTGCCCCCGTCTCATTGTGCCCCGTCTCGTTGTGCCCCCGTCTCAAGGCCAAACTTTGAAAACACAGCGTTCAGTGTGGTACATGAAAGATCCACCCCACCCCCGAAGGCTGACCCACTAAAAAAAAAAAAAAAAACCCTAAGTAGCGTAACGCATAGCGCGCGGGTAACGCTATGCAGCAGGAATTAAAATAGTTTATTGCTGAGATAACAAAAATTAGTGAAGAAAAAGATTTCGATCTATAGAGTATCACTAAGCCTGCGAACATAGACGGGGTCACAATGAGAGGGGGTCACAATGAGACGGGGGCACAATGAGACGGCATTTTGGGGGCACAATGAGACGGCGGCACAATGAGACGGGGGCACATTGACATGACCCCCGGCTGGCAGAAAATACTTGTACCAAGTTTTACAGGAAAGCGGTGCTGACTAAACACCATCTTTGGACAGGCAGTATGGACAAGTTTGTTAAGAAGACTTGATTCCTGTACAGTTTGTACTCGGACTCTCTTGGAATATATCTTACAAATAGTCTGCACTTAATTGCGTGTGGATGCAAACCAGCAGGCACCGCAGATAGAATTTGTTGACAGTAGTGAAGGTGAAATAAGATGTTCCAAGTATTGTGTTCAACACGACTTCACTGGTGATATTCACCTTACTGAATCAAGTTATATATTGACGTATACAAATTGATAACTGCAATTGTTTTTACAATTATCTAAAATGCTGCATAGTCACAAGATGTTCACAAATCTCACGTTACCAGTAGCCTATGACTACAGAGAGGCGATATATAATTAAAAAAGTAAACTAGACTTACGTAGGAAGGTGACGTTTTATTTGAATTACTTAGAGCCTATCGTAAGGCTGGAGGAGTTACGTACCCTCCTTCTCTATGGCTCCGAGTGTTCAAAGTCACCACTATTATGTAAGTCTAGTGAAAAGTTTGTTCAACCTCGGAAAGTGTCTTGTGACTGCTCGCAGCTCTAAACTCTGATATTTACTTGGCTGGCGTGCGCGCCGATACACACGTAACTCCTCCCTCCTTACGATAGGCTGTAAATAATTCCCATTAAGCGCCCCCTTTTCGACGCAAGTCTAGTTTACTTTTTCAATTAAAGACCATGACAGGCCTGTGTTAGGAAACCCTGTATCGGAAACATATAGTCTCGGGCAAAAGTGGTGCGGATGGAAGGCGTGACTTGGAGGGGAACGAACTGGAGCGTGTGGATGCAGGGCGTGACACCGGTGAGCGTTATTAGGCGGAAGTGAGCGGATGAAAGGAATGACGTTGGATGGGCGAATTGGGGCGGGTCGCACGCACGTCGACGCTTGCGCGGTGTGTGTATGCATGAGTGTATGTGCGTGTGTGTATGTGTGTGTGTGTGTGTGTGCGTGTGTGTGTGTGTTGTGTGGGGTGTGTGTGTGTGTGTGTGTGTGTGTGTGTGTGTGTGTGTGTGTGGTGTGTGTGTGTGTTTGAGTGTGTGGTGTGTGTGTGTGTGTGTGTGTGTGTGTGTGGGGTGTGTGTGTGTGTGTTTGAGTGTGTGTGTGTATGTGTGTGTGTGTGTGTGTGTGTGTGTGTGTGTGTGTGTGTGTGTGTGTGTGTGTGTGTGTGTGTGTGTGGTGAGAGAGAGAAAATGTGTGCGAGTGTGTGTATGAGTACGAGGGAGTACAAGCGAGCGCGCTCGCGCGCGTGATTTGTGTCTGTGTGTGCGTGTGTATGAGTGCGTGCTCGGGTGCGTGCGTGCGACCTTGCATTTGCGTGCGCGTGCCTCTGTAGGTGTGGTGTGTGTGTGTTGTGTGTGTGTGTGTGTGTGTGTGTGTGTGTGTGTGTGTGTGTGTCAAAGTCAAAGTCAAAGTCAAAGTCAAAATTTTATTTAGAGATGGAAACATTGAATAAGCAGCATATATCTGCTTTTTTACATCAAGCCATCTATGAAAAAAGAAAGTTTAAAAAAAAAACTAAAAAAAAACATCACATCGTGTACAATGCTTTCATCAAAAGAAAAGTAAACACACCGTCCTACCCCTCCCATCTCCTCCCCTTTTTTCCTCACTCGCTTCCATTCACGTAAAAGGTATCAATGCTCATTGCCGCCCCTATGGTACATTCACGAACTGTATATCTTTACCAGTGTATTTCTTTCTTGCACAGGATGGACATTTTTTTCAGTATCATATGTGGTTAACGATTCATGAGATAATCTTTCAATTTTTTCTTAAATGTGTTTTTATTTCTTATATTTTTTAACGGTTTTGTGAGTTTATTCCACAGATTTCCCCCCGAATATACAAAACTGGATTTGTATAAATTGTTGCGTGGTCTAGGAATGGACAATAAATGATTATGTCTATGACAATTGACTCTAAATGTTTCTGTAATCTTTGGGGAGCTGTTCCATTAATAACATTATGCATACAAAGGGCTTATTGAAAAAGAGTCTGTTTGGGAGGTTAGCATTTGAGTTGTTTGTAATCTTCATCAGTTAGGGAGCTCGATTTTAACAATACTAATTTCAATGCTCGTTTGTACAGACGATGAATTAATTTCAAATTATGTTCACTACAGTTGTCCCAAAGGGTTGATGCATAATCAATTAATGACAAAATATGTGCACAGAAAAAAAGTTTTCGAGAGTGGCCATCGAGGAAATTTTTTATCCGAGACAACTGAAATATTTTTTTGGAAAGGCGTTTTGCTAAGAATGTTATATGTTCTGTCCAAGATAAATCTTTGTCAATAATGACACCTAGTGTTTTGTGTGAACAGACTTCCTTAACTTTATTGTTGGATATGAGTAAAGGCTGAAAATTTGATTTCATTTTTTTGTCGTTTTTGTCTTGTAGACACGTTTCATGCACTTTGTTTTAATAGCATTTAAAGACATATGGTTTAGTTGTGTCCATTCAGTAAGTTTATTGATATCTACTTGAAGCTTGATTGTTAATTCATAGGCATCAGAGTCGTTTTCGTGAAGAGATGTATCATCTGCAAACATTTCGCATTTACATTTAACCAAAACAAGGCAAATCATTTACGTAAATAGTAAACAAAGAGGTCCTAACACAGAGCCTTGTGGAACACCATATTTGACAGGCTTAAATGTTGACAATTTGTCAGCTACAGCTACTAATTGTTTTCGGTCACATAAAAAAGATGAAATAAGACTTATGAACTCTGGAGTCAGTTTGTAAAGTTCAAGTTTACGGCACAACAAAGAATGGTTGATGACATCAAATGCTTTTTCAAAGTCTACGAAAAGAATACCTGCAAATTTATTCTCGTTTATGCTGCAAAGAAGACTGTCCATAAGCGTATGAGGGCGTGTGGCAAGAATGATGTTTTCGAA
>CM031616.1:21799594-21804594 GCA_018398815.1 Conus ventricosus | reverse complement strand
ATTATACAGACGAATATTACCAGACTGATTAAGTGGCGCAAGTCAAATCACGCGTCCACTAACAGAGATCAAGTTAATATATGTTTATGACAACAGGATAACGTTGGTGCAAAATATCCTTTTCTCAGTGGCACCATTTTACATTCGAGAACCAACAAAAGATGTTAACAGCATATTAAGCATCAGATAACTGTCACCCCATACATTAAGTCAAACAGAAACCTAGACTCTTTTATACCATGAAATAACACCAAACGTTCGCCACAAATGTCCATTGTAGAAATTCAAACAAATAGATATGTAACAGAGAAAGGGGGGTGGGGGGAATAACACAAAATAAAAGACCGCTTTTACAACAACAACAGAAATTAAAACATAATAATAAAAACAAAAATTAAAAATGAAGGACAGAAAAGGAAAAAAAAAAACAACAAATAACAAAAGGAAATTAACCAGTAAAGACCGGGCCATGGAGGAAAAATAAAAACCTGCCACCGACAATGTCGCATTAGCAACCCATCATGCTGCTGGGACTAAACTTGATGTCTGAACTTGACCAGAGTAACTCGGGTTCTTACGCTGGTAGTTTTTCGCCACCACCCGGCCTCGGCATCATACACCACCACAGCCGCACACAGCAAGGCCAGCAGGATAGGCACCTTCATCTGCAACAAGAAAAGAAACATTACGATATTTTAAGTTTGTCACAGAGAGAGAGAAACGGAAACGGAATTTTATTCAGGAGAAGAAAATGGTGGAAGGTTAATTTCTTTTTCTTATTCAATAAAGGCCTTAGCCCCATTTGAAGGGGGTGAAATCATAAATAGTATACACTAATATATAAAGCACAACTTAACAAAATCAAAGCAACAACAGACACCAACATGTTGACACTTTTTCACTAGGTCAATGAAGTAGTTATACAGATTATTAAGGTTTTTCAGATTCCAATGAAAAATTTGCACGTCGCTGAAAAACTTAATAGAGATATAAACTCAGGTTCTTCTTGACATGTTCATTCTGACTGGACATGAGCGGAGATACACGGAATAGAGATGGATGTGCACAAAACCAACGAGGAATATACTCTTTATTACTGATGGCAGGACAACAAAGTAAAACATGTAATTCGTCTTCCTTTGCACTTTTACACGTTAGACATCTTAAACCGTTGTCTGAATATTTTTCATATCGATTGCGATGTACTGCCATATCGGCAATCCCTAGTCTAAACTTCGTCAAACACCGTTTGATGTGTCTGTCTAAATCTAGCAGAAGATAGCTTTCACAGCTTCTATAAGATTTAGACGTGCTGTACCAAGAGAATCTTTCACTTTGCTGAATGTGATCTTCCCAGTTTTGCCATCTGCAATCAACCACCCTTAGACGAAATTCACTCAAAAATTCCTTTACATCTTCCATACTAACCCAAATCCATTTTAATATAGCATTTCGCGAACATTCATAACCCATGTTTGTTTGCCGTTGGAATCTAGATCTAGCAACATCCTGTAAGCTTTCAGTGGCAACCTACTTTCATCCATACGCAGTATCTTTAGCCAGTACCTAATGCAACGAATATTTGCCTCAATATATATAGGATGGCGTCCCGTCTCTCCATAAACTAACTCATTTGGGGTTTTGGCTTGAACACCAAGGAATTTCTTAAGTGCATACAAGTGAATCTTCTCGACATGCGTTACAGCTTTATCTAGTCCCCACAATTCTGCGCCATACATAGCAATAGGTAGATCTTGAGAGTCAAATATTTTAAGAAATACATTTAAAGAGTGACTTTAAAGCGAGAATAACTTATGGATAATGCACAATAGAGCTCGCTTTGCTCTGCTTGCCAGGTCTTCGCAAGCAGCTACAAAGCTAAGGCGAGTGGTACAATATATACCAAGGTATTTATAACAGTTTATAACGGACATTCTTTCACCCTTTAAGAACCATCTTTCTTTTGCTGCAAGATATCCACCTTTTCTAAATACTACAATGTTGTTTTTGTTCATATTGATTTTAAGTTGAAGTCGAACCGCTGGATTATGAAGATTGTTCAGTTGATTTTGGAGGCCAATGGGCGTTTCAGAGAGCAATGCAATATCACCCGCTAATAATAAAATGAACAATTCAATGGGACTAGGAGTGAGTGTAGCACCATGCTTTCCATTCTGAATTATATCTTGAGCTAATTCATTTATGAATAAGGAGAACAAGACAGGGCTACAGGCATCACCTTCTTTAACACCTCTTGTGCATATACTGTAATCAGTAAAATCAGCACCACATCTTACCTTTGCTCTAACACAGTTATACATACATTCGATACATTTATATACTTTACCTTTAATCTCATTGTTATATAGAACAGGCCACAGCAGTCCTCTTGAAACAGAATCAAAAGCCTTTCCAAAGTCTATGAAAGCTACCTGTAACTTACGATTCCAAGAAAACTGCTTTTGTACGATTGCTAAAAGAGTGAACATTTGATCAATTGTAGAATAGCCTTTCTTAAAACCAGCTTGCTGTTCACCTGTAATGTTATTCTGCTGCACCCACTCTTGCAATCTACGATTAATGATGGAACTATAAAGTTTACTACTTACGTCACACAAAGATATGCCCCTATAATTACCTGGATTATTAACTGACCCCTTCTTAAACAATCGCAATATGATGGACTCTGTCCATCTTTCAGGAAATATTCCTTGATCAAAAAGTGCATTAAAGAATCTTAGGAGGAATTCAACCAAACTTTTACCTCCGTGTTTGTATAACTCGCCAATAATTCCATCGGGGCCTGCTGATTTTCTGTTCTTCAGCTTATTTATTGCTAACAATACCTCCTCTTTCGAAATTGGACGATTAAAAGTATCTATGTCATCATCCGTATCAATGATTTCTTCTTCAACATTGAAGAAGCATTCTTCATCATCATCTTTTTGCAATAATTCTTTGAAGTGATGATGCCAATCATCAACAGATATTCATTATGTGCTTGACATTTCTTTACTGATATCTTTTGCATATTTTTCCAAAATTTGCGCTGATCATTTACTGACGTTACTAGATTGTCTAATAACGTATTATTGTGTTCTTTCCTTTTCCTTTGCAGCATCTTTTTGTATTCTTTACGAGCTCTACAAAAAATGTTACTGTCTGTAGTTTTCTTCGTTTTTCGAGAAATTCTTAAAAGTTTCTAACCTTTCTTTTCGCTAAAGTACATTCCAAATCATACCATTCATCATTCTTTTTTCTCTCGCCTATTTTCATTTGTTTCTTCATACATTCCGCGTAATTCGTTACACAGGTATTAAACACATCCAGCAGTGCAATATCAACATCAACATCAATAGGACCAATCGCTCTAGCTATCCTTGATAGAGCAGACTCACTCTTCATTTGATCACAAAAAAACATTAGCATATTCATCTTGCCCCACAAGCTTCTCAACAGTCTCTATCATTTTCTTTACAGTTTGTGTAGGCATGTTACTGGCCAGGGAATATACATTAAACTCTAGAGGTAGATGATATGATTCGATGTGTTCACAAACGAAGAGAGTACATGTGGAATGTATATGAGCAAACAGGTCAGTGGAAGCTATGTAATAGTCGTTCACACTATTCCCATTCTCAGAAATGTATGAGAGAGAGAGAGAGGAGAGAGAGAGAGAGAGAGAGAGAGAGAGAGAGAGAGAGAGAGAGAGAGGGGGGGGGAGGGAGACGGAGAGAGACAGAGAGAGACAGAGAGACCGAGACAGACAGACTGACAGAAGAAGAAGAAGAAGAAGAAGACGAGGACGACGACGACGACGACGAAAAGACAAAAAAAAACAAAAAAAAAACAAAAAAACAGAGACAAAGAAGAAGAAGAAGAAGAAAAAGACGTTGGGGTAGGGCTGGAGTGGGGGTGAGGATGGAGACTAGGAGGATGCGAACCTGTGGGAATATGGAGGGGAACAGTTGACAAACAGACTGATCACAGGTAGAGTAAAAAAAATCCATGAACTGTTATGTGCAGATCGTGAAAGACCATATTTCGCGTTGAGTTTAGGACTAAATTTTCACAGATCAGTGGTGAGCAAAATGATTGCAGCCATGTACGCGTTAAGAAAGAAGTATAAGTTTGTACTAGGCAATAGAGGAATAAAATCTGGTCATTTTGGTACATTGAAGCACAGAGAGAGTGAAATAAGTGGTTGTTACCGATCATTTCTTCAAAATGAACATGTTGTGTGACAGTTACGAAAATGAACAGTACGAAGTTATTGGTCCTGTCTTTTTCCTGTCACGTGGTGTGCATCCAGATGCTAAACTTATTCTAACTTCATCAAATTTGTTCATACCTCAGATGTTTTTTTTTTTCTTTCTCTTAATACGTTTTTTTTTCCCGAATGACTGAATACAGACAAAAACCCATTGACAGAAAAAACAGGGAGTCAGAGAGATAGACAAACCAGAGCTAGGGCGGGGGGAGGGGAGGGGTGGGTGGGAGGGGCAGAGAAGCAAACGGAAAGAAAGAAAGAAAGAAAGACAAACAGAAGAAAAAAAGACACACAAAAAAACAAACAGAGAGAAACTAATACACCCCCTCATCCCTTTACCTTCAAAGTACAGTCCAAGACGACACTCGCTCCAGCTAAAGAAGCAAGGACAGATATCTCAGCCGGTTCAGCCGCGAGCTCGCTAGCCAACTAACTACTTTTGACTCTTTTCCCTTCTAGCAGAACCTTCGCGATGCGATCACAAGCCCACAAGCAATGACTTGCGTGTCTATCTGGAAGACATGGAGAGGAGTCGAAGAAAGATGAGCGGGCGTCGTCTGCCGTCTGATCGGCGTCCAGCTCTGGGTGTGTTTTTATAACTGACCACTGAAGGAGGTGACATAAATGCGATTACTGTCGTTTACCTTTGTGCTTCTTGTTTCTGCAGTTTCGGTTGTTGCCTTACGCCATAGTCCTCCATGCAAATTGTCCTTCTCTGTCTCTCTGTCTC
>CM031616.1:21789594-21792094 GCA_018398815.1 Conus ventricosus | reverse complement strand
GAGTTTTCCCCCTGGTGACAGGCCGTCACTCACATCAGGGCAATGAGAGGGAGGAGACTTGTCTGCCATTTGGCCAATTGCAGACTTGGGAATCTTCCCTTGCGCGGATCCGAGATCAACGACCGAAAATTTGTGCACACGAATTTTAGAACGAATGTTAATGAGCTGAGTGTGTGTGTGTGTGTGTGTGTGTGTGTTTAAGTGTATGGGCACCTAATGCGTGCAGGAAGCAAAACAGCCAGCATCGTTGGACGAGTCCCAATAACAGCACTTCGGATGAGTGACAAGTGCGATTACTCGCCTGGTGTGGCCATCAGAACAACAGCAACCCCCCCCCCCTCCCCCCACCTACCCTAAAAAAAAAAAAGAAAAAAAAAAAGAAGTAAGACGTAGACATGTAACGTTCCAACTTGTAATAAGTTGTTGAGATTCAGGGATGTGGAGAGTGGCGGGATATGGGCGTAGAAGGCGGAAGGGGGGTGGGAGTAAGAGGTGCCGAGGGCAGGGTGGGGAAGTGGCGAGGGGAGACAGCGCCGGGGACAGAGGCAGGGGATGGGGGAAGCGGGGGGGGGGGGGGGGGGGGGGGGTTAAGGTGGAGAAGGAACGGTGAGGTTACGTGGGACACACTTCGTTATCTGCATACGTAGAGTGTCCAAACCGTTTGCTGTCGATGGGATTCTGTTATGATTAGAACTGCTCTCTCTCTCTCTCTCTCTCTCTCTCTCTCTCTCATAACGCGTTCAAAAGATCTCAAGTCCATTGGAGTCCCCTAGTTCTCTTCCCTCCCCAAACGTTTCCCTGTATCCCTTCACCCTTTTCGTCCCTACTCATACCACACACACACACACACACACACAAGCATGCCTGCCCGCACGCATTCACGCGCGCGTGCGAACACAGACACACACATAATAACACACACACGCACGCACGCATGCACGCACGCAAGCACGCACACACACGCACACACACGCACCCCCCCCCCCCCCCCCCCCGAATAGCTCAGTTGGTAGAGCGCCGGACTCGTAATCTTGGTGATCCTGGGGTTGCGGGTTCGAATCTCCGCCGGGCCGTTTCGGTACAGGGGGATTTTCCCCTCGGAGTTAACATTGGTTCTAACTCCATTTCCCTTACAGTCCTTCGAATGAGACTATAAACCGAGGTTCCGTGTGTGAACGCACGCATAACATCTTGCACACACGTAAAATTCCATCACCAACTTTCGGAAGAGTAGGCCAGTTTGGCCGTTGGCATGGATGACACGTTACACATAGCATGCACCCTGCGTGAGAAATGGAAAAAATGAAGGAAGTAAGAAAATTGAGTGAACGATATTGAACGATACTGACTGGATGACACGGGAAACGACTTAATGAAGCGCCAGCTGGCACCTCTTCAGACGGCACTACCCAGGTAGGCAGCCTGTTGTGTAAACGAGTGTGGATTGTAAAGCGCTTAGCATGGTCTTTAGCCGAGAATAGGCGCTATATAAGTATTCATTATTATTATCACACACACACACACACACACGAACGCACACACACACGCGCGCGCACACATACACACACACACACACGCACGCACGCACGCACGCACGCACGCACGCTCGCACGCACGCACGCACGCTCGCACGCACGCACGCACGCACGCACGCACACACAACACACACACACACACACACACGCGCGCGCGCGTGTGCGCCTGCCTCTACACAAACTGTCTGATCATCCAAAATGCCGAACAAAATTGAATGAAGCACTAGACTGGTTCGCCTTGCCCGCAGACAGACTAAGAAAAGAAGAAGGAGACAGCGAGAGGAGGCGATATCTTCTTCTCTATGGTGCTAACTGCACGAGAGAGAGAGAGAGAGAGAGAGAGAGAGAGAGAGAGAGAGAGAGAGAGAGGAGGACAGAGAGAGAGAGAGAGAGAGAGAGAGAGAGAGAGAGAGAGAAGTGTCCACTTTATCTCCACCGCTTCTCATTTTGTCTTAAACAACATAGTATATGAATTACAAATCGGAAGATAAACGCATTATGTACCCGGCATTGTAAGCAGCACTTTTAATCACGTTCATCTCCAAACTGTCGCTTCGGTTTGTCAGTTTGACGACACCCTCCCTCCCCTCCCGCCCCCCACCCTCCTCCCAAATCTCATCACCACCACCCCCACCCCACCCCACCCCAAACTGTCGCTTCGGTTTGTCAGTTTGACGACACCCTCCCTCCCCTCCCGCCCCCCACCCTCCCCCCAAATCTCATCACCACCACCCCCACCCCACCCCACCCCACCCCGTATCCCCATCCCCTCGTTTCGCAGATTCCTGCTCATTTTGTTTTCTTCTTGAGAGTTTAACATACTCCGTACAAGCCCGGAAATTCCCAGTCCCTATCACTGGTATCATCTTCTCTGTAGCTTCCCATGCATGTCATAATCTCATTATTAATTCTTTTTTTTTTTTTTTTCTTCTGCTGTCCCAACCTCTGCGCCACCTCAGAGGCAG